>PVLA01000343.1:265586-607361 GCA_004027455.1 Hydrochoerus hydrochaeris | reverse complement strand
AAGTTTTATACTGTCTACAATGTTTTATTTTACTAATATTGTTATTTACTGCTATACTCAATTATACTGTTATATTTAATTATGCCTGATGATATAGACATTCTATTGAAGATAATAAGAAACAACACAGTAATCATTGTAGATCACCTTGTACTGTGGTTTTATATGACTTTTTGGTTTCATGTTTTTATAGGAATTTGTTTTGTTTTGCCTTGCTAAGTTTTGTTTTTCCCTCTAATACAGAAAGGATAGAAATACATGCAGAGATTCATGCATGCGTAGCTGTTTACACTCTCACTGTTTGACTATCTACTTTGCATGCTTTAATTTTTTAACTTGAGCAACTATTTCTAAGAGGACAATATGTGATTTCATAACTAGTGATTTCTTATTGTTTATCTTTTTTTTGAATTATGTATTACCTCTACCCTTTACATGCTTTTGTTTCTCTTTAAATAAATAAAAAAATACAAAGAATTAAAAAGCCTCAAAAAATGGATTATTCACTCTTTCATACACATAAAATATTAAAATGGTTTAGGTATCAATTAAAGGTAAAAAAACTATAGGATATGATTAAAGAAATACTGAAGGAACTACTTGAAAAAGGAAATTTACTCAGACTTTTATTATGTTACTATTTGTCTCAAATAGTAAGACTGATAATGGACAATAAAATTCAAGTACTGTTTTTATAATAAATATGCTTGTTTGGGGAAAATATCTTTTCATTTAATTAAGATATGTGACAAACTAGAATTTTTATATTCTGAAACTAAAATTCTTAATATTCTGACATTTTATTTTATTATTTATTTATTTATTTTTATCTTTTCAAGACAGCGTCTTTTAGTGTGATTCAGGCTGGTCTTGGGCTCACTTTGTAACTCAGGTTGATCTTGAACTTTCAGTGATTTTCCTGCCTCAGCCTCCTGGGTGCTGGGATATTTTAAATTATTAAAAATAATTCTATGTTCTTTATATGCAGTTTATATTTATCCTTATACACATTGAATATGTGTTTAAGGATAAATATACTTATATTTTCCAAAATGCTTTCATTTAGAACCACATAATACTTTAGATGTAGTGATAATTTGCTTTTTAAAAATCAAAAGCAAGTAGAACAATAGCACCAATAAATCTGCAGTCTGAGAATATAAGGGCTGCTGAGCACATTATTTTTTCACATTCTTTTAACCTATAAACACAAGGCTAAGGACAACAGAACTTTGGAAGCAAATACCTTTCTAGTGTTCATACACATTTGTACGTATTTCCATTAGTATGGATCTAGTGGGAATACAGTGCATTTTATGTTTCTTTCAGGATCATGGCTGTTTTATCCTCTCATAGTTAGTGGTGAGGTTTTATCACTATTGGGAATTGAAGTTCACAGAAAAGGAGAAAAAAAATAGTCCATCAGTGACCAAATGTACTCTTCATAAATTATAACTTGCATTTAAAGTGGGTCAAGAATACCTTTCTTTTTCTTTTGAACTGCATTTCATACTGCAGATGCTAATATCAAACAGAGAGTAAAGAATCATGTGAAAAAATTGTAAAGGGTAATTCAGTAAAGGAACTTTCATAGACTGATTTTCCTTTAACTAATCAAAATCTTTATTAATGTAAATGAAATCTGTTTTATCTTCAAGTAATGTCATTGATTCTTTAAAGGAACTAAAAGAATAAAGAGTAAATGTATAAGAATAATGATAATATGATAATGTGTGATAATTATACATCAACCTAATTGCGCAATATAGTATGCATAATCAGTATTGTGAGGAGTGATTTAGTAATCATTATGAATTCCTTTAAGTGTTTCCTTCATGGTCTGTGATATAAAGTAAATCTACACTTTATATACCACTGTCAATCACCACTTTAAATAGGTTGTAAACTTACCTTTATTGTAAACAAAAACTATCTGCTGTTGGTTTCAAATAATGTTTAAATATAAAAATGCTTTGATAAACTTAGTCTATGCTTAGTTCAGTTTCTTTGTACTTACCATCTGAATTGTCCTGTGAGTGAAATCCATCTTCTCTGCTGAATCTGTTTGTCAATTTACCTTAGAACTATCCTGCATCCAGAAAAGGATGGGGAGAAAAGACTCTAATAACCAAACCGCAAATCTTTGTCAAATAGAGGTGAATGATTTCCAGTGGTATTTTCTTAGCCTTGTAAATTAATATAAACAGATTTTAAGCCAAAGGAGTATTTCTCCCTTTGATGAAACCATTTACATTTTTTGGAAGTCTACAAGCAGCAAACTAAATACAATAAAGAATCTGGTTATTTTTTTTTAAATTCCAATAGGATAAAATGGATGATGACATCTTTGGAAAGAATGTTAATGTATTTCCAGCTTTCTAGGCATGTTTAATTTGAAGGATTTCTTGTTTCCCACCAACATGTGCATTCATAGCCCTTGTGTGGGGTCGGGCCAGAGGCCATATCTAACAGTATGGCACATTTTGTAGAGGGAGAATATGTATCAAAATTACTATACATACGAATCACCCAGGGATCTTGTTAAAATTCAGATTCCAATTCTGTATGGCTGAATGGAACCTAGAACTCCGTATTTCTGACATCCTAGTTTGTTGCCTATGTTGCTACTATACTGAATTCACATTATCTGACCCATCTCAGTGTGACATATTTTCATCTTTTCTTCTGAATGAAATGAAAGTTCTTGAGGAAAGAGATCTAACATAACTTACTTCCTTCAGAAGTGTCAAACATAGATTAGGCTTCTAATGGTTACCTAATAGATATATACTGATCTTCAGAAGATATAGAAAAAAATAGAAGACCTACTACTTTGATCACATAATTTTTGTTTGCTTTTAGAATATATGATCAATGGCACCTCTTTTCAATTTATAAATTTATCTTATACTACTTTGAATAGGGGTGTTATCTAAAAGTAGCAGTTTGAAAGTTTAGGATTATAGTAGAAGTCACATAATGTGGGAAAAGATAGCTAAATGTACCTGTAGGGGTCGGTACACTATTTCTAGATTCAGGAAAAGCTCTCCCAGTCTTCTCTCTCTCTCTCTCTCTCTCTCTCTCTCTCTCTCTCTCTCTCTCTCTCTCTCTCTCTTTCTCTCTCTCTCATTTCTCTATTCCACTATCCTTAGGCAATTTTAAAGACAAATTTATAATTGATTTTTTCTCCTATTTCCTATCTTCCCTGTCTTGAGTATGTGATAGGACTCAAGCCCTCTTCAACTCATAGAAAAACAATGCATAACCTGAAGTTCCAAGTCATAAACACCTTCAAGGGAAAGCAAGAGGAGAAGAAGATACCGAAGATGATGTCTTCAAAGTTCTTCCTAATATCGAAGCCTTTATAGATAATGTATTCATGCAGAACTATGTTATAACTTTTCTTTTCTTCTAATGTGGAATTTTTTTTTTGTCTCTGAGGCAACTTACTCATAGTATTTGTCTTAATCACTTTCTCATTGCTGAGACAAAATCTCCAACATCTGCATCTTAAAGGAGGAGATGTTGACTCCTTCAGATCACATTTTAGAGATTTCTGTCTTCATGTAATTGGTGGCACAGTGGAAGGTCCCAGGCAGAAAAAGTTGCTCACTTTATGGTGACTAAGATACAGAACCAAGGGATGAATTCAGGAGAAAAGATAAATCTTTCCAAGTCACAACCCCAGACCAACCTTTTCTGAGCAGATCCCAGCTTCTAACAGCAGGTCAGCTATTATGTCCTATAATTCAGTCACCTTCCAAATCTTCCAAATATGTGAGGTTCTGAAAAGCATTTATATCTGTGATTTAAAACTGCTTATCAGAAGTTTTGGATACTGATAAAGTCAGAAGAGGATACTATTTTGTTTTGTTCCCAGATACCAAGGATCCATTTTTAAATGTATAACATGAAGCTAATCTATGGGGTGACTGAGCCGCTTGAATTACCCCTCTGTGTCAGACAGGTAAGTCTGTTTTTAACTATTTTTCCCTCTCTGTGCTTAGCCATGGTTATTTTGATATGTTTCTAGCATTCCACATAAACAATGGTTTGGTTAAGTGAGAAAAATGCTTGAAAACATATTGGCTTCAAAACCACACATAAAGAGATTGGCTGACTTGCTCAAAGTCAATACACTTGTCATTGACAAATACGCATTAGATCTGATTTCCAAACCACTGTTACTTTACCATGATTTGTTCATTCTTTCTTCCTATATATCTTATTTCCCAGAGAGTTGTGAAAGTCTACAAAACTTTAAAATTAATGAGCATGTTTTGTTATCAAATATAGTACTAGAAAACCAATGGTGAAAATGTTATGTATCAAAAACATAAACTTATGGCAGAGTTTAACATTTACTTCAAACTATGTTTCTAGCCCTGAGGAGAAAATGTCTTTTCTTCTCTAAAAATATGTCATCATTTATAGACAGAAAATAGTTTCCTATTGTAAAGGATGGCTCCCTATAGGACTTCCTGAGTTTTCTAAAGCTAAAGTTACTAAATAAAATAAATGATATCCCAGAGCATTCTGCTTGTCTTTGGTTTCAAGTAATGCATTTTGTTGTATTTTTTCATTCCTATCTTAAATGGCAGAAAGAAAAACCACCCTTTGAAAAATTAGCACTTGAAGTACAACTATTGTGCGTATCTTGGAGTCAGTGTAGTTTCATGATGCAGGATACCTTTTCAGCTTCAGATATTTACCCAATGCCTAAATTTATTAAACATGAATGATTTGCAAGCATAGTTTCTGAGGAGGCCAATCTCATCTGCCAAAATGGATGAAACTGAAAGAGACAAAACATAATATTGTCAGTTGGGCTCTTTTTGAGAATTTTGTACCGTTTTATCATTTTCCCTACTTTGGCTATATTTACCCTAGTAATACTAATTTCAAAGCGTCAGTGAAAAAAAAATGCAAGAAGCTTTATGAAATTTTTTTTCCAGCTTTTGTGGAAGTCATAATTTAATATATGACATGAACTAGGCATGAGACAACATTGATTGGCCATGCTGTATATTAATCTGTGGAAGCTACCATATATTCAACTGCATATTGTTACCAGAGTGTAGTTTTAGATAACAGAAGGCTCATGATTTTGTCTTACATTCTTATTAACTATTTTTCTTTTAAACATTCATTGTCACTGGTATACAAAACTATAAAAATAGTTACAAAAAGATTACTATTACTATTATTAAGAGTATTAATAAGAAATATTATTTAAATTACTATTAAGAAAATGTAAATAACATTACAATTTAAATATGTATTTTTTATTATACATATATTAACAAATGGTAATGCACAGCCTTGAGAGGTATCAGAGAGAGAGAGAGAGAGAGAGAGCTGCCATACAAAATTGCAAATAAATCAGCTCTTGGCAGCACTCAGCAGGGCAGGGGGTAGGTATCCTCCTTCTCCCCATTTACCTCCCTGTCCTAGCTCAGCGCTAAGTATATTTGGGGCAGTGCTGCTAGTCATCCACCCCGAACCTGTGAGTGGTGGATCTTTGGCCTTATTTCTCGCTTCTCCTCACTCCTTCTTTCCACTGTCAGCTCATTTCCTGGTGTCTCCTGGTGTCGATTTCCATATCATACACACTGATTGCTCCATCAACACATCTCTGTTTTATCATCAGGTTCAGCTCCACATATTTCTCTTACCACATCACACTTCTGTTAAAGAATCAGACAAAGCTTCTCTCTCTCTTTTTCTGTTTTCTGTTGTTCAAAGTTTAAGATCTTTTCATCCTATCTAGTTATCATATAACCGGTTACAAACTATTTCTCTGAGCTCATACTTACTACTCATCACCTCTGATGAAGAATCGCTGTTCTCCTCTCCTGCATAATACAGGCACAATTCCAAATCTCAAGCTTTATTGGTTCTGTTTTCCTACATAGGAGTAGTGTTCTCTTTTCAGTTTTCTCAAATACTAATGACCATTTAGTCTGACTGAATTCCTATTGTTTATTTTAAGTCTGAAAGACCAATCCAGGTAATAGAGACTCCTTTCTTGCTTTTACACTTAAGAGATGAATCAAGTCTGTGATAATTTTGTGTTTGCAAGTGTTATCCCCTCCACAAGAGCATAATGTAATTGAAGGAGCAAATGAATCTTATAACATTACATCTCCACAATTGCTGCCGTAGGCAGTTGCTCAATAAATACTTTGAATTGTAGCAAATTAAGTTGAATTAAGAGCCTACCTAGTTCTTTGCAACTACAAGAAAGCTCATCAAATGTTATTTTCAATATAGGAACATGGCACATGGGGTCAACAGTTTTAACAGCATGGATACTAATTTTTAAGACTTTGGGAAAATTATGTTGAAATGTATTGAACAAAACAAATGAAATTATCATCTGAATTAATAAAAATAGACTGGATTTTTTTTCTCTTGTACTGAGTAGAGAACAGTCATAGGAATTTGCCTTTGTGACTGTTAGAATTATGTTTCATAGAGCTTGAAAGATCATGAACTAAGATTGTTTAGTGTTGTCTCTGTCTGTATGCTGTATAACCAGATAAGTTATATAAGGATGGGGAAAGGTTATTTCATTCAAGTTGCAGACTATGTTTATTTTGGATGTAAAAAATCCAAGTCATGAAATGCATAAATAGTAGATATTCATTTAAGAATCTTGGAGTCTTACCATTCCTGCCATTAGACAGTCTGTCATTTCTAAACTATGGTTATAATGCACATACTTCTCTATATTCAGCAAAATATATGTATTTTAACTCTCATTTAACCCATAAAATGTACCCTCAGAGAATACATACTAACTCGTGAGCTCATTTTCAAGCCTTCAGAGATGAAATCAGAAATGAATTTAGTTGGAGTCAGTTGGAAGGAATACCTCATGTTTAAAGTTTAACATCATGGCTTCCAAACTTAATTTAATTGGAAAAGTAAAGTTTTCTGTAATAGGCTGATTGGATGATTGAATCTAAAAAATGGTGCTTATGTGTGTTAGAGTTAGGCAGTTAGGAGCAGCTAAACTTAGTAGCATGGATGCTAATTTTTGCTGTTAAGTAGGAGTGTCTAAAATGATTCAAATAGTATTATTTCTCAGAAAATTCCATTTGAATGTGGCACCTACTGAAATTTTGGACATAGCCAGTACATTATCAAAATGGATCATAGCACCCACCTACTATTCTGATTTTCTGCAGATAAAAACTATGTTGTATTGAGAAGTACAATTTGTTTAAATACAAAACTGAGTTAAACACCATCAAATTGACATCCTTTCAAATATCTCTTCTTTAATACCATTATTGGTATCAGTCAGTGTTTTTGTCAGTGAATGCCTTAACTATTATCAATCTCCCTAAAGTGGGAGAGCAAAAGATTCAAGATTTATGATTTAATGTGGGGCAGATGCTTCCATCTTCCACCCAGCCAGAAAGATGTGAGGCTGTGGAAGCTGAGATAATAGGAAGAAAGCTACGATCTTTATGTGGTTGACTTTAATAGACAATGATTGGAGAATCTTGAGATGTGTAGACAACTCTGGAAAATAAAAATTAATCTACTGTTATTTGTGATATAAAAGTTAAATATGAAGGGAAAATGTATCATAGTAACTTTCTTGGAAAAATTATTCCATAAATAAAAGTATTCCTTCAACAATGAAATTATTTGTTTTAAAAATTAGTGGCAATTATCCAGTACCAAACTAAAACAAAAAATTAGTGACTAATTACTATCCTACTATGAACTGAAAGATAGAAATTAAAACAATTTAATTTTATACCTCATAGATTCAACTTTCAAGGCTAAGTGCTATTTGTCCATTTTTCACTATGTGATGTGAAGTTCTCCATCCACATTATAGTCATAGGGGAACTCAGTTTTTTTTTTTTTGAAGGACTAATTTTTCCTGAATTCACCTTTGTATTTTTTCTGTCTTACATCATCATCAAGATAAACATCTAGAAGGAGTCTTAAAAAAGTCTCCTTGATGAAAAAGATGATGTACTACACACTCTTTTTAGTGTCTAACTTTTTCAGCAAAAAGCCTCATGTTGCATTCAGTATGGGCACATTTTATTCTCCCTCTTATTTAATTTAATTTTTCTCCTAGTCCTGGCTGAGCACCAGGGAGCAGATGGGGCAGAGGGAACTGTGCAGTGCTTCCTGACTCTTCTCTGTCTTTATGCTCTGGAAATGGTCACCTGGCTTCTCTGACACTATCAAAAGAACAAAAGGAAATTTCAAGCTTCAACTCCGGCTTTCTCTAATTTTCTGATTCTCCATATATGTTGAACTCTGGTAAGATTTCTATTCTAAAATACGATGACAGTGGAAGTACAATATGACTGCCCATCTGCCCGGTGGTCTTTTTCTGGATAAAAGTAATTAGATTTGTTTATTTTTCTCTTAGACTCTGTATTTAAGCACATGATTCTGACACTCAGGCAGTTCACATACTATATTAAATATTTTATTACTCCTGGAAGGCTATTAGTAGATGCAATGTTCTTAATTAACTTTTCACCTTCTTATAAGCAACATGGACTCATAACATAGAATATAAATATGTTTATGTCCAACTAAGAAAATGGATTTTTAAACAAGTCAAATAAAACAATTATTGCATTATATTTTCTTAAATCTGGGGCAGAGCTTTGGAAAGCTGAAATATTTAAATATCTATACAAAATAATTTTCTCAGTATATTTTAAAGAACATATTCAGAAACATTCTGTGAATTTTATAGATTATTATTTGCATTCCATTATATTTAGGAGGTAAAATAACATTCTGTCAGCATGAGATAGGTAGGTTTCACTCATTCTTGATACAAGAAAGTGCCATCTGATATACACTGTGTATACTAAACTATGTTAAATTCTCAGAGAACAGGATCAAATATTGAAATTATAATTGTAACCAATGAAAGTGCTTGGTTTTCAAAGAAGGCCCATGCATGGCCAGACCATATGTCTTTCCTCATGCCAAGACCCACCTTTTCTTTGATTCTCTTCATTCTGTCTCCTTCTGCCTCCTTGGTGACCATTCCACTAAACATCTCCCATTACATTTCATGTTCAGTAGAACTTGCTTCATCCCATATATTTTATGTGTTTTTTCATTAGTTCATCTGTTCCAAAGACCTAAACATTTCTTTTATGTGCTAAGCCATGCACAATGTATGTATCAATGAAAATAAGAATGAGACATAATGACTGTAAGCTTAAGCATATCTTGAGATTTCCTCCCATTACTTCATTCATGCTCACACTGACTCATGTGACTGACGTTGCTTCGGTGCCATTCAACAGATGAACTTGCCCACAGCTGCATTTTGAGTAAAAAAATGTAGCTGATATTTGAGCCAGGGCCATGCGACTGCAGAACAATCTTGTTCTACCTTCTGACATGTCATGCTTAGATATAGGCAGGCAGAGACAAAATCTGACAAATATAATACTTGATCCTTTAAATAATGGAAACATGTGAAAGACATAGTGAGAGCCAGAGAAACTGTGTAGGGCAAAATTTTATAGACATGATTCTTCGAACAAAGTTTAAAAGAAGACTAGAAATTTCCTGGGCTAACCTTTCTTCTTCTTCTTTTTTAATTTATCACAGTAAATTTTGAAATCATCTTTGTTTGTTAAGAATAGACATTCCTTTAATGGCCCCAAACAAGGACCTTCCCGAATCCACACTCTTTACTCTAATGACTTTGGAGAGTGCCTGTACACTCTGACCCTGAGCTGTACCCTGCGACTTGGTTTGACCAGTGAGACGAGAGACTTGAAAGCATGCACTGCATTTCTGCCTTTTCTCTTTGCCTTCATCATGATGATGTGGCTGCACCAGCTCCCTGGAGGGTGGGACTCGGGAAAGGCAGAGTAGCCTTCTTGCTCCAGCTAGGGCTCTAGACAAACTCAAGAGCCCAGCCAAGAGCAGCAGATTCCTGAGTAAAAACTGTTTTCCTAGGACCCAAATCCTCAACTGTTACTTCTCTAGGCCAGAATCACACATGTCCACCATGTAGGTGCAAATTTCTTTTTGGCTTTCCTGCTAAGCTCTCCTTTCTCTTATTATACCATGCTTCCTTCTCGTTATCCAATATCCACGCACTGCACACTCTTCCCTCACTCTAAAACCTCCTTCCAAGACATATAAATTTTATTTTTCCTATGCATCTAGATATTGAGTCTTTGTTGCAGAGAACATTTCCTGATTCTTAATTATGAACATTTGTTACATTTTTAGGCTGCTTATAGAATCTCGAGATTTCAGTTTTTAGCAGAGTGCAGGGCCCATGCGTCCCACAAAATTGAGTTCTTAGGGCAGCCATAGCAAAGACAGGCCCCTTAAAAACCTAGAAATTTATTCTACTTCAGTTCTGGACCCTAGAATTCCAAATCAAGATGCTGGCAGGGCCAGACTTCCTCTGCAGTCTCTAGAGGAAGATTTTCCTTATGTCGTCCAGCTGTGGCAGCAAAAATGTTCCTTGGGTTGTGACAGTGTAGCTCCCATCTGTCTCCATTCACTGTTCTTTACTTGGTATACGTGTCTTTACATGGGTTTCTCCATATGTATCTGTATCCAAACTGCCGCCTTTCATAGGGACATCAGTCAAATTGGAGTAAGAGCCTGTCCTAAAATTCACATCTTAGTTGATTACCACTACACCTTTCCACAAAACATCTAGATAACATCCCACTCCTGGGTCCCAGGATCAGCACTTTGACATGGTTTTTTCAGGAAATGAATTTAGACTCATAATACTCAGAATAGTTGAGGGTAAGACTGAGTCATGTTCAGTTTCATCTTGCCCCACTCTAGTAAATTTCCCCAGGACAGTGAGAGAGCCTCCTTCCCCATTTTCCACCTGCTTTGTGCATAATTTGTGCTCATGGTTCGACTTAATTCTGAATTGAATCAAATTTTCCTCTGAAACATATTTAGAAGGGTAATAAAAGTAGTTAGTGGCTTCCAAGAAATAGTTGTTAAGCATCAATATTATGTGGTATACCAGAGCCTCGAATATTGAGGCAATTATTAATCAACACATTTAAAAATCTCAATTTGGCAGAGAGAAAGTTCCCAAATGCACTGCCAGATACTGGCAACTTCAATTTTGGGACATATGAGTGAGGAAGAAAATAATTATCAGCTGAAATATACTTTCAGATGGGCTAATAAACTGATTAATTGGAAAGTTAGGTTGAAACTCTTGTGTTAACTTCAGTGTTTAAGGAGTATATTTTAAGGAGAAATATTGAGGCCCATCAGGCATAAAATAGGCTGATTAGAGATCTACGAGATGGGTTTATAAAAACCAAGATATCCAGCAAAAAGAAGGCAAGAATGGCTGAGTAAATGCATACTCACTAATCTTGTTGGTCACTTGAACCTCTTGGAAAGAAACATTAATGGTACTGTCTCTGTAGGAAAGGGTTGAGGAAATGTTGTGTAGGGGTCACAAGACAAATCTGAGGAAATGCTTCTTTGCTATATCTCAAACTGTCATCACGTAATATCACTGGCAGGTCACATTCCTGCTACTGCCCCAGGATGTCACTACCACAGAGAAGGTGCTGAGGAAAAGATGGGGTCAGTAGAGTGCCAGGTCCGAGCTTGAGCTGCATCTGCTGGTGGTCACTGATCAGTTCTCTTTAAGAGGCTTGCAGATGGGAACTTTTGGTCAAAAATAAGACCCAGTAGGGTTGAATGAAGATGGAAATTGTAAAGAATGCATGATTTGGTTTACTGGAGAAAATAGAGTAATATTTGGGTTAGATTTGCCACTTACATATAATGAACATTGACAAGTTTGTTGTTAAAGAGGCCTTGTTTTCTCACTTATAAAATGGAGTGGCTATATCTTGTGGCCATAATATATAAGCAAAAATATATATGTAGGGTGCTTAATATATGAAAGATATGCAACAAATGCTAATCACTAATATTCTTCTATTGGCAAAAAGATTTAAAGAACTTATTACTGATTATAGAACAATACCAGCATCTTCTGTAATGCAGTTCTTTGTTTCAGAAGTAAACAAGGCATGATTGTTATTTGCTGGTTTTATTGCAAAACAGTGACTATTTACTTGAAATTATATTTACTTTGAATAGAATAGCAGCTTTCCCCCCATGTTTAAAGATAATGTAATATTGGTATTGAAACCATAGAAGTAAGTCTTGGTTTCATCTATAAGTAAGATTTCAAAATATGTAAGATCATATGTGCAAAGACTAGATATTACAGTACTTAGATGCCACTTACATTAATCAGATTCAGTCTTAAGATATTGAAATATGGCAACTCATTCATGTGGCATGGTGTATGTTTTTAATTTAATATCAAAATACTAGCAAGTGCTAGCAAATATATTTGATGATTTTGGTGGAAAATTTAGAGTTAGCCAACTATTTAACCAGGAAATTTACTATAAACTAGGACTTGTCAAACATTTTGCAAAAACAAGTATTTGGGGTTTTGTGCAGCACATGGTCTGTTGCACCTACCTGACTTTGCTATTGTGTCATAAAAGCTACTTTATACAAACAAAAAGGTATGGCTTTGTTTCAGTAAAATATTATTTGAGGATGTTGAAATTTTAATTTCATAATTTTCAAATGTTATAAAATATTAGTCTTTTGGTTTGTATTCAACCATGTAAAAATGTTAAGACAGCTCTTAGTTGGTAGCCTGTGAGAAAATAGAGAGCCATAGGCCTATTTTGTTCTAGGAGTTGTAGACTACCAAAATCTGGGCCAGAAGAGCAAGGGTTGCTATGTTATGTTACCCTTTACAGAAACAATTTTTACACTATTTCCATAAATGGAAATAGCACAATTTTCTTCAAGGGTCAGCCTTTTCTTCTCCCCATTATATTAAAACTTAAGGAACTATTCCTATATCTAATTGGTTGGCAGTTCATCTTATTTAAATTGTTCTTTCATATATGAAGTAACTATTCTATTTAGGGCCATAATTCACATGTGAAGGAACTTCGATTTCTATGACTGAACATTCTTCCTATCTCAAAATCTCTCTGTGGGACTTGAATATGCAAACTTGAGTTCAGAATTTTTCCTCTTACCTTCTCCCAGATTGTATCCAAATTCTTGAAGATTACATGATGTGTTTAATCTTGGTTGTCAACTTGACTCAGTTGAGAAATAATGTAGAATTGACATGGAGAAGTGGGTTCTTGCTGTGACTATACTTGATGATACACTTCAGAAGCCTTTGGAATAGATTTGTGGGAGATGTTTGGGAAAGATTGGAGAAACAGATTTCACAAACCCTAGATTCTGTAGATGGATATCAATGGATTACTTCCTCAATGAGGTTAATGCCCTCATTATTCAATCTCTTTCTCTATTCCCCACCTCTGAACATTGTTGCACTTGGGATAAAGCCCTTAGTGAAGGAGTCCTTGGGGACACTTCACATTTAAACCATACCAGCACCATTAAAAAGAATCCACTTATTGGGATATGTTGTCTAGTGCCTGTAATCTCAGCAATCTGTGAGTCTGAGGCAGAAGGATCACAAGTTCAACTCAAATCTGGACAAGTTAGTGCTTAGTAAAATCTTGTCTCAAAAGAGAGAAAGACAGAGAGAGAGAGAGACTGGTGTATTGCTTACTTTCTCCTTGCTGAGTCATAGTCCCCGGTACCCACATCTATAAGGAGGAAAGTTTATTTTGACTCACAGTTTGTGGAATTTTCCATGGATAGTTGGCTGGCTGGAAGACAGTGCTGCATTAGCAGAGACACCTGGAAGAGAAGACACAGCTCATGGTGGCAGGATGCAGTGAGAGATCAAGGGAGAAGGGAGGGAGTTAAACCCTTCCAGGCCACACCCCCAGTAACCTACTTTCTCCAACCAGGCCTCATCTCTCAATATCACATTTAGCTATAAACTCATCAGTTGACTAATCGACTGGTAAGTCTCACACTCCCATGATCTGGTCACCTCCTCAAAACCCCATCTATGAGTACATGAGGCTTTGGATGACATCTAGATAGACCATAACGACTGGGGTGTAGTTTAGTGCAAAGGCCCTGGATTCAAGCCTCAATAATGCAAATAAGTAAAATAAACAAAGTAATACTTGCACCAGGATATAGGAAAGATGCTTGGATAGCGTCTAGGAATTGGCAAGATCCCATCCACTGCAGGCTTGAAGTAGTAAAAATGCAAATTTTTCTGGAAGACTTCCCAGGGCACGGTCATTTCAGAAGAGAGCCCTGGGCACCCTGTTGGCACAGAGCTACTAGGGAATCCTTTTCCTGGGATTCATTTTTTCAAGATCTGCTACTGAGGTACTGTCAGAGGCCTTGCAGCCTTACTTCAGTCGGGCTGCAGTTTAGCTTTCGTTGGCTTGAGGCCCCAGTGTTATCCATGGGGTGTTGATTTTGTGAGTTATGGAGTCGTCCACTGAGATTTCAAAGGAAAGCCTGGGAGGCCAGGCAGTGTGGGACAGGTTTAGGGTCTGCGCTGCCTTTCCCTAAGAGAGCAAGGTGCGAATTTGTAGGAGTGATATTGAAGCTCTGGTGGAGACCCTAGGAAGGTAAAGGACCATGAGAAGATTGTAGAGGGAAGCTGCAGGCAGCAACATGTGGAGCCAGCCCTAGAGAGAGGCCCTGTGGGCAAGTGAGCAAGGTCCTAGGGGTGGGGCTTCCCAAGCCCTTTGGAGCTCACCATATGCCACCACGGGCCCCAAATGCTGGACATGGAGCTAGAGGATTTAGTGCTTGCCCTCATGTGTTCCATTCTTGGTTTGGACCTTGTTATTTTCCTGTTATTTTCTTTTCAAATGAGAATTTTTAATCCACGTCATTGTGTCTTGGAAGTGTGTAACTAGTTTTATTGATTTTTATAGGGTCTCATATCTGAGTGTGCCTTAAATCTCAGGGGAGAGTTTAGGTTTGGACTTTCTTTCTTTTTCTTTTACCTTTTTTTTTTGAGACAGGGTCTCACTTTGTAGTTTAGGCTGAACTCTCTGTGTAGTCCTGGTTGTCCTGGAACTCATGACGATTCTCCTGCCTCAGCCTCTTGAGTACTGGGATCATTGATGTATCGCACCATGCCTGGCTAGGCTTGGACTTTCAAGCAATTTTGACCCTGTTAGAACTATGAGATGCTAAGAGATGGACAAAATACAATTTACATTGTGAGAAGGATATAAGCTTTTTGGGGATAGGACCAGCATGCTATGATTTAACGACCACCCCCTGAAGCCCATATGCTAAAGCCCTTGCCTGTGGTGAGGTGGTGAGATATTTAAGAGGTAGAGCCTAAGGTGTATTCTTGAAAGAGATACTGGGGCCCTGGTCTTTTTATCCGTTTGCTTCCCGGCCTCCATGAGATGAGCAGCTGTGGCCCATCATCCATTCCTCACAATGATGTTCTGTCTTGCCACAGGCCCAAAAGCAGCAGAGCCTGCTTCTCATGGACTTAAACCACTGAAATGGTGAGCTAGAATAAATCTTTCCTCCTTTTAAGTTGTAGAGGTTTCTGTCCATAGGGCAGCAAGGGAGAAGGGCCTGGAGAACCAAAACTGCTCATGGTGGCAGGAAGCAGTGAGAAATCAAGGGAGGAAGTGTTTACCTTAGGTTTTGTGCCAGTACCTGGCCCTCTGTGACATCTAACTGTGTTTGCCTTTATTGAAATGTGTCCTTTAGCCCATGGTCACTGCCAGGCCTTCATAGTGATATGCTGGAAACCCAGTTTTCCCTCTGATCTGTGGCATTAGCAGAATTTTTCTCTACAGTTGCCTCACTCATGTTTTGAGGCCTCTTCAAGTTCATCCACTCCTTCTTTCCTAAATTTCACCTCCTTTTGAGGGCTTTTGGAAGGCTGACCTGTTGTGTCACATTACACTGGCATTGGAGGAATTCTCCGCACAGTCAGCCATGGAGCCATTGCTATGCTGGAGCCGGCACACTGCAGTGGGTGGGGTGGGAGTCCACACAGCTTCCCCTCTGGGGCTCATCATGGAAAGTAGGACAAGGCTTCCTCTACTGTCAGACCCCTAGTCTGTGGGGGATTCTGCTGCCCTATCGTCTCCTCTTTCAGAGTCCACAATACCCTCTTCCACACATGGGATTGTTTCCTCACTGGTGTTCAATTTGCACCACACAGGAATTTGTTTTCATCACCGGAATAGTAAAATTTGGCTTTATATCTTGGAAATTCTTCCAAATGTGCTCTTTTTGGCATTTGTTTTGTGCAGTGAGTCCTTCACTGGCCTTTGAGTGTCAAACACATTTTTTTGAAACTATTGTCACCCTATGTGTTTCCAAAATCAATTTTGAAATTCAGAATCTAAAAATCAGATACCCAATATTTTTTCTTATCTCTGCACACTGCTTTAGCAATCCTATCCCAAGGGCATTGAAGCTATGTTGTATCCATTTTTACCTGCGACTGTATGACAATAGTACCAGGATATAAATAATCCCTCAGCTAGTATTTCACATTGTTAGTGTTGCACAGCTCTATCTGCCATTATACCCTGTTGAATTGGTCATATAACCTACATGTTGTGAGAATACTCCAGAGTCCATGGGAAAATCCCACTGAGGCATCTGTCTTGAGACCCCAGAATTTAAATATGTAGTGGTGATGCTGAATAGATGAATATGTTTGGAATATGTTACATTCCCTACCACATTTAGCCAAAAATTCTTACAGAGTTTCTTTAGTTTTTGTCTTTGGAACTTACCATAGCCTGTGGCTGTGCTTAAATATTGCAGGAATTAATGTCCATTTTATTAATGTCCAGATCTTGGTTCTGTGAACAAAAGCAAAAGAATGTGTTTCCATGGGTATAATGCCCCACATAATAGAATGCTGCCAAATTAAGAACAACAACAACAACTGCAAAATAGAAAACATTGTCTACCAGACATGAAATGTCAGTCATATATGATATTTTTGTTCAATTCTTTGAAAACCTGAAAGTTTATTTTACATTTAAGCCATGAAGGAAGACTGAAATGCAGCTTAAAAACAGTTTTAATTCCAACGTTTCTCATAATTTGATCATGAAAAGCAATATTAAAAACTCTACACTTACTCTTAAATATTGTATTTTGACCAAAATTATGAAATTTAATGCTACCATTTCAAGATCTCACATCTTTCTTTTTAAATTTCAAAATATTTGTAAAACCAAAAACATTACCATCTTGCTATATACCATCAAGGCAAGACTGATCATCCTGAGCTTTTGCCCATCTAAAGTAACAATACTTGGCAATTCAACTTTTTCATTTGTTGGTTTTTGAAACAGCTGGTAATTTTTTAAGCTTCAGTTCTCCTTTTGCCTCCTGTGGTCACTCTTACCAATCATCATGAATGCGGGTGGTAAGTTTGTTTTGGATAAATTTTACTCATGTCTTAGAAGTAAATCAAAAACATCAGGGTCACAAACCTTTCCTATTATCTTAAATTATCAGTTCCAGAAAGTCTTGTGATTCATGGAACTTGCTGAAAAGGGATTAGAACTTCTTAAATGTTTTTACAAAGTCAACTTTAATTGTATAAAACTGCTTCTAATTTAGGAGAATTACTTATCTTCTACCCTATATCTTAGTGCTCTATTCAATTAAAAAGGCTTTGGCCAACCAAGGCAGAATTTACCCATTGGTTATCTCTCTTGAGAAAAGGGTATTGATGGAATGTCTGATAAACTCTGTTTTCTTCAAGAGATGCTCATTCTCTACTCTCTTCCAGAATGAAAGCTGAGAAAATATTCTGTGATCCCAGGCAACTAACTGAGGATGTCATGCTAAGCTTTGTGCTGGAGATTTGGTGATTTGATCTTGCCCTGGAATTTTAAGTCCTCATGCAGCTAATTGTATAAAAAGGTGCCTGATTAGTCAATGTCACCTTGTTACTACCTACAGCTTGGGGCATCATACATGCCTTGCCCAATCATGGGGCAAAAATAGGCATAGCGAGGCCTGGTGTGCAAAGCTGTTGACAGATGAGTAGTTTTCCATGCTGCAGGAGCCAGAACAAAAGAGCTAATCATCTATGGCAGCGCACATGAGGTAACCCACTTTCTTCCTAAGTAAACAGATGGAAAGAGTTTGCAGTTCATTTCTTTCCAAGGTTACAAATTATTTCATTTCTATGGTTTATAGTACCTGAACCAAAATTTCTTCTCTTTGGGGAACTTCTATTTTTCTTTAATTATTCTGCCTGAACAAGAGTCTTGAGTCTTCTGGGAGTTTATGTAGCGAAGTCAAAGTTAATTAGCTTTACTTATGATGTACTGCATTTGGGTAAATCACCACTGCAGAACACAATGGTAGTCAGACTTCTTGACAAATGCTGTGATCCTAGAAAGGCAGAATTCTATCAGAAAAACCTGCGCAGAAATATTTCACCTTGCCTGAGAGTTGACTTCATGTGGTACTCTCCTTGGAGTTCTCGGTTCATGTAATTTCTTTCATCTCCACTTTATCTTTCCTTGAAGATGTCAGATGGCAAGAGGAAGTGATGGAGTGGTCTGAAAGTCCCTGGTGAACTCAAGCACTGTGTCCTATTTAGCTGTAATGTAAAACCCACAAATCAAATTCAGTTTCTTTTTACTCTTATGATTGCCTGAGTATAATGTTATGTAAAGCTCCAAGGCTAAAACAAAGAACCCTTGCCATGATCAAGACAGTGATCGTTTGCTATTTCATAAGGTAGGTGCTCAAATCAGGCCATGAGCATCACACACAGGGCGTGACAATTAGTCCTCAAACTGTTCTTTTCTTATCTGATTAAGGGCTGATACATGCAAGCATGCCAAACACATGATTTATGTTACTAATATATAAAGCTTCAGCACTGAACATTATTCTGAAGTGATTTTATTGTTAACTTATTAAGCATGTGCTTTAAACTTAAGGTTCATGTTGCACAAAATGATAGTATTATCCTGTACTAACGCAAGAGGAAAGGTATGACTCTCAGACATACTAAAGACTTTTCAAGTCAAGTTCTAAGAAAGGTTGTCATATAATTTAAGACAAACTGAAGATAATAAACATAGGCATGTCTCTCTTAGTTTAACAAATAAATTAATAATTCAAACTAGGTAAGTAGCTAAAAACAAAGCATCCATCCTTAAACAAGTTTACATTAAAATTTTATTTACCCATGTCTTTTTGGAAAATCATAGATAGTGAATGAACACCAAGAAAAGAACCCTTTCCAAAGTTTTTCTTTAATCAAAGTCATTTTTTTCCTTCTGGAATCTATTTTGTAAATGTTTTTCACATGGTAATAAACATTTAACCACCCAATGTTTTCATTGCAAAATAAGAACAACAAACATATCTTCTTCAGTGAGGAAATTTCAAATGTGAGGACTGTTTCATTCTGTTTCCAATAAGAATGAAGTAACCTATTTTATATTTTTAAAGATAGGAATGAATGCACTATTATTAAATGCCTTACTTGGTCATCTCAGGCTTATTTCTGAATTTTCTGACATCATTACAGAAGGGGCTCCTTGAGAGACCAAAGGTGAAATAACATTTAATAGTAGAAGTCACAGAATTAAGCAAGTCAAATTTAGGACTAATTTTCTTGTATTATTAGTTCCCCAAACAACAAATATACCAACAGAATACAGAAACCTACATGTGTTTTGATCCAAATCTAAGAAAAATACCAGTCAGTAGAAGCACTTTGTGTAATGCTATACACTAGGGCACGGATTCTGCATAGTCACCCTGGAAGCCAATAAACGATGTCAGGACTGAGCGGGAATTGATCTCACAGCTCTGCGTAGAATTTAATGGCATTTTCTGCTTGAGTTCAATCATTCATTCATTCATCAAGTATTTATGGACAGTTTATATCATGCTAAGTACAGTGTGGGTATATAGGAATGCCCTCCTAAAGGTTAATAATTCTTTCTCTCACTAGTTGTTATGAAATGAATGTACAATCAAAAACCAGCTAAGCCTTGATAAGCACTATTCATGAAAGAGATACAAGTCAATGACAGACTAGAATACAGAGCTTTTTATAAGGTCAGGATGGCTAATCTGAGGAAGTAACAGGAATAAAAGTAAATGCAAAAGTTTAATGGCAAAGAAGAGCTTGGTCATGTCAGAGAGGTCCCCTTTACCTATCCTGGAGTAATGAAAGCAGAGTGGGTGCTGAGATCTGAGAAACAGGCAAGACACTGAAGGCTTTTTTTGGAGCGGGGAAGAGTTGTTTCTTTGTTGTTTTCTAGACAGGGTTTCACAATGTACTGTAAGTTGGCCTTGGACTCACTTATGTAGCCCAGGCTGGATTTGAACTCATGATGATCCTCTTGTCTCAATTTCCCAAGTGCTAGGATTGTAGGTGTTTCCCACCATACCTGGCTCTGGGTTTTTTTGTTTTTTAACATGGGGAATTCTTGCATTAAAGCAATGTAAAGCTGTTTTAATTATATTGAAAAGGCAGGGAGTCTGCAGCATAATTTTACTTGAATTTATGAAGATCGTTCTAGATACAGAAATATGGAGAAGAAAAGGACTTCTGATAGTGGGGCAAGGGAAAGAAAAGAAAGTAAAACATTCAACTTCCATTTAAAGCAATCTAGGTTCAAAGATTAAAACTTAATGGAGAACTTTTGTTGTTTGATGATCACCCCCTAAATAACATAGAAACAATAAAATAAGTGGAAACACTCCAGGACTAAAAGGAAAAGGCAGACCTAGGCGGTCCAGGGGAGGTAACTGAAGTAACGGTATGGTGTGAATAACAAAAAACAATCAATTTGCATACAAAGAACCAAATGAATTTAGAATGTGCAGACACAAAACACCCCAGACATAATGCTTGAAATGCTGTGTTTCAAATAGGGGCATTGACTTTAGCAACAAGATTTGCAGCAGAGGAGACAGAAGATCCAAATGGAAAATTGTACAATTTCGTCTTCCTCTACAACCACTCTATTGCTCCAGTATATACTTGATGTGAATTTATGTATAATTCAGACCTGATTGACACTTATATTTGTTGGGCACTTTTTATGGTCTAAGTGGTGAAGAAGACAGAAAATGTGTCTAAAAGTGATAAAGATGGAGTAAAGAAACAACAAACGAACAAGAAAGCTATCAGATAATGATAAGAATTTAGCAGAAGATTAAACATAGTGAGATGTGAGAGTGATTGTGAGTGAGTTTATTGAACTGGCTGCTCAGGAAATGTTGGTCATGGTGGACACTGCAGGTGTGAGCAACGTCAGATTTTCCAGGTAAGATCTGAGGAACTGCAGGAGTTAGTGATGAGAATATCGGGGAGAAAAGCGCTCTAGGAGTGGTCATGGAGCTGTGAGGAGGCTGGTAGAACACTGGAAAGTCTTGGATTTGATTCTGGACAGAGAAATATGATCTGACTGTCAGATTCAATCTGGCTGCTGTGCTAAGAAAAGACTGAAGGCCACGAATGGAAGTCTAGAGAATAGCTGGAAAGCAATCTAAATAATTCAAGTAAGGGATAATACTGACTTGGGTCCAAGTAGGAGAAGTGAGCTTAAAAGGAGTTGGTTGGATTGTAGATAAACTTTGAAAGTAGAGCCAACTGAGGGAGACAATTTATGCTTCCATTTCCGTGATTTTTTTTTTAATGCTTGCCAGGCAGGCACTTATGCCGCTGAGCTAAATCCTTCACCCCTCCTTCTCTATGATTTTAGGTTTTAGATTGAAAAGCTTTTGTTCTCTAAGAAGTCATCCTTTTACTGGGGTAAAATAAAATTCCTAATAAACTTAAATCTATAATTGATGGTCTGTAAGTTTAGAATCTTTGAAACAGAAGATAAAGGACGATTCATGGTAGCAGGTAGCTGGAAAACCAGATTATGATGTTATGATTCGGCAGAAGGTACTGGTTCATGTAGGAGGAAATTATCAACAATGAAATGCTGATTTCTAATGTAAAACATAGGGCTGACAGCTGATCTTAGATTTAGTCAAATGGAAGAAACTGGATGGTTTTAGGGGTAAAACTAACTGAAGTGAGTTCAAGAGAAGGAGAGTGGAGAAAATTGGACAGTCAGTGTAGACAAATGCTTTAGAAGAATTTTTTCTAGAGACAAATGGAGGGATAGAATCAAAATGGTAAAAATAGGCTAATGGAAGAGATCACGTTAAGCAGAATAAAGTGATAAGAGAGAAAGGAGAGCTTAATGGAGCAATTGTCTTGGCAGATGGGCAGGAAAGGGATTCAGTGCACCAATGGAAACGTTATTTCTAGGAGCACAGATAGTTCATTCATGGGAATCACAGGAGGCAGAGTGGGCACAGATGAAGACTGTGCTGTATATCTAGTGAGAGTTTAAGGAACTTCTACTCCTTTTCCTGCCCATGGGACAGTGATGTAAGTGGTGAAAAGTGGTTATGCTAGATCAGTGGTGGCAAACCACAGCATGCATGTTGCTGCCTTTTTTTTTTTTTTTGACAAAAGGTGTTAAGGAAGGGTAGGTTTGGCTTGAACCTACCCTTCCACCCCCTATGGATGATTGCAGTAGCCTCCCAAGTGATGTCTTTAGTTTCACTTTTGGTGCCCTGTTGTCTTCTAATAAATCATAAGAGAGATCTTTAGAGCAATTCCAGATCAGTTGGATAATCACAGGAAGATGGCGGTAGCTTCCCTTCATATTCAGACATAAGATATGTCCTAAGGATTTATTAGGAACACCTTGTTGTTCTAGGAACATGCCTAATGTGTTCCACGCTAAGGTCTTTACACAGCCTGCTCCTTTCCCCCCAAAGCGTGGCCCACAGACACTCGCATAGGAGGTGACTGATCCAAACACTACATTTACAAATGACCCCTACTCAGAAAATTCCTGTTGCCTTTCCCTCTCCCCGCTTTACTCTCCTGCTTTATTTTTTTTTCATGCTGCTGAAGGCTTTATACTGTATTATGCAATTTATTTTATTTTTAAATTGTCTTCCCACAAGTGCACAGGTTTTGGTCTGCGTTAAATGAAAGGGAGAGAAAGAGTTAAAGGATTAACAGAATAAATACAGTATCATTAACTGGCAGCACTGGGAGCCCATTTGAGACTAACAGCCACACATTAAACTGCCCCTGGGTAAATCAGCTCTTTCAAAAATATTTAGAGTAGCAAGCTTCAGACTGTTACACTGGGTTAGACAAATATATATATATATATATATATATATATATATATATATATATATATCTTTACATATATATTTAACACACACACACACACACACACACATATATATATATATATATAACCTTAAAAATAAGATTTTTCATGTTTTTGGATACTTTGTATCTACATGCAAGTACATGTGTATCCTTGTGCTCTTTATGACATTGCATAATACATGGGCTGGCTCCCCAGTCAATATAGGGGAGTTTCTGTACACATGGTCCCCTTCCTCAAGAGGGTATGTGGGACAGCTGCAAGTCTCACTATTTTTCAGGCATCTTATTATATTCAGGAAAGGAAAAAAGATATTTAAAAGTTTGATTTTGAAGAAATATAAATCAGGAGACGATGTATTCAGTGTACAAATTTCAATATATATAGTCTTTCCTTTAGAAAGAAATACGCATTACCTTTTCCTCCCCTCCTTCTTCCCTCCTGTCTGCTCTCTTCTTCCTTTTCTCCTTCTTTCCTCCTTCTCCCCCTCCTCACATGTTCCTGCAGAGTCACAGACACAGCCTTTACACTCGTCAGGTGAGTACAGTGCAATGAGAGTAATTAGGAGTTTTGAACTCCCTTCAAACCTGCCTGCCAGCAGTGATGTGTGTGATTCCTTCATAGTCAACAGGTAGAAGTAGAAGCTCAGGTATCATCTGATAAAGGCATGTATTTGTTAGCAACTGCTTACTTCTTCTTAAATTAAGTTAAATTTGGACTTAATTTGCCCCTGTATTTGCAGTTTCTAATCTGGACAGTGAACAAATTTAGTCTTTAAACAAAATAAAAATAAATTACTCTAATACGTTGCTAAATGTAACCAATTACATTAGCCAAGTTTCAGCTAATCACAGGATAGCAACTGACCAGATGAAGCAGATATAACCTGGTTACCTCCTTGACTATGCCCCCTACATGCAAATACCAACCGCAGTCAAGCTGTGTATAGCATTCCCTTTTTCTCTTTATCAGTACTACTTTGCCAACTGGGTGGGCAGAGCTCTCTGAATCTCTCTTGTTTCTGAGTGCTGCCTGATCCAGAACCATTTTTACTCACCAAATTTAAATAAAATGCACCCAATTTAATGTTTCTAAATTCACCTTTTATATTTACAGGTAAAGTACACTTGAAAGAATACCATAGCAGACAGTCAACCCATCAATTTCTCCAACGTTAGGCAGCAGATGATATAATCAACAATATCTAACTTTTTTTTAAAAAAGAAAACTTCTTGAAATAATCAATTAATGTTTAAAATATTTTCAAGTAGAGTTATTTTGTAAGATATTATTTTGTAGAAAATAACATGATGCCAATTTTAATCATAAAAGTAAATCTTTCCCATGCTGTGTATTTAAGTGAAGAGAAAATTAATTTACCTCTTTGATGGCCTTTATTTTCATTAATTTGATTTACATGGCATTTTGAGATCAGAGATGCGGAAAGAGATGTCAGTGATAACATTCATTAATCATAAAACCAACCCAGTGGGAGATTTTCTTTTTCTTTTTAAGAGAGAGTTGTTAAGTAACAATATTCCTGCACTAAACACTTTGCTGCAAAAATATAGAAGTAACTTACCAAGGAAAAGTTAAACACAATTCATTTTTAAAATGCTTGTTGTTTTTCTAAAACCACCTTTACCATGACACTTCTCACATAAATACCAGTTGAACAGTGACCCTCTGGGAGTGGTCTTTCAGAGAATCATGAGATGTAATGGTTTTTAGACTACTGGAAAGGAGATTAGGGATCAGTGTGAACAGGATGGGCCCCAGGGACCTAAATTTTCAAAACTCTCTTAGAAATTCTCATTTAATAGATCTGTGGTTTGAGAACAGTGTCCCAAACTGTAATTTTTTAAATTTTTATTCTGGTTAGCAGGGCTCAGCATGATTATCCTGATCTTAGTCTTAAATTGACCAGATTCCTTTTCAGTGACAGCGGAGTGCAGAAACAAGATCTTCGAACAAACAAAAACAAAAATCAAAACAAAGAAAAAGCAAAAGCAAACAAAAGTGAATTTCCTTTCTATGAATGAAATTAAAAGGCTCAAATGACAAATAGTGCTCACGAAACATCTTATTGTGAATGATATGCATTTCATACATGTACCGTGCTTTATGGAGCTTTGATGTTAGAATTTCAGGAACCAATAAAAGAGCAGTGGGCTTTGGGATCACTGAGGGTTATTGTCTTAGATAAAGGGGGAAGAAGGATATAGAAGTAAAAGGTTCAATTCTAAGGAAATTTAGAAAGTCTTTTGCAAAAATTATTATTTTTTTGATAGTCACCTATGTGGACAATAAAATACATGTGCACTGAAGTATTTTTGTCTTGTAGCTACAACACACAAGGTGCTCAAGGAATTGTGTCCTTGGTTTGATTGTTGAGGTTCTTATTGTATAACTTTATATGACTTTGAAGAAAGTCTTTGTGTTTCCTGTATTTTGATCATAGGTAATTCATTTAATTTATTTATACATACAACATTCAAATAAAATAGGAATATTTAAAGTGCTTTCATATCTTCTTCCCTCTTTTCCTTTCCATTTGAGATTTTAAGCATGTTTTCTTAGATATTTTGCTAATGTTTGGCTGAATAGTGAAGACTGACCATCAACTTTTGACTAGTAATTGTTGAAAAAATGCTGATTTCAGCATTTTTGTAGGTTGAAAGACTGGATGTATCAAGGTGTTGGGGATAAAAATGATGTAAAAGCAGGCATAAAAATAAAATTACAGGTAGAAGAGAGTTTTATTTTATTTTTATTTTTGGTGGGGCAGTTTTGTATATGAGAAAAAACAGGAAACATAACAGAGATGGGAATGAAAAAGAATGTTGGATAGAGTTCCTAAACTTTATCATTAAATTGGATTGGTTAAAATACTTAGGGATGTATTTAACATTCCCTTTGCTTGCTTTCATTCAGGGGCCCATCCCACCCAGATCTCTGGAGATTTAAGCATCAACAAATGGCTTTTTGCCTTCAGTTTGAGAAGTGCTGGCTTGGGCTAATGTGGTGTATATGTTTTAACAAAGTTTTCTGAGAAACTCATTTTTGGAGGCAAAAAGAACAACTGACACCAGAACTTGATCAAGTGTTCTTGAAATCAGACTTCAGTTTAATAGATGAGTTAGAACTGTTCTCTATGAAGCATGATTGTAGATAACAGATTAATTTAAACTAGCTTAACCTTTGGTCACCCCAGGGACTTTTGCTGTACCAGGCCCTCTGTTTGTTCTGGAAGAAGCCTTACAAAGCATCATGTTTAAAGTAATGGGAGCAGTACCTGAGTCTCAGTGGAATGCTGCTGCAACAGTATGAGATGCTTTGCTAAGATGTGTCCAAAAGAACAGTAAACATGAAAGCCGGATACAGCCAGAGATGATCCCTGGGATAGGTAAGTTACTGCTTATCTGAACTTTACCCCTCTGACGTCTGTTTCTGTTCTTTGCAAAGAAAAGATTCTAATAAAAAGCCAGAGAAAACTGTAACCTGGACTTTAGCCCTAGAGGTTGTGGCCCCCACACCATCTCCATCCCCTCCGCGATCCCCACCCCGACCCCATCCCATGACTTCGTCTCTCTCCTTTTTTTTCATCCGCTGCACCTCATTTTCAGGACCTTTCTCCTCATAGAAACCAACACGTGATCCTCTCAATGTATGAGTTTATAGGAGCTGTGTCTTCTCTAGCCCTTTACCCTGCTGCGAGCTTTTTGTTTCCTATTTCATCTTATCCCCTTTCAAAGTGGTGCTTGATATGTATTTCCTCGTGAATGTAAGGTAAGATGTCATTATCTATAGATGTTGCTTTCCGTGTGGCTGGGCTCCTGTTGCACATTTAAAATACATTAAATATTAACAAATTAACATAACTTCACATCACTTTCCCACAATTTTTTGTAGGATAATTTTTCTAAATTTTAAAAGTTTAAGGAATTTTCTGAATTTCATTTAGAGATATTTTAAAATTTCTTCATTGCCCACTGATTTTAGGCTTAATTCTGTTCATTTTAAAGAACACATATGAGATGTTCTAATTTGGGGAAAAATCAACTAGAACCAGAAATGTGAAACTTGACTAAGCTTTACTTGAAATTTAATAGTTAACATTATATCTTATGGTGTACAAAATTATTCGTTTGTGAAAAGTAAATTTTGCCTGGCTTACTTAGTTTTTGGATAATGTTATATATCTACTCTATTCATCATATAATTGTTGAATTATTTATTTGTATTTCACAACTTTTTAAGTGATTTACCAGAAAGCAATCTTTGCTTAAAATACTTATAGAAAGAAAAATCAAAACTAATTGAAAAACGCTAAAAGTCAAACAGAAACTTCTCATTTTACATCTGAACAGTATTTATCTTAATGTTATTTATTCTGTTAGGTATGAAATTTTGTAACTGTTCTTTGAGATTACTGTGTCTTATGTTGAATCGTATGAATTGATTTTTGTTTAGACCAAGCAGCAAAGTGCCAACAGTTTCAAAATGTTCAATTTTTATATACTCCAAGTCTTCATTTTTGTTGTGTTCAGTGGGTAGCGATTTAAAAATGTGGGGAAATCTGATTTCTTTAGCTCATAATCTTGTGTCTATTTTATAAATTTAGATTAATGTGTGGCTAAAACCATTTACCCATTCTGTGGATATAGTTGTACTCATAAGGATTTGCACTAAATCATCAATTATTATTGCGATATTGCAATTTTTCCTGAGTTTCCTCAAAGGAGCTATTTGTTAATATTAAAAAAGGACAAAATGATCTGAAATGTAGGGAAATCTCAGAAAATAAGAGAAAAAAGTTTATTTGATAATATAGGGAGGTCTATATATATGGACCTTACTAGTTTCCAAACAAAAATCTATTTCTATTGCATGGTAGATTATGTTTCTTTTACAGAGCGATTTTGCCGTTTTAAACAACACTTAGAATCAATCATAGATATCTTGGAATGGAAGGCAGATGTAAAGGTCATGATTTAAGCAGGTTTTCCTTGACCTGCTCTAAACTAATCTGTCTCTATTCTGTTGCTAATAATCTCCAGGGATGGATATTTCAGAACCCTTTTCAGTAGAGTGTTTCAATGATTAAGAACTGTAAGCAGTGAACAATTTTTCTAGTTATTTATTTTGTTTTCATATGACTATAAAAGTAATAAATGTCCATTTGTTATTTTGAAAGGCATAAAAATTAACAAAAAAGGAGTGACTACTCCCTGGGCTTAAATCTTCTGATAATATCTGTATAGTTAAAATAATTCTTGTTGAGATCACATTCCTTGGTTCTGTAAGTAGAAACACTTAAGCATGTTTCTCTATATAATCTTTCTTCTCTCTTTCTCTTCTTTCTTTCTTTCTTTCTTTCTTTCTTTCTTTCTTTCTTTCTGCCATTCTTCCTTCCTTTCTTCTTTCCTTCCTTTGTTCCTTCTTTCCGCTTGCAATTTTCTTCCTCAATTATGCTTTTAAATTTTTGTTCTTGTATTATGACTCTTCTTTATAACTTTTAAAAATTCTTCTAAATTGTGAAATGCTAACCAGGTAAAATATTTTATTGGTGTTCTTTTCTTTTTTATTTTATGGAAAAAATGTAACACAAAGTTTCATAACAAAATAACAGAAGGAAAACAATAGTACATTGCATTTGTTATCTTTAAAGTAGTTGCTCAGAGTACAAGATATGGGCATAAATTTTTCTCCAACTGAAATTTGCACAAACCTTCCTTTTCAATAATGAACTAAGTGACACTAATAGTATAACTGACTTGAATTTTTTCCTTTTCACCCTTCCCCCTTCCTCCATCTTAGTCCCATTTTCCTTTTGAACAATTTCTTCCCATTTCATAATAAGTATTGGACATTTTAGACCTTAGTTACTCTTTCAGTTTCTCACACTAGAGAGACAACATGATGTTTACACATGTGAGTCTGTCTTATTTCACTTATGAATATAGTCTTAAATTACATCCATTTACCCATGAAAGTTTCAAGTTTATTTTTCTTTATGGCTGAGTAGTACTCCATTGTGCAAAAATACTACATCTTTTTATTCATTGCTCAGTTGATGGGCTTTTGGGTTGTTTTCAAGATTTAGTGTCACAACTGTGCTGCTCAAGCATGGCTGGACATATATTGTCGTGATATGCTGTTTTTAATTCTACCAGGAAGATACTCAGAAGGGGAATAACTGGGTTGAATGGGATCTCCAATCCTAGTTATTTTACTGATTTCCACAGTGGTTGCACTGGTCTACACTCCCATCAATAGTGTATAAGGGTTCCTTTTCCCCACATGCCCTCTAGCATTTGTTGTTGGTTGATTTCTTGTGATAGCCATGCTTTCTGGAGTGAGATGGAATCTCAGTGTTGTTTTAATTTGCATTTCGCTAATGACCAATGATGCCAAACATTTTTTTCATATATTTATTTGCCATTTGTCTTTCTTCATCTGAGACGTGCATGTTCATTTCAGATCCTTATTTTTGGATTTTTTTTTCAATGTTGATTCTACATAGTTCCACTTTGGGTTTTTATAATTCCCTGCTAGTGCATAAAGTTTTGAGAATTACATTAATTCCTTTATACCGTTAGAATATCAATTAGCACATTGTATTAGGCTTTGAAACATACTGGAAATAATTTGACAGCATAATAAAAGGAATCATGAGCCTAAACATTTGAAATTTCATTGTTTGCTAAAGTATAATTACTGAAGGAAAGCCTTAAAATAATAGTCCTTAGAGACTGAAATTTTAGTTATATACTGAGAAGGGAGGTGGGTAATAGATGGTTCACTGTTATAAAACTGGGAAGGTAGAAGCATTTACCAAGAATATTTTTGGTAACAAGTACATATGTAAGATTATGATGGAAAATTACTAAGAGAATTATTTAGGTAATGATTATCTTAGGAAATATTAGTTGGAAAACTACTGTAATGCTCACACCTCATACAAATGAATGACAAATTCTTTGATATTTTGATAGAAAAGATTCAATATGCATCAATAGTTACAGTGCAATATCAGTAGCTTCATAGAATGAATACACATGTGTGCCATTTTCTATACTTGTGATAAGATGTGTGCAAGCAGAGAAAGTATAACAAGGAGTCTTTTTTGTGCATGTGAAGAAATCTTGTTTATAAAATAAACTCAAAGATTTTGAGTTGCATTCTTCATGACACTATTTTCTATATAAGATTTTCAAATTTTTGTTATATTTTTCTGAATTTCCTCAGCCCAAACTTAGCTCTGTTGTTTTCATTTACTATTATTTTAAAGCAAAAATTGTTGTACAGCCTTAGATTATTACAAATGAGTATACTATAGTGAAATGTCAGAGATTTAGTACTGTATATTTCCCTATGTGTTTCTCGGACTTTGTTTCTCAGTCCATAAAATAAGTAAGGCAGATTATATAATCTTTTAATTTTACTCAACAAAAATATTCTAAATATTTATAACCATAGCAAGACATTACATCAAAAATGACTATTTCACTTTCTTGATGTTCTGAATTGGATATTGAGGATCACAATATTAAGATATAAAGCAGAAAATTTTTAAAAATTATGTTGTCAAAGAATTATGGGGACCATAAATGTGACTTTCATGGTCCTTTCTATGAGGATGTTTAGCCTAGCAAAGTAAAAGAGAGATGCTGTCAAAGAAAAACAACTTACACATACCAGGGTTATGTTCCAAGGTAGATGGGCATAACCCAAGAAGCATAAAGTTAGCCTACTTAGTTCTTAGTAATTATTCCAGGTCCTAATTAAAAGTTTTTCCTTATTATTTAAATGGTCCACAAGGAAAGACTTGTCACTTTTTAAAAATACTTCTGCAGAACACAGTGTCTCAATGTCATGACATAAGGGTACAGGCAGGAAAAGGGCTTTGTCAATGTTTTCTCACAGGGATGAAACCAGAAGGAGGAGCTAATAAATCAGGATGGGTCACTGCCTGGAAAGACTCCATTCTCCAATCTTGAATGGTGGAGACTTACAGAAAGGGCTCCTCAGTCTTCGTCCTACCTTCCATGATTCTGCACTAATCATGGAGGGTGGAGAGAACTAGGGGCTAAATTAAGGCTCCCACAAAAGCAAACATCTGTTTAAATGATTTTTTAAAAAATCTTTTAATTTTGTAGTCATGTAAAAATGAAGAAGATACTAAGCATTTAGAAATAGGGAAAGAATAAAAATGGCTAAAAATTGGTCAATGGTTAATGAATAATGGAAAAAAATTAGGATGTGAATGAGAATAAAAATAGGAATTTTATTTATAATTTTAAATTTTGTACTTAAGAAAAGTTCTTCATGATACTTGGTTATGGTATTTTTTAACAAACCAAAAGATAAGCAATTATTCTAATATTTTTTATAAACAAGCACATTTTCCAGATATAGTTTCTGTTAAATATTGAGTTATTGGGGTAATTAAAATGATTATTCTGAAATTTAATTAAAGCATTATCTGGGAAATTGAATATTAATAAATATAGAATATATAGTGTATCACTTTCTTTTACATATATACTTTACTTAAATTGTACACTGTTAAATTTTAAAACTATAAATATGTAATCTACATTGTTTCATCAATGGTTATTCTTACAAAAAATATTTGGTGGTTTCCATCTTATTTACCTCCTTTCTAGATATTAGAAAATAATTTTAAATGCCATTCTTTATAATTAGTTCTGTGTCTCACATAGCATAATAAAAATGTAGCTTTTCCTCTTGTGTAAACATGTGTCCCTCCAGCTTTTCATTCTTTTCTTTTCTTTGGTCAAAATAAGACATATATTACTTTATAGCCTAACTTCATATAAAAGTGTCTGCCTTGACATTATTAAATAATTTCTTTAAATAATTTCTTTAATTTTAGGTATGGAATTTGTAGATTTTTAATTAATTACTTTAAAGGGCATTCCCATTTTCTGTAGGTATCTCTTTACTATTTTAGAACTAGTTTGAGTTAGTTACTTCAGGTATTTAAAGTAGGTACTAATAACCCCATTGGCTCAAGCCCACATGTGGGCATGTAAATGTGAAGAGTAAACATGTGAATGAAATCTGTTATTTCTAGGCTTCAATTTTCCAAAATGTGAGGGATATGATTCTTATTTAATACTATGTGTATTGCCGTCAAAAAATTCTATCTGGAAATTATATTTATAATTATATACTTATATACACAATTAAGTACTCCATAATTTATCTTTCCCACACCTTATTTTAAACTGTATCCAAATAACTACAATTAACCAGTTATTTTTACCATTGATAAGCTATGTTTCTGGATACTATAATAATTTAGTCTGTGGATTTGTTAATTTGCTCATTGATTTATTTACTGAGTCAGAAATATCTTGTAATTTATTCTTTTTCAATATTTCTTTCTTATTAATTATTCTTTAAAATGAGTTTTAGAGTTAGTTGTCAAACTCCTAATTATTATTAAGTTTATTAATTTGGTAATGACTTAAATTTGCAAATACATACTTGAAAAATTACGATGTATAGTGTAGAGCTTTTCCAATCAGGAACATTGTTAATATTTTTTGATTATTCAATTTTCATATATCTAACACTAAATAATTTACAATAGACATCTAAGTGTTGGAAAATATAAATATTTTAAGTATATTCAGAATAAAAGTGTAGTTAATGAACCAATTTTTCATTCTGACAAGGACTAAAGAAAATGATTAAAGGACAGATCTCAAATGAGAATACTTTATACCTGTGTGATTTTTAGCAAAATCCTATTACCAGGAAGGCTTTTACAGGTAATCTTTAAAATATTGTGTGACAAAACCACAATAGAGCATAACATTAAGAAACTCATGCACTTTACTGAATCATTAATGAATAAATGATTGATCTAATTGCAAATACTGTGTAAAAAAACAGATGCATAGAACTCACTCTAATTTCAGAAAGATTAAATATTACAAAGTGCTAAAGAGACAGGATCAGCCAGTGCTCCATTACACCCAGCTGGTTTGCCTTCATGTGTAACTTTGAACAGGGTAGTGGCTGTGTAACAATATGTCCAAACATCCAGGGAAGCAGTGTACTGCACCAGATATTGGGAAGAGATCTGCCAAGATTTCAGAGTAAGGAGTGATTAAGCCATGGTAGAGAACAACTATGTTAACACGTTTACAGCAAGAAAAGCCAGAGGATAAGAAACATTTATCATGGGTGTTAATAAAATAAAAATTGATATTAAAGACAAAAAAATTATCAACCTAAATTAAAGTTTCCTAACTCCTGGCTTAAAATCCATGAGTAATGAAGGACTGACAAATTTGACTAACCGAAATAAAAATAAGCAAAGAAATCAGTAAATTTAAAAATCTACTGAACTAAATGAAACTGTATGTGTGTTTGGGAGCTCTCAGAGATGGACTAAATGCCTTTAACATAAAGGGATGTACAGGCATCTTCGGCAGTATGCTTTAGTTTCCATATGGATGTGCCCCCAAAGCCTCATGCAGTCTTGGAGGGACAGGCCTTTCAAAGATGACCGAATCTAGAATTTGTGATTGGTTCATTGTCCAGTGCAGGGATTGGTGATGTGAATGCTGCATTTTCCCTGGGGTGGGTAGCCAGCATACAATGTATGGATCCCCTTTTGCACCTTTTGCTCTTGCTGCTTTTGCTGTTTTCTGCTGCCTTGAAGTGTTGCCCCTGTGCCATGCCACCCTGCCTTGGCGCCAGATGATTACGGACTGAAACCTTCACAAACTGTGAGCTAAATAAATCTTTTCTTCTGTAATTTTGGGTGTTGGGTATTTTTTCTTAACAATGAAAAAAAAGTAACCAAGCCGATATGAAAATTGCTGACACAGGCAAGTAGAGAAAAATGTAATTTCAAATATCTTTAGGATGTAGAACTTTTGTCTATACTTCCCAGATTTTTAAGTAGGATATTAAAACTACATAAAAGAAACATTTTGGATTCTTATAAAGCAGTTTTTAATGAGAGGCATTTTCTTACTTGTCTGCCAGCCTACTTCTCTTCTATCCCAATTGTAGGTCCTGATGTGATTATACTATATGATTTTATATTTTATTTAATATTTATTTTATATTTATGACCAGAAGCAAGCAACTTAACATGTTTGCATTTGAATTCTCTTATCAATGAAATTTGCATTTAGTACTAAAAAGGCAATACATGTTTTTAAATTAGTTGATTCTTTATAAATTTTCCATTTCTAGAAAGTATCTACATTTTAATTGCATCTTTCTTAGTGTCTTGGTCTTCGAGTCATTATAGGAAAGTTGCTTCTTCCTTTCCTTCCATCTTTATTCAGATACAATTGATAATAATTGCATAGATTTTGGGTATATAACTTGATGTACATACATATTATGAAATATTAATCACAATCCAACAAATCATATCCATCATTGGGTATAATTTGTATCCATCACTTTCTTTCTTGCCTTCCACCAACTCTTCCTCCTCCTTTTTCTTTGTGCTAAGAACACTTGATATTTACTGTCTTAGCAAATATAAAATGTACATTCTTAACTATAGTCAACCATTGTACCTTAAGTCCCCAGAACTCATTTGTCATATGTAAGTTACATTTTATGTATTCTGACCATTATCTCCTCAGTTTTCCTAAAGCATCTGCTATACATTATGTTTCTATGAATTTTGTATTTTAGATGACCATGTTAGTGAATTATATGGTTTATTTCATTTAGCATGAATTTTTAAGAGGTGAGACTAAGGAAAAGATTTTTAGATCATAAGATGATTGCACTGGGAAGAAATTAATGCCAGTCTGTCTCATGGAGTTAATTAGCTTTCTTGAAAATGAGTTATTATCAAGTGAGGCTGTCACACATTTTGGCTTTCTCTTCATTTTCTTTTCTTATTTTTCACCGTGTTGTGGTGCAGCCTGTGGCTTCCTCACAAGAGACTGAAGGGTCATGGCTCTCTGACCTTGGAATTTCTGCCTCTGTACTTAAACCGAAGAAATGTTTTCTTTATAAAGTTTTTAGCATCAGGAATTCTGTTATAGCGACCCAAAACAGACTGATTCTGAAAGGTGAGGTGATATCTCATTTTTGTTTTGATCTACATATCCCTCCTGGTTAGTCAGATTTAGTACCTTCTCACACAGTTTTTGGCTATTTTTTAGAATTGTTATTTAGGTTTGTGCCAATTTTCTAGTCAAGTAATTTTTTTTTTTTTGCCATTGAGTTTTTTTAGTTCCTTATATGCATTCGGTATTGACTTCTTATCAGATATGTGCTTTGACAAGGTTTTCTCACAAGTAAGCTTTTCATTTTGCTGGATCTTTCCTTTGCTATGCAAAAGCTTTTTGGTGTGAGGTAATTGCTTTTCTTTACTTCTGCTTTTGTAGCCTGTACTTTTTGTGCCATATTCAAAAAAGTATTGACAAAACCTATGTCAAGATACTTTCGCTCTGTGATTTTTTTTTCTGGTACTTTTATGGTTTCAAGCCTTGTATTTAAGTCTTTAATCCATTTTGTGTTTATTTTTATACATGGTGTAAGATAAGTGTCCAATTTATTTTCCTGAATGAGTCTATTCCATTTTCTCAGCACTACTTTTTGAAATGACTATTCTTTCCCTGTGTTCTTGTCATCTTTGTCAAAAAAAGTCATTTGACTATAAATTCATGATTTACTTGTAGGTTCTCTATTCCTTTCCATTTGTCAATCTGATTGTATGCCACTACCATACTGTTCTGATCACTGTTACATTGTAACATATTTTCTAATTAAGATATATGTTACTTTGTTCTTTTTGTTCAAGATTGCTTAATCTTTATGAGTCTTAATTTTATTTCTAAAATAAGATTGTTGGGCTAGATAAAACACTGTAATATAATTATTTCTTATCAAATTACTTAAATTGGAATGCCATAGTGCATAGATCAATAAAATTAATCAGTTTTTAAAAACATCAATCTGTTGACTGTTTAGAAAACCCTTACTAAAGGAGCCCTTGCAAAATTTCTGAAAGGACAGTTACAATGCTGGTGGGTCATCATTTAAAAGACACTACCAACACCTATCAAAAACAAGTTTTTTCTAACCTTAATCCTATTTCTTTTAAAAATATCTCAATTGTCAAACGACCTCAAACTGAATTTTCCATTACTTGAACAGCAAAATTTAAAAAAAGCTCTGTGTTTATAAATTTGCTCCATAGTGCACTAAAAATCTGACTTGAAAAATCTCATATGAGCCAAGAGTGAGCCACGTATCACATGTTGCTGAGACACAAGGGAGGTGATGCTTCCCCGCAAGAACCACTCTTGTCCAGACAACATACAGTGCTTGCATAGGTGAATTAAGCTATTTGTTGTTATGCTTGCTTGTGGCCTACATAACCATGGCTCCAAAGAAAGTTAGTGACACCGCATAAAACCAAGAGGAAAAACAGGAGAAACATAATAGGATTAAAGAAGAAATCATTGTGAAGTTTGTTAAAATCCTCCAAAAAATGAATTTATTTAGTGCAACTTTGGGCTTCAGAACCAATTATTTGGTTTTCTATTATTTCCTATAGGAAACATATGTTCACTTCTTAAAATTTTTGCTGTTTAAACATAGCTTTGGATTGAATTGAGTTTGATAACCAAGGAATCACTGAAAAGACTACCTTTCTAGGTAAGGAAAACAACAGGAAAACTACGCATATCTTAATTCCAATGAAGTGTTCTATGGTGTTTTTGATGAATCTTATCTCCAAAGGATGATAGTTAGCAATATGGTTAGGTAGATTATTTGGTGGGTGAAAAACCAAACCCCAGGAATTCTAGCAGTACATTTTGCCTTGATACTTCATTTTTCAAAACAACCCAACAAGTAAAAGGTGTTTGATGAGTATCTTATATGCTCTTTTACAATGGATACAATGCAAAAATATGACTTACCCTGCCATGAAGATCACTGGTTCATAGACGTCAGTTTTTTTTTTTTTTTTTTTGAAGTACTTTCCTGGTCCTTATCTCACCCTGGTTCTTACAGTCAATGTCAAATTATTCCTTAGGATTCCTCTGCATCATTTTTTTGTGTATGATCAATTTTATATTCCTATAATAAGAAATCAAATACCTGCCCAAGACAACAACAAGAAGGTGAATTATCTAAAATTTAATCATTAACAAGAGTGAAATGGAGGTTCTGATTTGGGGTAAGAGTTACAATTATACTTATTTCATCCTGTATGTATTTCCCATCAAAGACAGCTCTAAAACCTGGATATTTTCTTGTAAAGTTAGTACATAGTGGTTGGAGATTAGAGAAAAAGTCCAACATTTAAAGTGCATCTGATTGACTGGTTTTCCCATGCTCCTCTGGAGTGCAAGGTGGACCCAAAGCCAGAAGAGGGCACCAAGGTGCAGGGCTGGGGTTGAAAGCCTTCAGCTCTATTTTGAGAAACTCTAGAGGGCTCCAAAAGCTGAGTGGGGAAGTTCTCCCAATTCTATACTCTTTCTTTCTTCTCTTGCACCCCAGATTTCAGACAAACCCATAGTGGTTATAAAAACAATGGCAAAGCGATGGCAGCAAGAGCCTGGAAGTGTCAAGAATTTGAAGGGAAGGAGATCTCTAGTTGCAGACGCTGTGATTCTGAGAAAGTAGAAGAAACTCTCACTGTGCTTCTTCTCTTGGTCATGTGGTCCATTGTCTCTGGACATGGGTGAAGTCAAGGAACTGTACAGAGAAGAGGGCACAAGCTAACTAGCAGGCAGTTGTATGGGAGTTAAATGAGAATAAAGTTGTATGCTTGAGACTCCTTCTTATAGTCAATATTATGTTACCTGATTGAAAAGCACCTCTAAGCCACATTATCATATTTTAAAATTTGGAATGTGTTTTACATTGGGATTGTTTCTGATTTTATGTTTTACATTTGAAAATCTTCATTATTACATACAAGGGTAGATTACGTATAAAGGGAAAGAAAATTTAAGGGTTGTCTCTTAAAATCTGGAATTTTGAGGAGAGATGAAGACTTAATGACAAGAAACCATGAAGGAGAGAACCTACTTGTTTCGTTCAGCCAGTTATTTTCAGTATCCAGTCCAAACGGATTAAAACCACATGTAAAACAGCTTATGTTGATTTTTTTTATCTGTAAAAGTTGAAGTAAATTGCAAAGCAAATTTTGTGTATAACACACCCTTCCTCCTGCCATTGATACCTAGAACATTCTTTTGCTCTGATCTCACATAACTACAGTACAAAGTGCTGGGGTATCATTCCTCAGTGAGGACATTACTCCCAGATCAACCCTAGAGCACCCAGATTTCCCTGAAACAATTATTATTTCTACATCGATAAGTTCCACCTTTCAGTGCCTGACCATTCCCTTACTGGGCATTAAACATTTTTGTGTTAACTTCATTAAATGTTGCTTTCTGATTATTACTAGACTGCCCTCATCGCTAGGGGAAAACCTTGGCATAGAAGTTCATTGAGGTCCAGGGCATAACTGAACCACTCTGTTACTTTTGGTTCTCTAGGCAAAAAATAAAAATAATAATAATAAAAAACTGTCATACATCTTTTTGAGAGGAGCGACAGAGTCAAGGTGAAATGCCACATGCTTTACAAGCTGGAGGAGTCTATGAAACACATGGTGCAAGGACTCTTAAATGGAACCTATGCTAAAGAAACGTCCGTAAATGGACACAGGAAGAGTAAGAGATGGAGGAAGATTTGGCTTTCCTTGAGACTTTTAAGAGATAAATCAACAGTTTAGGTGAAAATACTAGCTTTATGAAGAAAAATAATTTGAATTTAAAGAAAATTCTCTCATATTTAAAAGACAGCAAGACATCACTAATTGAATGTTTATGAAATTAGCCAGCAATAGTTCATTCTAAATCACCAAAGATTATTTCCACAAGATCATAACATAAACTAAATTTAGCTGTTCAGAGTCTATTTTCTGGCCAATGGGGTAATTAAGACGTCAACCCAAAATTGATATATTTCCATTAAAGCAGTGGCCTATGCCATGAAAAATGCCTCACAGGAAAATAAACTTGTTGTTATTATTAAAAGGACATTTTTATTAGTTAAGAAATGTATTATCAGATTTAACTGAGGTGATGTTGTAATGTCATTTTCATTCTCATAAATCAAAAAAGGAATTCAAAATAGTGAACTTTTAAAAATATTTTAAAATTTTAAGCCTGAAGGCAAGTAGATAAAGGCATATTGTATTGCTTTAGCAATATTAGACTGGTAATTACTCTCCACACAAGCGAGCAAGTAGGAACATTTGGCAGACCACGGGAGTTTAATGGCTATAAAATTACCTTTCCTTGAATTTATTAGCACATATGTAGTATTGGGTACCTCATTTTCACTCTCATTAAGTAGAAAGCATGGTGATGTTAGATGAATGGAAACTGGTCGACAGAAGTTTTTGTCTTCCTCATCAGTAGATTTACGGATACTACCCATTACATTTTTAAATAACACAGAAGAGAAATATATACAAAATATACTTGATTTAAACTAGAGTTTTTATTTCTGATATGACAGACAAAATATAGCTTCTATTTTGCAATTCTATTTTTCATATAACCATGTACTGTGCATCACAAATACTTACAAAATGAATTACTGCAAACAAGTTGACTACTGGTCAGTAAATATTACCACAATATTCTCTGTTTTGGTGAAAACTCATGAACCTCCCTTGGCTTTTCTTTTTTCTTCATGTGTGACATCAGTTTATCATTGAATCTTATTTAGCTCTGCTTTAAATATGTAACCTTCAGCGGACCTTGATTAACCATTTTTCTGGAGTCCTCTCTCTCTCTCTCTCTCTCTCTCTCTCTCTCTCTCTCTCTCTCTCGTGGCTAGCAGGGGCTCTCAGATCTAGATTTTGAAGTGCTCGTAGACTTTAGCCATTCCTCTCCAGCCTCCCTGGCTTGTTTTTCCCAGGCTCTGCGTCTTGTACTTGTCTCCAGCCTGGGCTACCTCTCCCAGACTTTTCCACCACATCATATTTTTGTATATAGCACACGTCTTTGGTTTCTAGCGTATACCAGGCTGCCCCCAAGAAATCAATTCTATGGGCTCTGGTATGAATAATTGGATGTCGACAGCACCATCACCAAGGTCCACCCTACTTAGCACTGTCAGCTCCTCACCTAAAATCTTTTGTGTCACGTTCTAGTTTTCTCTGTAAGACATACCACCTTTTGGCACGCTATAGAACTTTATTATTTACATCCAGAAATTGTCTTTGAAAACAGGTAAGGATATTAACTGTATAGTGAAGAAAGAAAGTGTTCTAAAATATTTCAGGAGACTAAGTACTATAATGTGACTCTTGATATGTGACCAGTAAGTGGAAGAGCTAGCTATTTTTCCATGACTATTAATTTATATCTTCTTTTTATTTTATTTTATTTTTTATCGGTACCGGGGATCGAACTCATGACCGCGTGCTTGCAAGGCAGGCGTTTATGCCGCTGAGCTAAATCCCCAGCCCTATATCTTCTTCTTTAGAAACTGAATTTCTAACTCAGGTGCATGGTTGCTTATAGAGGACCAGTGAGATTCATTTTCATCCAGATATGGCCATATCACTTGTCACACAGAAAGAATATAGGCAAGCCAAAGTACTGTGCACAGCTGCAGAGAGGTCCTCCACAGGAGCAGATTCACACTCATATTATTTTTTCTGCCTCTCATTGGCTGAGGGGTGGGTGTGATGAATATCCTGTGTAGTCAGCATATGTGCAGGGTGGAAGTATACACAGAAACAGTGAATCTACCTGCCAAAGTCTGAAATGTAAACACCCCTGATCTGCCTTCTGAGACAATACATAAAGGCTCTCACTTGTTAAAGTCTTTACTTTAGATTTTTTTTTAGTATAGCACTATAAACTTTACCAATATAACCAGAGACTGTGAGATAAAAATTTACCATATTTATTCAGAATTTCATCTGGACAACAAGATAGTATAATCAACTTTTGCTTAGTCTTTGAATATGAGAAACATGAAAAGTATTTCTAGATTGTTGCCTACCATCCACCGCAGTCATGGAGGAAAACAATAAAAGATTGAATCATGTTCCTTTGTTCCTACTAGGTAACAAATGTATATTTTTATTCCAGGAAGCCTTTGGTTCTCTCAGTTCTTAATGTTCTGAAATTTCATCAGGTTTTTAATTTATTGTTCAGGGAACACTATGAGTTGTTTTCTTTTCTTTTTATTTCTTTTTTTTTTTTTTGAAGACATTTTGTGTGCTTAAATTCTGGAGATTTTTTTCCCTGTATTTCTTTATTACTCCTTTCTTCTTCTAATTCCTATTTGTTTTTGGAATTACAGACTCTTATTTTCCTGGGTCTTTTGGATGGGTTTTTTATATTTCTTAATTGTTCTCTCCCACTTTGGTTCATTTTCTGTCCAACTTCTGAACTCTAAAGTAGCCAGAAGAAAGCATGTTGCAAAAAATAGCACTGTATGCAAAACTTAACTTTCTGTATGAGAACTAAGGAACAACTGTGTGTGCTTCTGTTTGTCTTTGGTGCATTTTAGGGTTAGTAACTACTTTCCATAGATTTATTGCTTTTAGTTTCTGACAGGTTAAGGTTACAAATGCTACCACTGTGTGGCAGTTAATTTATGTCAGCTTGGTTCTGCTGTGGTGCCCAGACACTTAGTGAGACATTATGCTGAATGTTTCCACTAGGGTGTTTTTGGACAAGATTAACTTGGAAATCAGTAGGATTTGAGTAAAGCATATTGTCCTCTCTAATATGTGTGAGTCTGTCAAATAAGCTGAAGGTTTCAGTAGAACATAAGGCTGTGTTTTCCTGAGCTAGAAGCATTTTGCAGCAGATGGCCTTTGCACTTGGAATGTTCTTTTCTGGGTCTCTAGCTTTCAGCCCACAGACTGGAGTGGCAAATTTTAGATTTGTCAGTCTCCATAATCACATCAGCCAATTATTCAAAATAGTCTTTCTCAAAACACACATAATCGTTTCTGTTTCTCTGGAGAACTTTAGTATATCTTTCAGTGCTGTAGTTTCATTAAGATGATGTTTATGATCGTACAATTGGTAACAATAGCAGATACTTAGGGACCATTAACTGGTGAGTGGCATGGCTTTAATATTCATACATCTTAATTCATTTAGAATTTCCATAGGTGAGTATTGTAATTATTTTTCCTTTATGAAGAAGTAAACTCAACAAGAGTTTGTCCCAATTTGCAAAGTTGTTAAAGAGGCAGTGAAGCAGGGGTGTAGACTTCAATCAATGAATAAAATACCAAACAACGGTCCATGATCAGTCTAACTATTGTATATTTGAGTTTAAAGCTGCAGGTAAGTGAAGTTTTTCAGGACAAAAAAGTGTCTGTGTTTATCTTTGGAGCCCTGTAGAAGTCCTTTGAACATTTTATTGGCATATGTTTTAAATAGTCCCACTGCAAAGCAACTTCCTTTGTTTATTTCTAACTCATGACTTTTGTCCTTCTCCTTAAGCTGCTGCTGACCTTTATCATTTCTTCAAGCCATAAGAAAACAAGAGATACTCTAAATTAGCCCCAAATTTCCGACTTGGCAGAACTGTGTCAGAGATAGTGCCCCGATGAACAGTGAGCAAAAGGTAAATATCAAGGGATTGTTTAATCGAGCTCTTTGTTGAAACCGTTCAAAAAGATATAAACCTGCATTGTTAGCTAGGAAGAAAAGAAGAGAATATAAAGTTAAATATTACTTTTTCTTATCTTCAAAAACCATTTATTACTTAGTTATTGTTGAAATATTTTAACATTACATGGTTGGATCAAGATAGTGTAGTCACCAGCACATATATAGGACCATGATGACTTTGATGCCAAAAGCAGAACTAAAGAAGAGAGAATATTTTATACTATTTCTTAGGCCACTTTTCCACAAAAAGTAATTTAAAAGCAACCATTATGGTTTTGAAATTCATAGTTATTTTTAAGTTATTTAATATGACAAAGAAAATTTTCTTGGCTTTTTCTCTAAAAGAAGAGATTCAAGGTCATATTTTACAATAAACAGGACTCCATTTTTTGTTCATTGCTATCTGTTCTTTAAATTCTTCAAGTTATTACTCCTTTTAAAGACTGTCAGAGATGCAATGTAATTCTGCTTTGCTTCTTGAGATTCATTGACTTCTGACTCAAGTTGCTTTTTAGCCTTTACTGAAACAGAAAATTTATTACCAAGAAACAGATTAAAATTGATTTTGTAGTTCTTAGCAGAACATTGAAAAATACTTAACTCCCTATCTTTGTTTGTTTCTACTTTGCACAAGAAACATTAAGCAGTTGTAATATTCATCACTTTCTTTTGACAGATGATAGGACCTTTCAGAAAAACGCCTTGGAAATAAAGAATAAAACATTATTTACTAGAAGCAAAGAAATATAGGAACATCAGTGAAAGGAGAATGCTTGTACACTGTTATTAGTTTGGTCACTTGCAACCCTAATTTTAGGCATTTTTAATTTTGTTATTAGTGAAAGAAAATTCATTCAATAGAGATATGCAATTCAAAAGCCAAATTGGACCTTTTGAAAATCAGAGCCAAATGTTTGTGTATTTCTCTGTGTGTTTTGGGAGAACTTGTGAAGAATAGTTTCAATCACATGGTCTCCATTTAAATTCTATCCACATGACTTCGGATCCTACAGGGACCCCTTAAGAAGAGAGAAGCAGGTTGGTGCAGGTGTCAGAGCGAGATCAAAGTACAGCAGACCATCTTCAAAAAATAGAAGAGGAAAATAACAATCTGTAATCAGGCATTCTGGTACTTTGATATTAATACCTACTTAGAAAAAATCTTTTGTGAATTTGTGATCTGTATTAAATGCAAATGCATTATACATTAAAATTAACTAATTATCTATTAGGACATTTAAATAATTTTAACAAATCACTCTTATTGTAAGGGGAGTCATGTTGATATCTGTTTTCTCATGATAGCTTCTTTATGAGAAGGATTAGTTGTAGGTGAAATTTATCTGTGTGGAAACAAAGTTAAAGTATGTGTTGTTTCTGGAGTTTACATTCTAGGGGAGGAGCTGATGTTATGGTCTCAGCTTAATGGGAGGATACGTTAAGCTGTGATAAATTCAAAGAAAACGGAAGTTACTGAAGACAAACGACCCAATATGGAGAAAGAATTGACATGAACTTTTCCTGGCTTGGAAGATAGGGAAAGAAGGGATTAATAGGTAAAGGCAGGATGAAAATCTTTGTTCATTGGTAAGCAAGAATACTACTGTTGGTGAAACATTTTCTTTTCTTTTTTTCTTTTATATTTTCATATTATATTTTAGAATAAAGCAAATATCAAAATAACTTATATGTTGTGTTCTAATTCCAAAAATATTTTGAGTATATCTGTGTATTCAAAATATACATGTCTTTATCTATCTATGTGTGTGTGTGTGAGACATTGTTTACCATGCCTTTATGGATAGTTGACTTTGTAATCTATGTGTATAAAAATATTTTTTTATTTTTAGTATATACCTTTATGATTAAGTGTTTTTAATTCACATACAAATGCAGTAAGACATGTTGTCATAGCAGAAATTCGAGTTCAGTTTCTAAGGTTGTTTTAATTAAAAGTTCAACAGTAACCTAACTATATTATTTTATGTCAGAATATAAAAAGTATTCTCTTTGCTGCTTATACGTAGTGAGCATAGATATTTGGATTCTTTGATAGAGATAGATAGGTATGCAGCAAGGAATAACTGTAAAGAAGAAAATGATAGAGAAAAGGGGCAGGAACAATGAATTCAAGAATAGTGGATTATAAAATTGCAGGAGAAACTGATCATCAGAGGTCACTTTCTGCCCTTTCATTGTACCAAAATATTTCATATAAACTAGCAAAAACCTTTTTTTAATAGTCTCAATTTTTTGCTCTTTTTAAAAATGTATTTTATATCTAGCTTAATAAGAATAATCATGATTTAAAAATATTCAAATTTTAAAATTAAATTTAAAAATTTATTTAAATGTAAATTTTATTTAAAGTAAAAAATCTTGTCTTAGTTTTTTCTTCAGTTAAAAGTAGTGGTGGAAATTTTATGCTCATCAGTGACTGAACTTTAAAGAGCAAGGGCAACATAAATCAAATGGATTAATTTTCAGTGCTATAAATTTTAATTACCATAATTAATTGAAAACAGTTTATCAAAAAGTAATTTATGTACATTATTTCTAAAATCTTTACAGATATATCTTATCTCTTATATCTTTTAATAATTCCCAATTTGACCAGCATACTAAATTTGTCAAGTTTTTCATTGAGAAAATGTATGGTTATCTATGCATTGCTCAAGCTAGGTCTTTTCTGTTTATTATAATCACAAATAATTTTAAACAGAAGCTCATCTTTATTTTTAAATATTAATCCTGTCTTTGGGTTGATTTGGAATCATTAAAATAAATCTATTTAAGGGCTTTATTCTTCTTAATGTATAATTATTTTAGTAAATCATATCAGAAAAAGCATAATTACTTTTCACTACTTTTTAAAATTTTTTTTATTTAAAGAGAAACAAAAGCATGTAAAGGTTAGATATAATACAGAATTCTAAAAAAAGGATAAACAATAAGAAATCACTAGTTAATAAATTACATATTGTCCTCTTAGAAATAGTTGTTCAAGTTACAAAATTAAAGCATACAAAGTAGATAGTCAGTGAGAGTGTAAACAGCTATGCATACATGAATCTCTACATGTATTTCTATCCTTTCTGTATTAGAGGGAAAAACAAAATGTAGCAAGACAAAAAAAAAAAATAAATTCCTATAAAAACATGAAACCAAAAAGTCGTATAAAACCACAGTACAAGGTGATCTACAATGTTGTTTCTTATTATCTTCAATAGAATGTCTATATCATCAGGCATAATTGAATATAGCAGTGTAATTGAGTATAGCAGTAAATAACAATATTAGCAAAAATAAAACATTGTGGACAGTGTAAAACTTCAAACGCAGGTAATAATCAAACCAGAGTGGATATTCTAGTGAATCTTGTCATCTTAAGTGCACTTGCCTATACTCTCAGACTTGATACTATCAATCATAACAGCTTTGAATAAAATCTATCAACACAAAACAGTGATCCAACAAACCAGATTCAATTATGATCAGTCATGGTAAAACAGTGTAGGTTTTACAGAGATTTAGATTAAGTTAATAGGAAATTAAGGATGATTACCGTACTATATCCTGTTATTTTCGGGATTGCTGTCTGTGCCCTCAAATCTAGTACAGGTAGAATGACTGGGACAGAATATAATACATCTAAGCAGAGTGGTGTGAGAAATGTGGGTTTTAAATCCTGGTGCACTATTAACAATATAGTGTATCAAGGCCATCTATGTTAGAGATTCTAGCCATCCTTCTCTGCCTCATTTCTGCTTTGCTATTTTTCTGCCTTTGTTTGTCTAGTTTTCTCTTTCATTCTACTGCCTGCCCCACATATTGAGGCCTTTCTGCCACTGTTCCTGAAATCCTGGTATTTTTTTCTCTCTCTCTAGAATGTCCTACAGTATTCTCTGCAGGGTTGGATTGGTGGTCACAAACTCCCCCGGTTCTTCTTTGTCATGGAAGCATCTTGTTTCTCCATTAATATCTAATGACAATTTTGCAGGGTACATCAACCTGGGCTGGAGGTTATTTTGTTTTAGGTCTTGGAAGACTTCGCTCCAAGCTCTTCTTGATCTAATGGTCTGTGTTGAGAAGTCAGCCATGATTCTGATGGGCTTACCTTTATAGGTAATCTGTTTCTTTTCTCTGATGGCTTTTAATATTCTGTTTTTATATTGAATTTCTGATATCTCGATTATTATATGTCTGGGTGTAGCTCTGTTTTGGCTGTAGGTGGCTGGAGTTCTGTATGCCTCACATAACCTAATGTCATTTTCTTTTCCCATGCTTGGGACGTTTTCCTTAATTATTTCTGTGAATAGCCTTTGTAATTTGCCTGTATGTATTCCTGCTTCTTTGTTCATGTTTCTTTTTCTTAAATTGTGATTCTCATGTCATCTTCTAGCCTTTGTATTGTTACTGCCTGTTTCCTTGCTGTTTTTAAGAGATCTTTCCTTTCATGATCACACATTGCAAACTTGTCTTCAAGTTTTGATAGTCTATCCTTAGTTTCTTTTAAGGAGTTTTGCCAGCTTTCAATGGAGTTTTTAATTTCCTGGTAGTCTCTTCGAAACTTCTTCATGTATTCTATATTTTGTTTATATTCTTTATCGAATGTTTCTCTCCTTTTTTTGTGTTCCTCCCTTCTTCTGTCTGTATCATCCTGAGAGATGCTTCCTGAGAGCATTTCTTTTATTAATCTACTTATATCTTGCTTTACCTGATTTAATATTTCAGTTTTGAGCTCGTCTACAAGGTCCTGAAGATATCTCTTAATGTCCATTGAAGCCATGTCTGATGTGTGTTTGCCGCCCTCAGTCTCCCTTGTTTTTCCTTCTCCTGGATCAGTGCCCTCAGGGTTCTTGGCTGGGGGCCTCCTCCTGCCTCTCTCTCCTGTCATGGCCCTGGCTTCCTCCACATGCGTTACAGTGCAGGTCCCAGCCCCCTTCCTTGTTGGCCACGTTTCCTCAGAAGCACGTGGGCAAGGGAACTCCACCCTCACCTCCCTGCTCTTGTCACTGAGATGTAAGCAGCAGCTGTGTTTGCCTACCCCTCCCCATTGGGGCAGCCAAACTTCAGGTGCCTTCACTTGGTTAGCACTTGCTAGGTGCAGGAAATCTATTTGGGATGGCTCACTGGGTCCCAGCCAGGGGCACAGCCCAGTCCACGCAAATCCCACAAATCTGCTTTTGGGAGGGAGGAACCAACTGAAGTCACTGTCACTCCCAGTTCAGGCTCCTCCTGCCTGATTCCAATATGTCGCCCATTTGGTTGTACCCTTCCCATGTGGGGGGTCTCTTTCCCAGCACTGACTGTGGATTAATCAAGATCCCTTCACTGGCTCCACTCTCCATTGGACTCACAAATCCCTGACTTCAGCGCTGCTGTGTTTCCTGTAAGTGGCAGCAGGAACGAGTTTGGGCGGTTCTGACAGTTGGTGTGGATTCAGGCCTTTGCCAACTTGGCAGGTCTCCGCAAAAGAAAACGCTGTGTCCTGTACTTTTTAGCTGTTTCAATTGAAGTCCCAAAGTATTGATGAGCTTGTTTATGCTTTAATTTCTTCCTATGTCAAGAGGATCCATCTCCCTCTGTCTGGGTCTCTCCAGGGTGTTTTATTGTGGCAAATGAGTTGTTTCTCACGGGAGGCTTTGTATTTTGTTGCTCATGATTGGCCATCTTGCCTTCTCTCCTTCACTACTTTTTGTTATGTCAATTCCCTCAGCAAATATCTTATGTGTGAGAAAGTAAAAAATTGACTTATATTGTCTGAAAGCTGTATTACTCTTATAAATGAAATGAACATAACATTTTATTTTTAGAGTTTGAATTTAAGATTTAATAGTTAAAAGCCACAAACATAGACAAATATTTAGAAACTATGTCAGTTAATGTGTATCTTTTTCTAGATTATCAGACATGCTGCAGTGCCTCGATAATTACATTTTCAGAGGTGAAGTGTTTGAACATCATGCCTCCTCTCTTCACACAAATACTTTCTCACACATGATTTTGACTAACATGTTTACCCTGTAATGTAAACTTTATTAAATGCTTACCTAACATATTAAATGTTTAAAAACTGAGTCATACCTATTGTAGAGAAATAAAGATACAAAGAGATAAATTAAATTAAAACATTATTCAACTTGAAATTTAGATTTTATTTATAAAAAAATTTAGATATCTTCTTCTTCTCTCCCATTTTATTGCTAGTATAGCAATAAAAGTTTTACTAAATTTGTCATTTTTGTCAATGAGAAAATGTATTATTAACTATTCATTACTTAAACAGGATGTATAAAATACTATGAATGTGTCAGACTAGGAATTTACATATTTACTCTTGATTACTCTCTTATTGAGAAAGTTATACCCTTTATTCTATAAAGTTGGTATAAGGTAGTATGATTTTTACTAGCTGTGTGGGCATGGAAGATATTTATTCTCTTCCCTGTTGTAGTATCCACCAAACATAATTATTATAAACATAAGCTGACATGCCCTAAATCTTATTTTTCAGAATAATATTCAACTCCATTCCCTAAATAAACCTGAGCTCCCACCAGGTCACAGCTAAATCTGTCCTTTGTACCATTCTTCTCTTTACCTTTAGAGTAAACCCTCACATTTATCAAGGACTCTGGCAACATTTTCCAGGGCTTTTTAAAAAAATCATCTATAATTATCATGCTATTAGCATTTTAGTATCTGTAGTGCAGTGTTTTTCATTATTAGTTGTAAACTCCTTTGTCTCCCAAAGTTCAGCAAACATATTTTTCTCTTTCATGTTTCTTGTCTCAATTGGGATTTAACATCACCAGGAGTGTTCCATGTCTAAAATTTGTAACTGTAATTTCTGGTCTTTTTTTCATCTTCTCCTGTCTATACTTCAACCTTAGGAAGTCTTTCCATTTCATAATTTTTTTTGTTTTTGTTTTTTCTTTTTGAACAAGGTTTCGCTATGTAGTTCAGGCTCACCTTGAACTTGTGGCTGTCTTCCTTCCTTAGTCTCCCAGAGTGGTAGGATAACAGTATTTTTCTTTTTTGACCAGTCTTTCTTTAGTTTGTCTTTTCTTTCTCCCTAGCCTAACCCCAGTGCTAATATTTTAAATTATGATCACATTGGAACATTTAATGTTCATACATCTTTGAATCCATGATCTTCCAGAACAAATACTAATATAAGTGCTGCTTTATAAAATTTTCAGGTTTTTCTGACCATTAAATTATTCTATTCCTCATAGTGTTATTACCTTATTTCCTCAGGTCACGCACTTTCAAACCTGGTTTAGTAAATGATCTTTTTTGCCAATTGAATGACAAGATTTGCAAAACTTCTTCATTTTCCCAGCCATTCTCCACTCATTTTCCATACATACTTTCTCAAATTTCTTTACACCTAAAATTATTTTCAAGTTCTTTCACCCATTATTTGAGGAGTTAGTGAACCTCCTGCAATTTTATTTTAAATCTAAATCCCTTCCCAATAATCAGCAAATTTGCTTCATCTGTTTTTATTCTAGTAGTTCTTCTCTGCCACTTTCTCCCCCACTTGATGTGTGTTCCATCAGTATATTCTTTTATTATACTATCCATTTTAAGCTCTTCTCCTCCCATCCCATCCTCTGATCAACCCTTAGTTTCTTCATCACCTAAATCTGTGGTCTATTTTCACTTGTCTAAATTGTCACAGATTTCTAGTCCTGACTGATTTTTGTAAATGCCTTTCCTTGACATTAGTGTGTTAATTATTGTGCCCTGTTTTAATCTCTAGAGTTCATGTCCTCCCAACAAGTGTTTTGTATGTATTCTTTCAGCACTTACTTATTCAAAAACTGCCTACTATGGAAGACATTATGGCAGTTACTACTCCTACTTCCCATCTCCTATCAGGGCTTCAGAAATGATTTAAATATGCTTTACTTGAACAGTTCTTGGTAATTCCTTGATAGGATTCTGAAAGGTTCTCTGCTGGCACACATCCTTGTATATTTTAGCTCTGAATATAGAGGCATTTGAAAGAGAATGATTATTTAATTCTATATGAAAGAGTTGCATCTGCAATAGAGTGGTTATTCATGCTATGTTAAAGAATTGATGTTTTAAAGAAGACTATGCGTGGATCTCAGATAATCAAGTCAAAATCTTAAAAGATATAAGATTTTTGTAAGAAAAAAAAAGACATCAAGCCTCAGAAAGATTCAGAGTCCAACTGTAAGCTTTGAAGGTGGAAGGGCTCAAGTAGTAAGGAACTCTGGGGACCTCGAAATGCTGATAGTATTCTCTGATTTACATCTGGGAAGGAAATGAGGACATCCATCAAATGATACCATTAAACTGACTTTTGACAACCAGGTGAGCAAGAGAGAGGACCACAAAGTCTTGGTGAGAACTTAGCCTAGGTGATTACTGGAGGTTAGCCTTTGAGAACACTGAACTGAGAATTCAGCCTCACTGTGTCCAGAATTATGGTACATATAATTCTGAGGTGGTAAATTAATATTGTTTTAATCTGCTAAACTTGCATTAATTTACCATGGAGCACTGGTAAACAATGTATTTTTGCCACATGAAACCTCAACATACTCTAGTAAAATTAACCCTATGTATTTTGCTTGTCCTTTGATTGAATATAATAGCCTGAAAAATGAGGAGAATATTGATAAAGGAAAATACTAGCAATAATGAACTTTTGGAAAATGTTTTTTAAGAGAGTCACAGAAAGATAACAATTTAAAAGACAGATTTGATATGAGAAGGAAAATTCTCTTCATACCAACACCAGCCATTCTAGTTATTTTAAAGACAGGGATCCTAAATCAAGCAATTTAAGTTTCTGAAAAGTTCATCTTTGAAAACTGGGGTTGCAAAAAAGGAAAAGATGAAAAATAACAAAATAATATAAAAGTTACTAATAATTTGTTAAATGATGAAAGTCAAATGTCAGAATAAATTTGGATTTCAACAAATTAAAAAATTAAAGAGGTAAATGTGATCTACATTTAGGCTATTTATTTATTTATTTATTTATTATTTTCTCTTTTTTGTGCTCAACAGAACTATAAGCTATGAGGACTTACACTTTATCTTATCAGTGTGTATTGATGTGTAAGTCATTCTGTCCACTAAATGATATGCTATTTCTTCTTTGAGGTTGGAATATACAAGCTTATTTGTATTTCTTCTCTTGTAGAGCAAAATTTTCTGCATCTTTTCATTAGAAAGATGAATGAATCCAGTCTCTAACTTTACTACTTTGTAACAAAACACCTGGCTCAGGCCTACAAAGGCACTGATATCATTTCAGCCATGGCTTCACTTCACCTGTAAGTCCTCTTATCCCATCACAAATCACATCCTTGCCATTCTTTGGCCCTCACTTGAAATATCACGCTGTATTCTCCCTGCTGCTGAATATTTTGATCACTTGAATATTCTGAAGTTCCTCTTGTGCCTTCTCCCTTTTTCAGTGTACCTTTCCTTCAAAGATGAGTAGAAGTTAAAACAAAGTTCACCCACGCCCACTGGAGTACATATGCCACACACACTGCCGACTCCCGGTACCTGGGACTTGGTTCTGACACCAGTAACACAATGTCTTTGCTAAATGAGCAACAGTCTTGGAGGCCTTCTGGGAACAGTGGAGTGAAGATGGCAAGGTCAGAAACTATGATTCAGATCTGCCTTATCTTCCCATCTTAAATAGGCAAGAGAAGAAACCACAGCTGGTTGAGAGAAACAGAGAAACTTAAGAGAGCTAAGAAAAATAAAAAGAGGTAAAGTCTTGAGTAGGTAGAGGAAAAGCACCTGGCCCTGATTTGGGCCCAGCTTTGATGTTCTTCTAGAGAATGGTGAGTTGCCCATTAAAGTGCTCAGTATGAGCTTCTGGATGGCCCAGGTAGTGACTGAGGAAAAACTCAACTACATTTTTAGATCTCATGATTATATTATATCTGTGTGCTCTGCTTGAGATCACTGTACATGCCTTATAAGTAAATACAGGTGGTATAAAATATATTAGTCAAATAAAAAACAGCAAAAGACAACTCTGACCTACCAATTTGATTTACAGTGAACTGACTCAGTTTCCTTAACATAAGATTCTTTGAAACCAAAATTAAAAAGTTTCCAAGTTCAGTGTAATGAATTTATCATAAAATATGTTACCTAGGTATGCTCTGAAGGGCTCTTCTGGGCATTGGCCCAGAAATATGAATAGCAAGAGAAACAATATGTGATCATGGTTCATCCTAAAACTCTGGAGTCTAATTTTATAGGCTTGATTCCTTCCTGAGATAGTTAATAGCTATGTGAATTTCAGCAAGTCCCATAACCTCCATTGTTCTCAGTTTTCTCATTTGCACAGCTCAGCTAATAATAGTAAGTCTCTCATGGGTTCATGTGCAAATCAAGCAAGATATTGTGGGTAAAGTGCTGAGCAAGGATCTTGGACCAAGGAAAGTAAGCAGGTGTTGGCCCATGTTCTTACTGAGTGCTCATGGGAGGCACGTGCTGTTCATCAGATGTAATTCCTCTCATACCTCCTTCAAACTATAGAAACATCCCTGGGATCTGTGAAAACAGTTCATTGATCAGAGGCTGTTGATTTCTTAAAATCCCCAAGTTCTTTGTGTGTCCTAAAATTGATATTCTCCTGCTTTATCAAAACACTTTTTCTGTAAAGGATTCACATTTATAAGGGATGGTTAATTTTTTTGCTCTGATACCAATGACAACAATAGCTCAACCTCAAATTCATCTACCTTAAAGACTTCTTCTTTCTTTCTTCCTTCCTTTTTCTTTGTGCAAGTGCCAGCAGAAAGGAATAGTAAACATTAGCCTTGCAACACTAATATTAGCACAGTTTACTGGCTTAGCAACTGATTTGTAATAATCTTAAGGTACCAATGATTTTATGGCTCTGAGTCCTATCTAAAATTTTGGTTCTATCTATTAATGTTCATATTCTTCTAGTTCAAAGAAATTCTTTTCTTAATGTGTAGTAATTCAATAAACATGTCTTACACTGTAATGGATATTGAGTCTCTCTACCTAGAGAAAAAAATCTTTTGGTTATTAATTCAGTGAATGTGTAAACTGATGAGTGAGAAAGAAAACTATATTTCATGAATACTTACTATATTCCGTACAGCTTATCAAATCTCTTTTACACCCAAAAGAAACCTATCTGATATTTAATGTTATAACAGTTTTTAAGCTAGGAATATATCTTCTTGATTTACTGCAATCCAGTGGACTACTTGCTAAATTGTTCAGCCTTAATTTAGGCTGTGATGTTTGGTGGCCATATTAGATGGCTGGGTGATTCAAATCCCTTCTAAAATGTTTACCTGTTAGATGTGTTACATAGGCTAGATCTACTCAAGACTTCTGTCAGACTAATTTTGTTTTTTAGTACATCCCAAATCTCTTGATCTAATAACTGTACTGGCTGTAGTTTCTTCTTTAGGAGAAGTTGAACCATTGGCTTATGATCCCACACAATAGGATTTAAGGAATTTCTCTTCATTTTTGTATATTACACAGAAAAATGAGAGAAGTCTAAGTCTAACTGGCTCCCAGAAGGTAAGAATACTTATCAAAGTTATCACTGGGCTGCCAAATATTTAGTATTATCAAATTATGTGTTGTAATTCAAATCTTGAATGTTCCCCAAGGGCCCATGAATTGAAGGTTGGGTCCCTAGCCTGTGACACTGTCAGAAAGTCATGGAACCTTTAGGAGATGGAACCTGGAGAAAGGAAATTAGATGATAGGAGGTACAGCCTTGAAGGCAATGTTAGGACCCTACACCCTTCTCTCCCCCGCCTTTTTTTTTCTCTCTCTTTCTCTCTCTGCTTTTTAACCACCATGAGATAAACAGTCTTCCCTTGTCAAATACTCCCGCCACAATACTCTGTGGTGCCACAGATCTAAAGCAACAGAACCATAGACTGAAACCTCTGAAACTATGACCAAGATAAACCTCTCCTCTTGTTATGGTGATTATCGCAGGTACTTCATCACAGTCATGGAAAACTAACTAATACATTTTATTGATTTATTTATTCACTACCTCCTTCACTTTCCATCTACTACCCTGACATTTTGTGCAGTACTTAAAGCGGAAACATCAAATAAAATGCATATGTTGTACTTTTTAAGACTATAAGATTTCATTGTTTCCACCAAATTGATACAATATTGTTAACAATTGGTCTGGAAGCAAAAGCTTTTATAAATATTTAAACATTTAGTAAAATATGTGTGGTAAAATAAAAAGAATTTGTCATTTTTATTTGATGACAAAGATAGTACACACTAATTGAAAGGATATTAAATATTATATACATATAAATTATAATGCAAAAAACTCAAATTGATATATTTAGAGATAAATTTTGTTAATATATTGGTGAGATGTAGTTTTATGTACAGAAATTTATAGTTTCGTTTTTTTCTTTCTTGTCTCTGCTTTTTTCTGTAGTCTTGTTCATAAGGAGATAATTGTGTTCTCATTTGTTTACTATTAAAATAGCATTGTGATAAAAATCTTACTATATCTTTACATTTTAATCCTTGTACTTTGTGAATATGTTGTCTTATATGGCAAAAAGTACTTAGATATGATCAATTATCTTGAGATGGGGAAGTGATGTGGATTATTTGGGTAGATACAGTGAAAAACTGTGTCTGAGAAAATGAGTGATTCTGGACATAGGATGCAGTCAGTGGTTGATTGTGTCAACTTAAAAATGTTGGTTAAGAGAAACTTTCTTAAATCAGCTCAGCAATTCTACACTCTAGGGTATAAAGGACCCACCGTAAGTCAACTTGTCCCCTGGATGGTACAAAGGGCAAATGAGGAAGGATGGATCTGCCAATGAAAGACTTCTCCAAGCAGAAAATCTTGCCAGTTAAAAGAACAGTCTTATCACTATGGTTGACCTTATAGGGGAAGCCAAATGTCTGCAGTTGCAGGACAGTGTTATCTTGTCAGTAGAGACTACGAATGTGAGTTTTTTTCAACAGGATCAGGGGTCCCTTCATGGTCAGCAGTTTAGCTCTATACAGCTTGGTCTGCAGCACTTCTCTTCTTTGGACCTGCTCCGGTCTTGGCCTTTAGCTTGGACGTCTCCTGCTGTTTTTCCGTGCAGACTGGCTTCTGGCGCATATCCTTCAGCCTTCTCTCACAGGCTCTTCAGGCTTCCCTTGCAGACTCACCAGCCTCCTGATATGGGTTCACAGGGGACACTACAGGAGCTCCGGACCTTGGATTGGCGTCTCCAGTGTGCAGACACCCTCTGCACTTTTCCTCATTCGACTGTGTCGGTGGCCGTTGTAAATTAGTCTTGTGTTGTATCTGTTTCTCTAGTAAAACACCAACTGATACATAGAAAATACAGAGTGAGAGAGAGGCAGAGATAGAGACAGAGACAGAGAGAAAGAGAAAGAGAGAGGAGACAAAGAGAGGAGAGAAGAGAGACCGGGAGAGGAGGGGAGAGGAGAGGAAGGGAGAGGAGAGGAGAGGGAAGGAGAGGGGGGAGAAGGAGAAGAGGGGAGAGGAGGGAGCCCAAGAAACCCGATAACCTCACAAGCTCGAAAAAAAAGGTAAGGAAGTATATTCTTACCTAACGGCTGGGAGATGATGGCACCCTTCTAATTGATTTAAAGTCATAAATGTTTTAACATTTCTGACCTCCAGAACTAAAAGAATAAATTTGTGTTAATTTAGCCTACTAAACTTGTGTCAGTTTATCACAACAGAAACAGGAAACAATGCAGGATGTGACTCTTTGGACTCAATGCAATTAAGAAGAATGAAATTACAAAGTCAAAGACTTTTTTAATTTGTCATATATCAACAAAATTCCTCCAGTCTCTCCAAAAATATCAAACTACACATTCACAGAAATATCTTTCTTTTTTATCCCCTGAGTATCATCAAAGTCACTGATGGCTATTACTTTTTTTCAGCTATACTAGCAAGCAGATAATTCTAAGCATTGTTTTGTCCAACTATTTAAGTATTTGGTTGCTATTCTGCTGAACATATTTCCAGGTACATTACATTAGTGCCTATCAAAGCTTAAGGGACATGAGAATTAGGAGAATCATGTTCAAATGCAAGTACTCATTCAGTGAATCTGAAATGGGTGCTTACACTCTGCCTACCAATGGGATGCTGGTGTGCCGGGATTGGAGCTTGCATGGAGGAACAGCGCACCAAAGTTTCATATTAATTTATGGAAGGTGCTGCAGAGTGGTAGCTAAGAGCAGAGGTTTAGAAGTGAGACAAATAAGTCCCTGCTCTGTTATTCTTCTTTTTTTTTTTTTTTTTGCAGTAACAGGGATCAAACTCATGACCTTGCACTTGCCAGGTAGGCGCTTATGCCACTGAGCTAAATCCCCAGCCCCTGCTCTGTTATTCTTTATTTGTGTCAGACTGGACATGAAACTTTTTTGTTAAGTTTTTTTGTTTTGTTTTATGAAAAATTAAAACAAATTTCACAACAAATTAGAACAACAATAGTTAATACCCCATGTGTCATTATTGTCAGAGTACTTACACAGAGTACTAGATGATCATAAAAAGATTCTTTCATACAAAGAAACAATAGACAAGTAACAGCACAAAACTTTTTTTTTAGTGAATTAAAATAACGTAGTATAAGTGAAACAGCATGTTTGTAGAGCTGGGATAACAGGTACACATTTTATATAATTCCTATGATTATATTTGCAGATTTCTTATTGTAAATGTTTCTTTGTTCTTTTATGTTTTAGATAGCAAATCTTTAATTTTAGACTTTTATTTTCCTATTTTTTTTGCACAAATTAACATATGTGTTTAAGTTTATGGCATATTTCACAATTACATGGTAAAAGATATTACTGTTGTTCTTCATTATTTCTAATGTTTGATGTTGCTGAAAACGATTTTCCTGCAACAGCATTATTTTCTTTTTTTCAACAGATAATTATACACATTTTTGGGGTAGAGTTTGATGTTTTGAAATGATTGAATCAGAGAAATTAGCATATCCAACACTTAAAACATTTATTCTTTCTCTGTGACTTTTTTTGAGTATACATTTTTCTCTGTGTATTTCAAAGGTTGCTTTTTTTCCCCAGGCTTTAAGTTTTTCTTAACTACCTGCAATTAACTTTAAGAGAGTGAGGTAGGGATTATATTTTGTTTTTCATCAAAAGATTATAATTTATTGAATAATCTATTTTTCTCTTGTTTGAAATTTTATCAGATTTTATAAACAAAATTTTATATATGGTTCTATTTTAGGACTCTTTATTTTGTTGCATGATTTGGTCCAGTCACTAAATCAATACTAAATATTTAATTGCTTTGGCTTTAAATTATATTTTAGTATTCGGTAGTTAAAAATTTCCCATGGCTATCTTTATTTTAGAATTTTCCTAATTCTAAACACATAGTATTTCATATACATTTCAAGAAAAACTTTAATAATGCTGTAGCTTCTTTCTGTAGTCATTATAAATCATTTCTTTTTCTCAAACTATGTGAAATTCAGAATTTATATAGCTTCTATAAAAATCTGACTTCTTTCAGTAAATTTAAAAATTCCAATTACTCCTTGTTGCCTGTACATCCAAAGACTGACAGTTGTTCTTTCTGGTTGGTACCAGGCTCCTGACTGTAGCATCAGTGATTAACAGCAGAGATACTAATTCAGAAATAATTTTCTGCATCCTTAATTAACTTTAGAGAACAAAAGAGATCATTTCTTTTCCTGCAAAACTGTGCATCATGCTTTGGTTGTGCAATTTATTTCTCGGGTGTTGCTCCTACCCAGAGACTGTGAAGAACCAGCACACAATCCAAAATAAGTAGATGAGAAGCACTCAGGGATGTAAGGAACGTATTTTTTTTAAATTTTCCTGGTAGTGAAGGATATTCCTGGGTCCCATATTTTCCCATGTTTGAAATCTCAGGCTTGACTTTTGAGAAGATGGGGAAGTGGTGAACAGCAGAGAAATAGCCTGTCTGAGATTTGGTATGCAGATACTAGAATATAACAACATGAGGAAAAGAAAAAGGAGAAAAGTGGGTCCCTAGGAACAGCAAGGATATGAAATGAGAAGGAGGGGAGTGGGTCATCAGAACAGCAAGGATCTGAAGTGAGGATTAAAAGGGAGAGTGAAGAGAGAGACCTCAATGCAGAAGAAAGGTGGCAAATGGCAATTTCTCCCCAAGCCCAGACTTACTGCATGGGAGGGTGGTTTGAACCTGCAGATGATGATAATCTTAGAGGCCTCCATGGAGAAACACACCAGTGGAATGGAGAGATGGACATAGATAGAGGACTATAGGGTCCAGTGAGTTAGTATGGTTCAGTTATTTCCCAAGAGAGGGATTGGCTGGTAGCCATCTTGGAGAGTGGCCAACAGAAGAGAGAACTCAGAGCAGCTATGGGTTGGCTCAGTCTTGCCTCTAATCTCTTCATTCTCTTTTATTTCTCTATCCCTTCTCCCAACCTCTTGTAAATTTTCTCTCTTAAATATAAAATCATCCTATAGAAGGTATATTTACTGTATACATGTTTGTTTTAGATTCTGATATATAACCAAAAATCTAATTCATATGGTTCAACATGGCAAAGTAATAGTTACCACAGTTTGTCATTTTCCAGGCTGTGTTTCATGCTATTTTTATTGCTGGTTTTACTACTTTATTCAGGGTGACATGTTGTTCTAATCAGCTGTTTTTCCTGATATTCCAAATCTGAGATTGTCTAAGGGTCATAAACAGTATGAAAGGCCAGTGCCAAAGAATCAGGGTCTGGGCCAAGTAGGCAACAACTTTCTCAACCCTGATGAACTGAAGAGGTAAGACCTTTCAAGACTCAAAACCAAAAAGGCAGCTATACCTCGAAGACATCTCTGACAAGTAGTCACTTCCTAAGCATGAGATAGGGGGAAAAAAATCTCCCAACCTATTAGATGTCCAGTACTACTTCATTTTCTCTAAAATCAAACAATGAATTTTAGGAATAATGGAGGTGAAAACCAGAATATATTTATTGAGAGAAAGAAAGCTTCTGTCTGAGAGAGAGTCAGAAGGAATCCCGAGTGGGCTGCCAAAGATTCTGTCTTTTCTAAGAACTTTTATAGAACAAAATCACAGAATGAAGCAGGTCTAAGGTGGGGAAAGCATGGGAACTTGCAAGGTGATTGTGAGGTAGAAGAGAACTATGGTCAATCAACAAGATTAATTGCTCAGGTAAAATTGATTAAATTGGGGACAAATGGGAAACTGAGTCACATAGCAAGCAGGCATGCGCATAGAGCAGTGGCTATACTGGTAGGGAGTTGGTTACTGACTTCTGGCTTCCTCAGGATGATGGAGACCTATTTAGAATATAAATCCCTGATGTTTATCCTTAGGAAGTATTTGAGTGCACTTGTTTTATCTCTTGCCTTGAGGTCTGGCCAACAGGGGAGGTATCTGTCTCCCCCACAGTTATAAGATATCTGGTCTTCTTCAATGGACCTTTCAAGGGCCTGGTCCTGTCTGACTGCCTATAATATTTTTATATAACTCAGTTCCCTGTAACAAGATTTCTAAATGCTAGCAATAAAGCTACTTTTCATAAGCAATTTATAAACATCAACCCAGAAATCGAAAGATGCAACTTGGATGTCCAGCTCACCAAATGCAAACCCAAGGGATAATGAGGCAAAACAATTCCAAAGACACCCACCTGGAGTCTCTGAAGTAGTAACAGTGGAAGTGTCAGAACAGATGAATGAAGCTCTAGAAAAATATCAAATTAGAGATAATTTCTCAGATAACTACAGAGATGGTGTCCATAATGAACGGCATGGTTAGTGACTCTAGATAAAGATTGAAAAATAGAGGAGCTTAGGAAAATTACAGAAAAGATAAATGCCCAATATAGAAAAGAAATGAAATCTATGAAGTAAATTCTAGCAGATATTCCTTAAAAATAGCAAAGGACAATGAAAAGCCAATCTACAAAATGTTTTGAAGGATATTTTATAAAGAGATATTGAAGATGACAATGCCAAGGACACTAATAGAAAAAAGACACCAGGCAAAGCAATCATTTAAACAAAGGGGGAAAACAAGGAACCAACAACACTAACTTAACATGAAAAGGATTAACCAATACTGTTAGTAATAACCATCAATGAAGATGGCACATTACCAACCAAAAGAAATAAACTAGCAATGGATCAAGAAACAAGACCCAACAATACACTGTGAACAAGAAACACAACTCAGAAATTCATAGACTGAAAGTCAAAGGATGGGAAAAATACTCCATGCAGCAGAAACTTAGAAAAAGCAGAAATACTTACTCTATTTGCAAATAAAGTGGATTTGTAAGACTGATTAAGAGAGACAAAAAAGGTCACTACATCCTTGTTAAGGGAACAATCCAAGAAGAGATATCAATCATAAATACATAGTCACCAAATACAAGTGCACACAATTACATAAAACAGATATTAACAGACACAAAAAATTAAGCGCTAACACAATTGTAATGGGTTATTTCAATATCTCACTATCAGAAATAGATTAACTAAACAAAAAATCAACAAAGAAAAATCAGAACTGAACAAAACTTTTGAACAAATGTATTTAATAGACATCTACAGATTGTTCTACTATACAGCATGATAATACACATTCTTCTCAGCTGCTGATGGGACATTCTTGAAAACAGACCACATACTAGGCCATACAGCATGCTTAAGTAAGTGTAAAGAAATTGAAATTATCCCATTATTAGACCATAGTACAGTAAAATTGGAAATCAGTGACAAAAAAATCCCTCAACTCCATAAACACATGGAAATTAAATAATACCATCCTGAATAACCAGTATGTCACAGATGAAATCAATGAAGAAATCAGACAGTTTCTAAACTTATACAATAATGTGACTACAACATACCAAAACTTTCTGGACACAATGACAGCAGTCTTACATGGGAAATTTATAACAGTGAATTCTCACAACAGAAAAACAAAAGGTGCTCAAATAAACAAACTACCATTGAGCCTCAAACTTCTAGCAAAAGAAGAGCAAGAGAACCCCAGAGCAAGACAACCCCACAGGTTGTACAAGGGAGGAAATTGTAATGATCAGAGTAGAAATTAATGAAATGGAGACTAAGAAAATACAAAGAATCAATGAATTGAAGAGTTGGGTCTTTGAAAGATTAAATAAAACTGACAAACCCTTAGTGAAGCTTATAAAAAAGGGAATAAAAGGCTCCAATCTATACGAGTAGCAATGAAAACAGTAAAATCACAATGAATCCTGCAGAAACTCAGTAGATGATCAATACTTGTTTTGAGAATCTGTATTCTACTAAGATGGAAAACACAGAAGAATTGAACAGATTCCTAGATACATATGAATTACCCAAGGTGAATCAAGAAGATATAAAAATTCTCAATAACCTGTATCAGTCAATAAAATTGAAGAGGTAATTAAAAATCTACCAACAAAGAAAAGCGCAGGACCAAACAGATTCACTACTGAATTCTACAAGAGGTTTGGAAAAGATCTAATGCCACTAATTCTCAATATCTTTAATGAAACTGAAAGGGATGCAATATTCCCGATTTAAATACTGGAATCAAGCATTACCCTAATACCAAAATCCGGGAATTATCCAACCTAAAGAGAGAACTATAGACCTATCTCCCTAATGAGCATACATGTAAAAATCCCCAGTAAGATACTGGCAAACAGAATGCAGCAATTCATTAACAAGATCATATACCATGACAAAGTGCACTTCATCCCAGAAATGCAAGGATGATTCAACATACACAAATTAATAGGCACAGACCATGTCAGTAGAGCCAAAGACAAAAACCATGTGATCATTTCAAAAGACATAAAAAGAGCATTTGACAAAATTCAACACCCATTCATGGTAAAAACTGTACAAACTTGGAATAGATGATTTTCTTTGGTCAATATGATAAAATCATCTATGACAAAGCAACAGGCAACATAATGTTACATATACAAAAAATGAAAGCTTTCACTGTGCAATCAGGAACAAGACAAGGGTACCACCAGTTCCACTCTTATTCAATAGAGCACTGGAAAGATTGACCACAGCAGTTAGACAAGAGAAATAAATCAAAGGAATAAGGATAGGAAAGGAAGAAGTTGAATTATCAGTATTTGAGGATGACATAATACTCTACATAGATGACCCCCAAAACTCCACCAAAAGACCTCTAGACTGAATAACCAAATTCAGTAGTGTATCTGAATACAAAGTCAACAGTAAAACTAAATAACATTCCTGCATCCAAATAACTGCAAGAGACATTAGGGAAACAACATCTTTCAGAATATCATAAAACAAGCAAAGAAAAGAAAGAAAGACAGACAGGCAGACAGACAGACAGACAGACAGACAGACAGACAGACAGAAAAAAAGAAAGGCAGACTTAGGAATCAACCTGTCAAAGAAGTAAAAGATTTCTGTACTAAGAACTATAATACTCTGAAAAAAGAGATCAAGAAGAATATCAGAAGATGGAAAGCTACCCTTTGTTCTTGGATAGGAAGAATCAATATAGTGAAATGGCCACACTTGCAACATTCTTGTACAGATTTAATACAATCCTAATCAAAATACAAATAGCATGACTCATGCTATTACAGAATACAATCCTAAAGTTCATTTGAAACCAGAGACCTAGAATAATAAATCAATTTTGGCCAACAAGGGGGCATCACAATCCCTGACTTGAAATTATGCTACAAAGCTGCTGTGATAAAATGGCACTGTATTAGCAAAAAATAGACCCAAGTGTCAGTGAAACAAATTAGAAGATGCAGAAATGACTCTAAACACATTCAGCCACCTTACATTTGACAAAAGTACCAAATGCTTTAAAGATAGCCTCTTTAATAAATTGTGTTTAAAAAGTTTGACTTTCTTCATGCTAAAGGTTAAAACTAAACCTGTATTTCTCACCATGTGCTAAACTAAAATTGAAATGCATCAAATATCTAAATATTAAAACAGAAGCACTAAGTCTGATGGAAAGTAAAATAGCTAGAACTTTTAAAGACACTGGTTTAGGCAAAGATTTTATGATCAAAATTCCTATCACACAAAGAAATATGACAACAAGTCAGCAACTCCATTCTCATCATATTAAAAAACTTTTGCACAGCAAAAAAAAAAAAAATCAACAGAGTGAAGAGACAATGCACAGTGTAGGAAAAAAATTTTCCAGCTGTTCTTCAGACAAGAAACTAATATCTAGAATACATAAAGGGCTAAAAATCGCACCCCCTAAATTTAAAGGCGAATGCAAAAGTAGGCATCTGAAATGAATAGACACTTCTCAGATTAAGAAATATAAACAGGAAATAATTACATGAGAAAATGTTCTGTTTCTCTGGTTATTCAAGAAATGCAAATTAAAATAATACTGAAAATTATCTTACTCCATAAAAAATATCTATTGTCAAGAAGTCAACCAATAATAAATGCTGGCAGAGCTGCAGGAAAATAGAAATTCTTGTCCACTGTTGGTGGGAATGTAGGCTGGTGCAACCACTGTCAAAATCAGTGTAGAGATTCCTCAGAAAACTATAGCTAGAGTTCCCTTTTGACCCAGCTATTCTGCCTCTTGGTATCTGCCCTAAAGATTTAAAAGCATCATTCTGCAGCTATGTATTCACACGTGTTTATAGTGGCACAGTTCGTAAAGGCTAACTGTTGGAAACAGCTGAAATGCCCATCAACCAATGACTGGATAAGGAAGATTTTTTTTTACAATGAAGTACTCTTCTGCCATAAAAAGGATAAACTTGAGACATTTCTATGTACATTATCACTAATGGATCTTGAGACTATACGCTTAGGTGAAATACATTGCACACAGATATTTAAATACCACAGTGCTTCTCTGGTGTGAGTAACTGAAAGTTTAAGTAAGGTGTATAATAGATATTGGGAAAGAAGAAAATGTTCAGATAGGAAGAGAAGAGAGGGAGGGAAGGGGGAAAATGAAGGAAGGGACAAGAAAAAAATGGAAAGAAAAGGAAACAAAGCTTTTATAAATAAGGAGTGGAAAAGAGGGTGAAGGGATAGGAGAAGAATTGGAAAAAGAGAAGCAAGACAGATCATGCACATGTACAAATTCTTTATGATGAATGTTGTTAGGTATGTCTAAAATACATCAATAAAATTTAGGAAAAAAGAGAACAAAGGAATACAGGTCATGGATATTTGAGGGGATAAGTATTCAGTATCAGTTATAAATTGCTTCTGGTGGTATGGTGATGACTGTTTCCTCACATTAAATGTCCCACAAGAACACTAAACTTCCCATTAACTGTGACTTCTGTGGCAGAGCTTTAGACATTGTTTCATTGTTATTTATGTGTGCTGATTTTTAATGATCAGTTTAAAGTGATTTATCACTATCTAAAGCCCAGTGTGGCAGGAAATTGTTTTCTTGGCCATTGTAATGCATTGTGAGACTGTGAGACTCAAGGTACTAAAATTGTTTCACTGCCAATCTGCAGGGGTTTTTGGCTTTTGGTGTTTGTGAATAGCCTCCCTCTGTTTGTTTAAGGTTTAGTATTATACAATATTATTGGTACAGTTGAAACAACTTTTTTCTTAATGATGCCTTAGTCATTATTTCTTTTTTGCTTCATTTGCAAGATAAAAATCTTTTCATGCTCTCAGGCAAAACAAAGTTTGTAAAGGGAAACAGCACTCTTGAATTTCTTTTTCTCTGACTTTTTTTAAAAAACAGAATGGTCTGTTTTGTGGAACAGCAGGTTTTTGTGCCATTTCAGATGGTATTGCATGTGGCAGAATAGGCCTCATTCACATTTTTTGTGGGACAATTTGTGAAGGCACTGCACGGTGGGAATTTTTTTTTTAAAGGAGAGTCTGGAGTGGGGGGGAGGGTTACAGGACACCTGTAGTAAGACCTGATCTGTTCAGGACTCAACTCTGATTTTACACTTTGTTTTAGTCCCCGTAAGTATTCAGCATATGTTCCTTTCTGTATAAAATAAAGGACTCTGTCACATGGTTCATATCAAGTGAGCTCAAGAGGTTAATAGATTAACTCCAATCAATCTTAACCCTCCCTTGTGAGACTCCACGGCTGGTAATTCACTGCCTTCTTATGATGATGATCATTTTACTACAGCATATAGCTCCATAGCCAGGAGCACGATCTTTTTACTGTGAAAATCTTCATGCCTTCTTTTCTTAGAAAGAAAGCACCAGTGAAATAGTTTGCATTCCCTTTACAAGACTTGCAGTGAATCTGGAATAACGGAAATAGGTTTTCCGTTGTAACTAGCTTAAGTGAATTGTCTAATCTTTTCCTGGTCCTGGTTGTATATTCTGTGGACTGGAATTGTTAAATACGGTGTTTCTAAGCCCCGAGTCTGGTCCATGCTCTTTTCAGTCTCCTTTCCCCCTTCTATTTCTGAATGCAAGCAGTTGGGTCTGCACAGAGACATACAGTAATGATGCTATGTGGTTCCCGTCAAAGAATGTTTAGTCTGGATCTTACAAAGACCCGTGATTCCCAGCACACAAATAAGATACAGCAAAGGATGAAGAAAGCAAACATGGCATCAAAGGAAATTTGCGAATATAGACACTAGTGAAAAAGAAAAGAAAAGAAAAAAACTCTGGTCGCCCAATTAAAAAAAAATAAATAAATAACAAGGGGTTTGAATGCTAAAATATAGAGTTGTATAAAAGGGAGAGATATATACAAAGTAGAGTAACTGAATAAAAGTATCTTTAAACCACACAAGTCATGGTAATTAAATTAGGTCAGACTGCTTACAATGCTACAAAAAGCAGGCTGTAACTAATTTCAAAAGGAACAGAAAAGACCCAAAAAGAAAACAGATTGACAGCTCCTTACTTTTCTTTTTACTCAATCAAGGGAATCCAACATAAAAAAAAAAAAAGAAATCCCGATTTACGAGGAATTTTGTCTCATAATAACATATGCATTTTGTAGACATATTTAGGAACAGTTTATGATTAGGAGAGATTATTTGCCCTGCATGAAAAGCAAAATGTACACACAAATAAAGTTTGCCATTTGGAGGAAATTGGTGGATTAAAATTCAGCTCCTAACATAGTTCAATGTCCTTATGATGCTGCAGTCATCCCTATATATAACCATACAACCATTTCCTTCAAGCCAGGATACTCGCTTTTAATTGTTTAATACAAACTCTGAAAGTATTATCTAAACAATACTATGAGCCTTTCTTTCAAATTACCTCTTCTTAAAGATCACTTTCTAATGCTTATTGAAATGACTTTTTAAATAGTTTCAAACATTTATTGTAAATTTAAGTGTGCCAAGTTATACAGTATATTTAGAACATAAATCGGGATATGTAGCGCAGTATCACAGAAACATTTATATTTGAAATGCATCCTGTATTTTTAAAAGAATACATTTTATTTCTTTAACAGTGCTTTTTATTAATTTGATTGTCTTAAGTAGGAAAATCACTGACTCACCTTCACTAGTGCAAAGAAACAGTAATACAGCTGCTTATGAAAATTTCAAACACATCTTTCATCCTTGTAATCTGATAATTAATTTTATTTCTGTTTATGCTTCACAAGGAAGTCTCAATTGATGAGGAACACTTTATAGTTACGAAAGAGTAGATACTGGCCAAGAAACAGGAGTGTGGTCTGATCACATATTTTAGTTGTTTGCTTTCTTTTCTGAAACTGGGAAACACATTTGTCTGCACTGCCACAATACACACACTTAATTCCTTATTTGTATAGTGCCCTGCTCCTCAGGAATTTAGCTATTGGTAGTAATACTGGTTCTGATGAATGCATATGATGTCATAGATATAGTTAAGCATCGTTTAACCTTTCTGACTTTTTTCGAACGTATTTAGTATTCGTTCACTTGCTGGAGGCCTTTTCTGAAGTGTGACTTGGTGATTTCCCTGGGGTAGACCAGTGGTGACTACTGCTCTGGACATTGAATTGTGGGGTGGGGAGCATAAAGACTGGTGCCCCGGAAGCAGAAATGTCATTGTTACTGTCAGAGAAGACTGTAAGTATGCACGAGTAATAATAAAGTAGCAAAGCATGAGTGAGGGAATAAGTCATGTTCAGAGTCTATTACGGCTACAGTTTACACCATCGTGACTTTAACTTAATTCTCACTTAATTCCACCCATGTGTCAAAAGGAAGCAGTGTGAAGAATGCACAAGAGGCAACGCTGCTGTGTTAAGCTCTCCATGTTGCACCAATTGTGTGTGCCCAAGTTCTCCAGAGGGTAGGACCTCATGGAATGGTGAGAAAGCTTACTGCTGTTTTTCTGGAGGATCTTTCCAGTACCTAGAGATATTAGGAAGGCCCGTTGTGTCTTTTGGGCAATTCCAGGGGCATCTGTGACTTTCTTATGTGGAGGAGGTTGCAATTTTCCCAGCTGCCTTCACAGCATTGCATCCATGGCAAAGAACCCTTGGAAGTTTGACTGTGCCTCCTCAGTTTTGTTTTACAGAGAAAGCAACATCATAAAGGAGGATCACTAAGGCAGAAAGGGGTGGATTTGCAGAAAGGAACATGAGGGCAAGCTAAGGAAAAAAGAGGTGGAAATTGAAAGAGACAGAATTATTTAGAAAATGGGGCAGAGCAAAGGAGCTAATGTGACCCTTGCCCCCTTGTGAAAGTCTGCATCTGGGAAAGGGGCTCCGATGTTGAATACTCAGCCTTGCAAATGGGAGCACCTGAGGGCCCAAAGCAGAGGTGATGGGCTGATATTGACAGGGATACAGTCTCCCTCACCCAAGTCCATGGCCTCAGGCTGCAGGGAACCCACAGTGCATCCCACAGTACCAAATGCTAAAAGCAGGAGGATGTTTCCCTGCATAAGCCAAGGCATGAGGGAAACCATATAGTTTCCTTTTTCTTTTTGAGAGTGAAATATTGAAATAAATGAGTCCTTTAACCCTTTGAATTGATGAATAAATCTAGGCAATATGAAGAGAGATAGACTTGTTCTCTCAAAACTGAGTGAACATTTGAAACATAAATATCCATATCACAGGAAGGACTTTTCTTTGCAGTGATAACAAGTGTGATTCTCATGCTAACATCTGTCTCTGTCTCACCATCTACACTATCAAGGTACAGAGATCACTTTTAAGTCACCATACTCAGCATTTCTTTGGCTCCTTGATTAATTGAGTGTGATAGTCTAGCATGAGGGTTCTGAGTCCTGACATCCTGGGCTGGAATTACCAGCTTTATGAAACTGGGCACTTAGATCAATTTTATTTGACACATAGTAAACACGCAGTAAGTGCTGGATACTATGGAACTTTAACTCTCAAGGAAGAATGCCTTAAATCACGATGTTCACTGGTGTTTTGAATTTCAGCCATAATTCTTCCCACTATGTTATAGTATGAATCTTATTCTAGGAGTTTCTTTAGACAAGGACTATGATTTATTTTTCTCTTTGTGTCTAGCTCTTAACACCATATCTAGCACTTACAAGGGGATCAATGGCTGGCTGGATGAATGATTGAGTGAACAAAGAAAATAAAAGTTGTCTTATGCCACGAGATCTATTTTTTTTTAATTGAATGATGCCTATGTTTTGAAAAGATTCAGCAGAGTTCTGGAGCAATAGAAGTCTTTAAACACATAAGTTCAAAAAAATAGACTTCGCTTGAAAACTTGTAAAAACCTCAAATGAACTTTCAACACATCAGTAACTGTGATCTCCTTTAATTTAAAACACTCTTGGCATTCTTAATTATTACATCAATTCCCAGAGTTTCTTGGAATGCTGATATAGTGTGCAATCATTTAGCTTTATAGCATTCTCAGGCATTTTTAATTGAATTACTATAGTTTTCAATTATAACAGATATTATATTATAAGATATTGTAAGATACTTTGTTTATACTATAAGATATTCTAAGATACTTTGTTGCTTGGATTACACTCAAAGAATAAGAAACGTGAAAATGTTACACTAGATTTGTTCAAATTTTTGTGGTCAAAAATGTGTGTTTTGTTTCCTCATAGTATTTCCTGTTATTAATATCAAGTTGTCATAATTCTATATTTAACTATTAAATATTGAAGCCAGTGATTCCCATCTTAGAATCAGATTTTATTATACTAAATTCTATTTTACTTTGATTTCCTGGAAGGCCATACAAATATTTCCAAAGAAATTATATCTTGTAATGGATATTGAGTCTTTCTACCTAAAGAAACAAAATCCTTTGGTTATTAATAATATGGAAATTTATAATGTGTTACAACCAGAATATTTATATTCCTCAGAATTCATATATTGAAATCCAAAGCCCCAAGATGATGGTATTGAGCAGTGGAACTTTTAGGAGTGATTAGAACATGAGGGCAGTGTCTTAATGAATGGAACTAGTGCTCTTATAAAAGAGGCACAAGAATGACCCCTTTCCTGTCCTTTCAAACATGAGGTTACAGTGAGAAGTTGCCTGTCGGTAAGTCTGGAAATGTGACAACACCAGATGTTGAACTTGCTGGTGTCTTGGTCTGGAGCTTTCCAGTCTCCAGAATTGTGAGATATATATTTCACTTGTTTATAAGCTACTTAGTCCATGATATTCTGTAACGAGAGACCAAAGAATGTAAGATATAAAAATCTCATAGTGTTCTGGATTACAAACAGTGCACTCAGGATGCTAATACTCTTCCTGGTTCTGTAAGCCCTGGTTCTGATTCCAGAGAGAGCATGATCTATAATTTTGTTTTATAAATGTGTCATTTTTAATGGTAAACTTTTTATTTAAGTATAATATACATACATAAAAGCAATAAATTCAAGCATACGCCTTGAATGATTTTTACATACTGAATACTTGCATGCAAACAGTAATCATATAAAAAATGGAATATGAGCCCTCAAGTTTCCACATATTTTCACCCTGTAATTAGTCCTGTTTACCTCTTGTTTCTGAGCTTTACATAAATGGAATAATAAAATAGTTTCTCTACTCTGACATTTTCTAAGCAACTCATGATGTTTGTCTATTTGGTTGTGTAATTTTATTCTTCTGTATAATCCCATGTATGTGAATAACAGAAATTATTATTTATCCTACTTTGGTATACATTTGGATTGTTTCAGTCTTTTGCTACTAGAAATAGTATTATAGTGACAAATTTTATACATGTTGTTTCGGTTATACATCCATGCATTTCAGTCAAGTACACAGGAGTGGGACTGGTGAATCACAAGGCATACATATGTTTAGATTTTGTAGATTGTACCAGAATTCCAAAATGGTTGTACCATTTCAATTTCAGCAGCAGTCAAAGAGAGTTCTAGTTGCTCAACATCTGTACCAATATTGCATTTTTTGACCTTTGTAGTTTTGATCATCAGTATACATATATAGATATCTCTCTGTGGCTTGAAGTTTCATTTTTTCAGATGCCTGAAGAAGTTAAACACTTTTTTATATGTTTATACAAAATAAGAATATTCTCTTTTGAAGAAATTATTCAAATTTAAAATTATTTAGGTTTATTTGTCCATGTTTCTACCACATCATTGCCTTTTTTCCTTATTGTTGGGGGAACTTCACTGTAAACTCTGGGTACATGTCCTCTGGTATATATTTTGCAGTTGTCCTGTGCTATGTTTGCTAGATTTTCTTTACAATGCCTTTTGTTGAATGAAAGTATTCAGTTTTAAAGTATTCCAATTAATCAACTGGTGTGTGTGCGTGTGTGTGTGTGTGTGTGAATTTTCAATCTAAAATCCCTTTGGAATTGATTTGTAATAGTCAAAATTCATTTTTCCTAGCATAAGAAAATCCACATGACTCAGCACAGCACTTTTGGGGAAAAAAAAATTTCCCTTGTATTGTAGTATAGTTATTATCCTAAATCAAAGAACATCATTCAGGACTGGATCAGAGCAGCACAACCACCAAACATAAGCATTCATATGAGGATTTCCTATGAGACAGTTGCTTCTGTGTCTGGCATGGAAAGGTAAAACAGAGAGGAATCACTGTCACAGGTGGGGAAAGTGACATTCACTGGACTCCGAGAGGATGACATCATGTGCAGTGACACTCATGAGCTAGAATGATGTGATCCAGGCCTTAGAGAAGCTGAAGAAAGCTGTGAAGCTGCAGGGCTGGCTGCTGGCCCACATCAAGCGAGCCTCCAGGTAAAGCACAGGGGAACAGCTGCTATGGGTCTCCCACCTGGGGAACTTGCGGATGTGCTGAGAAACACGAATGTGCCCGTTGCTTCACCACCAGGTCCCAGATCTCATGCAGAATATCTGTTACGACTCATGCTGACTTGGAAATAAATATTTGGGGAAGGGAACACTAAGAAACTTAATTCTGGTGTAGTTGTGTTCACAAAATAAAAGTTCGCGTGTTCCAAGCGTGGATCCCTTTCTGGACTCTGTTCTGCTGCACTAATTTGTCTGTTCTTGCTACACACTGCGTGTAACTTGCGTAGTGTACAGTAGGTTTGATACCTGAGGGAATAAGTCATCCAGAGTTTTTTCTACTTCCCATTCCCTTAAATAGGTTTGCCTTTGGCATTTATATGACATTTTGTCCATTTAAAAAAATTGTAGGAATCTGACTGGGAGTATATTGAATCTGTATCACATTTAGGGACTAATAGACAAATTTGTATTATTTAATCCAGGAACTTGATATACTTTTTCATTTTGAGGTTATGGTTAATATCCATGTGTTTACATTTTAAAAGTGAAATTCTGACATACATTCATCAGCTGCATTTTTTATGTCATTCTAAGGTTTTATAATCATTTTTCTATTTTTAATTTGTAGATATGTGTAAATATAAGTTTTGTTTGCATCATATTTGAAAATTTTTCTAAGCATAATTTAATCCTTATTTTCTGAATACTTTTGAGATTTCCTTATAAGAAATCACACAGAAATGACTAGATAGCAACTATAGATCTATTCCTCTTTTCATCCTCCTGTTACTTTCTTTGCTTGTCTTCTTGTACTAGCTAGAAATTTCAGTTAAATGTAGAACAAAAATGGCTGTAACAGTTTTTATCTCATTGATCTAAATCTTGGGGGGGGCTTTCAATAACTTACCTCTAAGTGTGATGTTTACTGTATGATTTTGTAGATAATTTTTCATATTACTTCCATTTCTATATTGAAAGTTACACCATGATGAGCATTGAAAACTGTAGCTATTTTTAATATATTCTATAAAATTTCCATAAGAAAATTAGGAATTGCAAATGGAGATGTCTGGAAAGCATTTCCCTTCTCATTTTAAGTTTCAGGAAATAGACATATTTTTTATATCCTCATGAGCTCAGTTATTCTTTTCCCACATTCATCTTTTTCACATGACACAAGCCTAGAATGGCAGCCTTTTTGGTTACATACAGTCATCAAATTATTTTGAAGAATTGGGTTAGAAAAATGAAGTGCAGTGTTATGAAAAGAGACAAGACAGATAAATGCACTTGGGTCATATAGAAAAAGAGTAGGGATTTTCTAGAAGGTGCAGATACTGTAGCTATGAAAATCTTGGAGCCACTGTTCTCATTTGGTCTGAGAAAGATGGGACTCACTGAGAACAGGGTAGTTCTAAAAAAACTACTTATTTATTTACTACATGTAGCATTGTGGTCAACCACTTAGACTTTGGAGACAAACTCCTTGAACGTAAATATCTGCTCTTTCTGTTGTGTAATGCATTACGTCAGTAATTCAAGTTTAGATTCCACATTCTCTAAGTGGGAGAACATTACAGTTCTTATTTTATGGAATTCTAATGATATTTAAAAGAGTTTATGCATGAAGCTCTGATAGTAGTGCTTGACAGATCATGAATTCCGTCCACCATATATTTTATGTCATAACCATTAAAGTAACAATATCACATATGCTATACAGGCAGTATTGGACTTGTTTTCCATTGATATGAGGAGAAAAATGGATTGAAACAGTGAAGGAGGATGATAGGGTAGCGATAGGATTTTTAGTGAAAAGTAACATTCGATGTTATAAACTGTAGATGGAACTATTAATATAAGGCTTTCATAGTTTTACTTCTGTTAACAGAATAACAGTTGATGACATTCATATCTCAAATAATTTTTTACAGTTTAGTTGTTACCTTTAGACATATATTGTTGATGCTCAGTAGTTTTCAAGAAAATGAATCTTTATTTGATTATAATCATTGCAATATCTATGCAATGCCTTTTTTCCCTCAGAAGAAACTTTCCATCAAAGATTCATAGTTTTTTTCCCCATTATCTACATTTGCTACCGTGAAATAGCTGTCCAGCTGGGAACTATCATCACTACCTTAAACTTAGATGGGAGCATTGACTTTGCAGAATAGTGAGAAGTTACATGTATTGTTTATGTTACCTATTACCTGAAAAAAGAGGAGGATGCAGCCAGAAGATTTGACCTCTAAAAAATCATCTTGAAGAATAATGTGTTTTATGTCTATCCATGTTGTCACAAATGATAAAATCTACCTTTTAAAGGTCGAATGGTATTCCATTACGTAAGTACACTATATTTCCTTTTTCCTTGCTTTTGTTGATGGACTTTTAGGTTGATTCCTATCTTGATTATTGTGAATAATCTTCTTCATTTCCTTTCCCTTTTTGATTTCTAGAATTATTTTAATTGTGAAATATAAATTGTGGTAATGTTAATACCATTATGAGTTCTTTGGGTTAGTATTTTAGATGCTTGGTGACATAAGTATTTAAACATTTTATTCCTGGAGTAAAGACAATTACTTATTTACCTAATTAGAAACAAATCAAACTTGATCAGTAAAACAATTATTGATAAATCTTAGTCTTTCCTCCCTGTTATGATTTGTGTCTAGATGTCCTCCCAAAGCCTCACGCAGTCACAGGGTTTGTTCTGAGGTAGCCGAATCTAGAATGTGTGATTGATTCATAGTGCAATGCTGGGATTAAGGATGTGAGTGCTATACCCGCCCTAGGACAGGTAGCCTGCGTACACTATATGGGACAGAAAGAATCTCTCTCACTCTCACTGTCTCTCTGTCTGTCTCTCTGTCTCTGTCTGTTTTTCTGTCTCTGTTTCTGTTTCTCTCTGTCTCTGTCTCTCTGTCTCTCTGTCTCTGTCTCTCTGTCTCTGTCTCTCTCTCTACTTGCTTTTTCTGTTTTTCATTGCCAGGAACAGTTACCCCTCTGTTATGAGCCACTCTGCCTTACAGTCAGCCAATTATGGACTCAAACCTCTACAAACTGTGAGCTAAAAAAACCTTTCCTAGATGTTGGGTATTTTATCACAGCACTGAGAAAAATAACTAAGACACTCCTCAACAACAAGCTGCTTCTGTGTGTCAGCTCCCCAGTGGTGTGAACAAGCTGGTCAGCATGGAATTATATTTATGAATCTTTGGTCTGCAAATTGAATAGATCTACTTGTATACCAGAAAAATTGATTTCTCAATCTATCCTATTCAGAAATTTCTAGGGAAACGAAACCAACAAAGTCTGCATTCAGAAATTTTGTCTAACAACTGAAAATGATTAAGAAAAAATGTTTATAGAAACTAAAACTAAAAAATAATTTTGGATTCATAAATTAAACACACAGTGTGGACCAAACACTTCAAATTACCATTCTCTGATACCAGATATATGTTTTGCTTTATTGCTGAACAAAGCTTATGCTGTCTTTTGTCACTGTCTCAATCATTTGCATCCTATTGTGTTGTGTAGTGTTTGTGTCACACATTTACATTTTAAAAGTTGTAGCCTGTGCAGTGTGACTTTCAAACAATTGACAAACTTATTCCCATGTCAAACCCTCTGTTTAATCAGCAGCCACTTTATTCCACTCTTTTCAAAAGCACTTGAACTGCCTGAGAAGCTAAGGGACAATTCAAGAGTGTGCTGGGCTGGTCCCCGCCAGTGTTCAGCTATTCAAATTCATGCATGTAATCTTCTAGTGGAGAAGGGAGCTTCAAAAGCACCATGGCAGCTATGCGGAACAGATGTCACACAATAAAAGAATAAGAGTTTCCTTCCAGAAAGAGGAGTCAATTTTTCTTATTCTGGGCATGTGAGAGAGTAGTGGTTGTAAAGTGGAGGATAAAGACTAAACTCACAGAGAAAAAAATGCATTATATAAGTAGTGGATGGTCTTGCAAGAAGTTCGCGTCAGGCAAGCATACCCCGAGGGGGTGTTCACACAGTGTATATCCCTACCCACGACTTGCTTTAAAAAAAATCTAACTATCAATTTTGCCTTGCTGATTTAAATATTCACTCAATACCATCCAGAGTCTTGATGCTTTGGAACTTAGCCATACAAAAACTAATAAAATATTACTGATCAAAGCATGAAGTTTTATTTATCTATTGATTTGCCTACAGACTGTTGATAAGCAATAAGATCAAGATAACTACTAAAGCTGTTGATAACAAATAAGACGAAGTCACTTGAACCTTTGAAGAAATGCTTTAATTTTATATCTGTTTAGGAAGTTACATTTGGCTACAAGTAAACATAGCAAGAAACAAATGCAAACCATTTTGGATATTAGTAAAACATTCACTGTCAGTAATTTACTTGTCTACGTGTTCAAACATTTTGCAAATAAATTGAGTTATATGGGTAAGGTACCATGCAACTGAACCCTGAAAAGTGTCTATGCTTTTATGACAATTTTGTGACAATCTTAATTTGCAATGTTCAAATGCTAAATTGAACACACTGATATGCATATATCAGAGAAAGATATGTGATTATAAAGGGTACAAAAAACCCCACATTATGGCACTTATTTTAATGTGCGCCTGAGACCAACCAGAATTTCACTGTCACTTTAGCATTGTCTACATAGGGAAAAGCACAATTTTAGAGTCAGCTATATTTAAGTTTGATTTGGGTCATTAACTATGTAACTGGGAAAAATTATTTTACATTCTTGAAGAGTCAATCTCCATTATTAATAAAAAAATTACCATACCTGTGCTCATTTTGATAGCACATATACTAAAAAGTTACATTCCTTCCTCCATTCCCAAAAGCTGTGATTTACTGAGAGTAGCTATATGTATTTTTGACTGAATACTTTTCCAAAGTGGCAGATATTTGAGAATGTTTTTGACTGAATATTTTTCCAAAATCGCAGATATTTGAGAATAATAAAATCATATTTTAAAGACATTTTATTGTTACTTGTTAGGTGTATTCATCCTTTTTAAAAAATGCCAAAATGAGAACTTTATTGTTTTCTCAGGAAAAGCAGATTTAGGCCTTTTACACTTGACTTTTTCTTTCAAATGGTTTTCCTGTTATTTCTGAATTTAGGTTGATTTTTGAGCCTATTGCTTTTAAGCTTGTAGGGATTTAGTTTAATTTCTCCTGTATAATTATCATGTGTGTTTAGGGTACTTTAACTTAATTTCTGCCCACTTTTTATTATTATATCTGGAACTTTCAAAGTGGCTAGAATTTAAGTAAGATTTGCTTTCAGGTAACAGAGAATCCTAGAAAAGACAAAGGGCAAAGTAATACTGGATAATGCCTTCAGATGGGATTTAGATGTGAAGCAGATTTCAATATATTGTGGGAAATTGCTGCAAGGTTTTTTTTTTTTAATTTAAGAATTGACTACTGTGTATTACTCATTCCTTAAGATTCTGTATGGCATTGATAACTTGGGGAAGCTATGTTGCAAAACATAATATTGCTAATAAGAATTGGAAAATGCTAATGTACTTGTAGGAATTCCTTTTTTTGACAAGCTCTCACTATATAGATTAGGCTGACCATAAACTTACTATGTAGCCTAAACTGGCCTTAAACTGGAGGCAATCCTCTTGCCTCAGCCTCTCAAGTGCTGGGATTGATTACAAGCATGTCCCACTACAGCCACAAGGAATTCCTCTTAACGATTCTTTGATATATGTCATTCTGATTCAGTCTTTTTGGTAAAGCTGTTTTAATCTCAGAGATTTCTTGTTCCCCAAATTGAAACCTTGATGTTTTCAGCTTTTCTTGTTTATTGCTACACAGTCATCTCCATAGCTTGCAATTTCAGGTGTGTGGGGGCCCCAGAGCAACCTCTGGCCCTTGAAGCTGACACCACAGCTCTCCCCTTGTGCCTGCCTTGCTCTTGTGTGAAGCCCCTCGGGCTCCATTCTCATGGGGGCCTCAACAGGTGGGAACCTAAGGGATGAGCTGCCATCTAGGTTGGGTGAAGGATTAGGCCTGCTTCATTTTTTAATTGGTCATTGGTAATACAAAGCAATCTGAAATTAAATCTGAATAGCTTATCAGCATATCTATATGATTAAAAACAGCTGTATTAAGTTCACCAAAATATTCTGCTTCAGAGTCTCTCAAAGCAAAAATCAACAAGTATACACTGGAGGATGTTAAGGAGATTTGGGCTTTTTTTTTTGGCTTGCTTGTTTTGCTTTGTTTTGTTTTTTTAAATCTTTGTTTCTTTTTTTCCTCTTCTTCCTTTTTTTATTTTTTTAAAGATTCTTTTCCATCTTTATGCTCATGGAAAGTTGATGTTCTTATACCTGAAATTCTAATACACAAATGCTGAAAGAGCTATTATGGGTCACCATTTTCTCAGTGATATGGTTTGCATTTGTTAATACTAGTTTTTTCAAATTCTTGTTATGTGGAGTTATAAAAATGCCTTTCAGTTGATTTCTTAGGTAACAGTAGAATTTGTTTTCCCAAACAGTAGCAAGGGGATTCTTGATATACCACCTTCTAGAGGCTCTGAAAGCAGCTGGATAGATGTGCTGAAATATGGATTTATTCACAAATTCGCTAGAGGCTGAGTCATGGCAATGCATGTCAGTTTAAGTCATTGTTTCTTTAGTCTAATCACTGCTGCTGAGCCACATCCATCCGTGTATATAACACTAATTTGGTAACAGCTTCTTTGCTTTAAGCCATGACTTATTTTACCTGGTGGTTTTATTTTGAAAGTATGAGCTGTATTAAATAACACTCAAATAAGTTATAAAGATTTAACTCAAAGAAGATGGAAAGAAAATCCACATGGGCACACTGGAATCTGGCACCTGACAATGATTAACAGAGTGGGCATATTAGGACTAAATCTCTGTAAGTAATATGGAAAGAAGTCCGTTTTATTAAAAATAAGTTCACAGATTTAACAGGTCCACGAGACTGGAAAAAATCAGTTTGTTTATGCAGCCAATCAATACTAACATAGGCTGGAAGATTTTGAATGCAACAGACGAGAAAGGAAACAAAATTAGCAAAATCTGCTCAAATTTTGTCTAATAAAAACCAGACTTTTGGATATTAGCAACACCAAATATGTGTGCATGTGTGTGTGTATGTGTGTGTGTGTGTGTGTTATTAGAAGTATATTTGATTTATGAAATGTAAGTGAAGTATTTTTGTGGGTATAACCAAAAATCAAGCAGTCATATACATATGTTTTCTAAATAATATTAAAATAGTGCATCTTTTAATTGAGTCCCATGATTCATACACTATGACAAAGTATTTATTTCCTTACTTTATTTTGCCTTATGATAAAATATGCCTGAATGTGTAGTAAATTTTAAAAAGAAAACCATCTTTTCCAAGAAACAGTATCATGTTACTTAAACACAGTCTCCTGACTCTTATGGTAATTTTTAATACTTGCTTTTGTGCCTACACTTTTGATAACCTAACATATCATTTTCATTGTTATATTAAGCATGCAAATCTTTAAAATGTATCCAGATAGATAATAATTGTGGCTGCCATTTTATAGAAGACATTTTAGTTCAGCACACTTGTCTGTGTTTTACAGAAGGAAACCAAACTATGAAGAGAGAATTTTCCTTATTCTGACTTTACCTTAGACAAGCTAGTCTTTTGCAAGATTTTAGAAGATTCTGTAATCATTTGTCACTTTGTCTCCTAAACACATCAAGGGGCTCAGTTCAGAAGAACTGGTGAGGAGAACACCAGCTAAACTATTAACATTTTATGTGCTTCTGCTCATTCCCAAAATAAAACATGTTTTCTCGATCTGGCTTGGATTGTATATAAATAGAAGCAACCTGGACAACATGGAAAAAGCACCAAAACTGGTGGAGATAAAAATAATCATTGAGTATTGTTTGTAACTTGAAGTCTTTGCTCCCTCGGATACATTCTATTAAATACAGCAGTACATAGTGTGCATTATATGACTTTGCTGTAATGGACATGCAAATGCATATTTTTCACATACACTGTACAAACATCTCAGCAAGACAATTGAATAATGGAGCCAAAAACATTAGAAAACTGACAAATGTAGAATGGTAACGTTATAATGGCTTCATCCCACACTTCAAATATAATGAGCATTTAATTCATTTGATGCCTTTTTCTAATTGGAGACATATTGGGAGAGGGGTGTTTGAATTCACAAACACTCTTAATGTCTTCCATGTTAAGCACATTTCACACACTTCCAACTTGTGAACTATTTTCTTTAAAAAAGTATGCAGTCGAACTGGTAGATTTGACCGAATGAGGTTTTCATCTATTTTTCCTTTGCTTTTGTCTCTTAAATTGTGCTTTACTAAAGTCAGATTTCATATTTGATTCTTATGTGACAGTCTAAATGCAAAACGCAAAATCAGTCCCAGGTTTTGTTCATGTTATGTTATTATGTTTGGTGAAACATACAACTACTTTACAAATAATCATGAATTTATTGGCCACTCACCAAGAGGATACATTTCACAACTAAGTTGACAAAATGGAACGGTTTCCCTACTGAAGAATCCTTCCATAATCCCTACTGAAGGATTTTCAGGGGAACACAGAAGTAAACCAAGCCAGGACTAGGAAGTCTTTTAAAGTGAATGCATTTTTATCCGATTATAATTAAAAGATGTAGATGTTTTAAAATTGTGTGCTGTTGGGTGGAGCAGCATGGTGTGGGATGGGATCAGATCTACACCTAGAAAAGATCACTTGGGTTGAAAAGCTGAATGTCAAGTATGGAGTCAGAAAGACTCTTAGGGACCTGATGCAGTGGTTCCCAAAGGAGCAGGGATTGTCCTATTAGGATGGTGGCAGTGATGAAGACATCCAAAAACTCTGAGAAGAGTAGAAAGATATTGGCAGGACCAATAATGGGCTGTTTACCCAAATGAAGGAAGAGAAGTCAAAGACAGCCAGAATTTCCCACACTGACAACCAGTTACATGCTGATACTACTTAGTGGGGTGAATGTAGCAGAGGAAGATCCTGAGGTCTAGTTTTATCAGGTGAGCAAGGGAAGGGCAATTCCCCCAGGCAGAGGAGATAGCGTGACTAAAGTACCAACAGGAAAGGACTAGTCCTTCAGTGATTAGCAAGCAAGGAACCCAGGCCAAGTATGAGTTTAATAGAGCTTATTGTTGGAACTTAATGAGTGACACTGAAGTACATCCATCATGAGCTTAAGAGGTACGAATTACTTAGGAAACAGAGGAGCAATCAATTACACAATAAAATTTACATTATTACTGCAAAAGCCAAGCAAGAGTGTGTGACTGGAAAAGCAACTAAAGTGGGTTCTTAATTATTTAGTGCCAAATAGAATTTGCCTTATTCAAATCATAGACTTTTTGGTCTGATGAGGTGGGGCCTACTCAATTAATTTACTACCAGGAGGAAAGAATAGGAGAGGATGATCCATATAGATATACAGATTCTAAATTTTCAAATTAAATAAGTCACTTTTCAGGAAGAAATGAAGAAATATGGAAAGAAGCTGTAATTCTCAAACTCTCTTCCTTAAATAAAATTTTTACTACATAAGAAAAGAAATCACACACACACACACACACACACACACACACACACACTCTTACTTAAGGATTTAGATGCCAAAACCTCCAAAGGCAAAATAATTTATCCTTGATTACTTGATTATTTTTTGTGAGACTTGCCCTTCTCCAGTGATGAACAATTTGCTTTTTTTATTAACCTGCTGGCAATTTAGTAATTATTAATTTAATTATAATTAATGAGTAGAAATTGAATTACATATGGGAGTTTAGTTTTTATTATATGAAGCTTTTCATGTTTTCAAAACTTAACAGTCTAATTTTTTCCCAAGGATTAACAATTAATAGATAATTTTCAACAATGTTGTGTTAATATCTCCTGAGATTATTAGATGTAAATAAACTTTATAAACAGAATTCTCTGGGGTGGAATTTCTCATCTTTGTAATTCCTTGAAATGACATGTCCCAAGACAGCTGTGAATTTGGAAACAGCAAGTACTGAGCTCAGACTTGTTTAGCTTGGAAGTGTTTTGCTGTTGGCCATTGTGTCTGGCTTTACTACCTTTTAGCTTTCTGCTGAAGGACCAGTCTAAACCTGATGATTTCACCTTACATTAGCCTTACGTTTATTTTAGGGTTAGCACTGAAAGTGAGAAAAAGGCATATTTATATTCTCCAAGTGGAATAAAGCAAGCAGTTCCAAAATAAAACAAAATATGAGAAGTAACCATCAGCCTACTTTCTGTGGATTATCTAAGATTTCTTTTGAATTCAAACATATGATCTTAATCTTGAGTGCTTTTATACTTTGAATTTCTGCAGGAACTAGAGAACACACTTTAAATTCTGAGGGTAAGGTCTAATTTTTACGCAAATTTAGATTGTTTGCAAAAAAAGAGATTGCTCTCTTTTAGGTGAGATCAGAATTCAACTGGATTTGAACTCTGTCAGAGGCCAGGAAGTTTAGGCAAAAGCCCATAATGAGCATTCTATTAAAACTTTGTGAATGCATTGATATGTTCTTATGAAACCTAAAGTCTTAACAAAGTTCTGTTCATGCCCTACCACAGTTCCAAAGATGGCTGAGGTAAAAATAATTGGAAACAAATACAATTTCTCAATTGTTATTAAATGTAGGGAAGTATTCAGAAGTACATTATTAAATATGACAACAAAAAAAGATAATTTTCATAAAGACTATTGCATGTCTTAGTAAGTACTATATTTCTATTTCTGTATTTCTTGCATTTGAGAATTTCAGAGATACCCAAAGAAAGTCAACTTGTCTCTTAATTCTCTGTTCACAACTTCTTTGAAGAATTCAAAAGTAAGTTGTAAGTTAGTTTGCACTTCTATAAAAAAGACAAGGAAAAAATGTAAAAAAACAGAATATTCAATGTGGCTCCTCTGAAAAGAGAAAACTTTCCAAAAGTGGTTTTGAATTTTGCCTGAAGCCACTTTATGTCATTTTGTCTCTCTCTCTGTGTGTGTGTGTGTGTGTGACTTTGAGTCCTATATAAACTTAGGAAACCTTTGAAATTGCATTCTTATGAATGAGAAATTATAGATCTGGTGACTTAAATTCAGTTTAGTAAATACTTGCAGAGTCTGCATAACGTGCCTAGTTGTGCACTCAGGATTATCTTTCCTTCAGAGTAAATTAAAATTTCTAAATAGATTTAATAGAGACTAAAATTTGATTTAGAAATATTTGGTTTAACACCCTAGGTAATGATACTGGAATCTGTATAATTCAATACATAAACATTTTCACTATCCTCCGCAATACTCATGAGATTATAATAAGGGAGATCCAGAATAATATTTTAGAAAATGAGTTTAAATGTATTAGATGGAAAGCTATGGCATCATCCTAAATAGGCACATTCAAGATGAATGTGGTAGAAATGTGTTTTAAACTGGTGAAATTGATTCCCTTCTTCTACTTTTTAAATACATGAGCTAGTAGATACATAAACTGGGAAAATGATTTCTTTTCTTCTAAGTTACCAGTCCTTCCAGGGATTGTGTAGCTGCATTTCCTTGCTCTTTTCAGGATTAATGCGAACAGTGTCCCTGGAAGGTCTGTAACCCCGAGAGAGAATGGTAAACTTAGTCTTAGAACACCCAGTTTCATAGATCCACTGGTCTAGGGGTCTGTTCCACAATTTATTAACTCTTAAAATTACTTTTTGAAAATTTTTATTTATAAGTAAGGTACTAGAATACATATAGTAAATATTTTTAGAAATCTATCCCTGGTTCCCTGAGGGCAGAACTTTTAAATTCTTTGTTCCTCTATAATTGCTTTCTGTGTCCATGGGTTCTGTATCTGTGAATTTGTCCAAATACGTATCAGTAATATTTTTGAAAAATTGCAGCTGTGTAGACTTTTTTCCCTTGTCATTATTCCCTAAGTGAGCTAGTACAACTCTTTATATATTGTTTACATTGCAGTAGGTATTACAAATAACCCAGAAATTACTTAAAATATGTGAATGTTATATGTGTAGGCTACATACAAATACTATGCCATTTTACATAAGGGACTTGAACAGCTTCAATTTTGGTATCCTGAAGGTACCTTGAAGCCAATATTTATGAATGCAAAGAATGATAGTACCAGGATTTCTAACTTGTGGGTTCCAGAAACTGTTTTTTGACACCGATCTGTACTTGGGAACCATTTCTTGTGAGCTGCCCTTACTCTCCCCCTCCACAATTCCAGGATACTTACTGTATCTTTTCTTATCTTGGTCATAAAATGGTGTAATATAATTATTATTCACTGTAGAGCCATGAAATATGCAATGATTTTATTACCTTTTTATGCTTTATTGCTTGGGTTAAATAATTACTTCACTTTATAGTTTAGTTTTCTTTATGCTATTTGTTCAGCTACACAGAAATGCTTACATTTTTCTTCCATTTGCCCACAAGTAGTTTTCAATATGTTTTTCAAACTTTGAAGTATCTTTTGCTTACATTTTCTCCTGTCTCAGTTGCTTGCCATCTTCTGATTTGGTTTCTCTCTAGAAAGCGTGAAGATGTTACCTGGCAATTGAGCACTTTACTCATTGGACCAGACCTCCCGTTCCCAGGGTTTTCTGTTTTATTCCTTTATTTTATTTCAAATTGCTGCCTCCACAGATTTTGAATGGTGGTGTCTACAAATAATGTTCACTTATAATTTTTGAGATCTTAGATGTCTGAAAATAAATGTATTCTAACTTTATATTTGAATATTTCATTATCATCATTATCATCATTACTATTATTTACTGAACTTTGTAAACAACCCCCCCACACACACAAAACAAAACAAAACAAAACAAGAATGCATGGAGAAAACTAAAATGAATTAGGTCCTATCTGAAAAGAACTTTAAATTTTCAGCACATAAGAATATGGACTACAACACAGCATTCATATATTATACATATGCAAATGTACATCAATGTGTCTGTGTAAACATATAAGATTATGTAAAGAAAAAGGAATTCAAGAGTAGTGTTGTGGTGTTATCACCATTGCAGAAGGCCTAGAATATTTGCTGAAGGCCCTAAAAGAAGAAAGGAGCCACATTTGTATGTGAGGAGAGAGGAATTCAGACTGAGATAGAAACCCCTGACTTCTGCTATCTGAGGCTGGCCCTCTAGTAAAACCTATGCCTGTAACTTCTGCTTCAGGCTGTGGCTCCCTAGGGAAACAAGGTTTATGACAGTGAAACATTAGTTTTTAGGCTGGAAATAATTTTTTCTCAGAATTTGATACCATTATTCTGCTATCTCCTAATGGCCACTGATGAGAATAAGATTTAAGGTAGGAAAGAAAGAAAAGATGAGTTGTTTCTATACTGAATTCACTACAGCTTTCCAAGAAAGCAGCGGCTGGACTACAGGCAGCATCGCTACAGACACAGAGAGGGACCTGTCAACCTGGTGTCATTGCTGGAGGAGTAGCGCTTTGTCCTCTCTGCCTGCTCTCAGAGTTCAGCCACAGGACCTCAGTTCCTGTGGACTTCTGCACTGCAGCACAGCTTCTGGAAAGCCCCATTCATGCTTCACACTTTTTAATTCAGCCAGATGGTTTCCCCTCTGGCCCTCCACTGCATGCTAAAATACCCTGAGTCCTGCAAGGAGCCCACACAGGCGTATTCATTCATGATGGAAACAGCAGCATTTCCTTGGAGACCATGTGAATGCCTGACTTGAGACGGTTGAAGGTTTCAAGAGTAGCTTGAATTACACTTCTTTATCTTTCAGTTGTTGGTAAATACTGTGAAAGAAGTAAATGGTATGCTGAAATCATTGTGGGATAGGAAAGGACAGTGGCTGAGATACAGTCTGATTTCCAGGTTTGAGTCTCTGTGTAGTCGCTGACAATACTGTGCATGCAAACCCTATTGGTAGGTAATCATGGTTATTTAAGAATGAACTGTAAGTGCTATTTTTTCCACCATGTGAGTGGTCTATATATACAGTGAAAACCCACCACCACGATAAAATCACTGAACATATCCAGCGCTCCCCAAAGCTTCCTCTTGCCTTTTTATCACCTCACCCTCCCACATTCCTACCTTGCCACTCTCCAAGAAAATATCAGGAAACATAGGTGGAAGAAATATGTGTGTTCTTTGCACTTTGCTTGCAACTTTTCTGTAAATTTGAAACTCAATGGAAGTTAATAAGAATTTGTCAATTTATTACATTCATAATAATATTAAAGTCATTAATAAGTAGACAATGAGAAGATACTTGGTGCTTTATGAGGAAAGCTCTGGAATAAATGAATAAAGTCTTCTGGAACTGAAGAAATGCATAACTGAATTCTGAAGCATGGATAGGAGTTTGATTATGAGCAGGTCAAAAGAAAGAATGAGGATGATCATTCCAGTTCAGAGCAACAAGGAGAACAAAGGCTTGGTATGGAGATGAGCATGTGAGGTTGGCAAATGACAAATTGACCAGTCTGGCTGGAGTGAAGGAGTAATGTTCACTAGTAGGAGACAGCTGGATTTCTAGCAGAGACAAAGTGCCTAATCATACCCAAGAACCAGTTAGCTTTTGATCTCAGCATCAGAAGTTAGAGGCCACAAGTTCAAGCAAAGAAAAATAGGAAATAGTGATTTTATTTTTAAAATAAAATTGCTTTAGAAAATATGTCAACAATTCAAATTTTGTCACTGGCTTAACGTTACTTTAAGAGAGACTCCTGTTTTAGGGAACTTCGTTCATTAAATAAATATGCATTACCTACTTATATCATGTCTTGAACACTTTCCAATACACTTTTATCTAAAATTTTTGCCTTTACTTTCTACAAGACATTTTCTTCTCTTAGATACTCATATTTTACTTACTTTGATTTTGATTTTAGAGAAATAGCCTAGAGTGGTTGTCATGGTTTATGTCGGTGGCCTCCAGGCCTCATGCGTTTGCATTGTGCATTAGTGATTGGTTCATTGTCTAGTGCTTGGGTGGATGATGTCAGTGCTACACCCGCTTAGCGGTGGAGCCAGCATGCAATGTAACGGCAGGAAGAAGGTATGTCTCTCTCTCTTGCTGGTTTCTGCCTTGCTGTTTGCAGCCTCCATGAACTGTGGCCTCACCATGCCATGCTGCCTTGGAGCCAACTGAGTATGGACTGAAATCTCCAAGAACTATAAGAAATAAACCTTTCCTTACTTCATTTTGGCTGTCAAGTATTTTGTCTCAACGATGAGTAGAAAGTAAGACAGCGATGATGATGAACCTCTTAGAGCTTTCAGTGAGGTAAATGGCCTGCCAAGGCATGTGTGTTAGAGGTTTCCCACCACTGGCCTAGATTTTGAACTTTAGAAACCCTGATGTTTCCTCACTTCGGAATGGCAACAATGATTTTCTGATATTGATATAATAGTTGTACTGCATTACCTTGCTGTCTGGTGACTTCCCATGAATTTGATTTACACATTAATTCTCATAAAATTTTAAGTATTAAAGTTCTTTTCTATGTGCAATGCATAGGGTGACTTATATTCGATTCACTGGAAATTATTTCTGTAAATCAGATAGGCAAAGTTTGGAACCTGTAATTATTATCTTACTTGATTGGATCTGAAAGCACCAATCACTTCATTATGAGTACAAAAGAAAGGATTGGTGAGCAATTAAGTATAAAAATTAAGTCTCAGCTAATTACCTGAAGTTACCTAGAATGAAAGGACTGTTTAAAGACCTTGACAGATATCACAGGTGCTGTCATAAATCATTGTGATGGGTCAAGGATGATCTATGTATATTTGCTTCAAGTGGTGGACAATTACTCCTAGCTGTCAACCTGACTGGATTGGAGAGTTCTGGAGAGGTAACTGTTGACAAGGAGTGCTGGGCCCATAGATAAATGTGCTGCTAAGAGGATGACCCAGTCAGAAAAGTGCCACTGGGGCTGTACCTTTTGAAAGTGTACCTCATGCTCTCACTCTCCTTATGCTCTGCTTCCCAGATTTCAGGCCAGGGATTTCCCTTTGTCATGTCCTTCTGCCATGATGTTCTGCCTTGGAGCAAGGCAACTATGGGCTGAAATCTCTAAAACCATTAGCCAAAATAAACCTCTTTAGTTTATTTGTGGGTGTCAGGTATTTTGTACCAGAAGTTGGAAACCTGACCGATACAATTGGCTACAAGTCATGAACAGTTTAAGGAAAGAGGGTAAAAGTTCTAGATTTTATGTTTCAGTCACACAGTATGATTTGAAGACCTGAGACCATCTAGTACTGCTCTGAGAATCTCTTCTCTTTTATACTGAGACTTGATATAGCTCTAAACATGAGAGTCCTAGCTTTCTTTCTCCTTGTAGCCTAGTATATATTTGTGGACACATAATAAATACTTCTCTATGGAGAATTGGTACGTATACATACGCATCTTGGTACTTTCACCTTTACCTTCCTTTCCCCTCCCTCCTATCTACCCTCATCCTCAGATTCCCCTTCCTTCAGCACAAAGCCTATCTCCATGTTTCTATTATCTAACTTTTACTTTTCTCTTCATTTGTAATTTGAGTTTCACATATAAAAGAAACCATGTAACATTTAGCCTCCTGTGTCTGATTTATTTTACCTAGCAATATGGTTTTAAAAGTGACTTCATTCTCCTAAAAATGACTTAAATTTATCGTTTTTACCTTATTTATGCTAAATTTTTCTTTTTTTTTATCCACTCACCTGTTGATGGGCACATAGGATTGAAATGTGCTTAACTCTGATGAATTCATAGTTTCACCAGATGTCTTATGGGAAGTGTAGGTCACTGATCGGGAAAGAGTATACCTTTAAGAATGAGAAAGGAAAGAATGGTGTATTTAAATGAGTCTGTGATCTGGGAATCCCCAAATTCACATGAGCTTCTCTGCCATCAGTGATCTCTGCTCAAAGGTGAGGTGTGTGCTGGAAAAGCCTGGAAGACCTTTACACAAGGTCTACCTATGAATGGTTAATTCTCTTCACACCCATCCTCATGCCTGTAGAATCTCATTAGAGTCAATTCCAATAAGCGCCAGAACTATTACTGACACACATTGTTAGAATTGAGCAATATAAATGGGACTGAATTCTAAGAGCACTGATGAGGAAGGAAGGTGCTTGTCAGTGTGGGTTGAATTTATTTATGCTTTCCAGGATTTATTTTACTTACCAGAGCCATCGATTTGATGCTTTAGCTTGAACATTTGAGATTGCCATTGAAAAGCAGCTTTATTCATTAATGGAAATCTTAGTAGTAGCTTCCAATAAACTACAGTGGGGTGGTAGACTAGCCTGGTATAATGGCTGTGTTTGTTGAAATGTTGTTCAAGTCCTCATCTGGGAACATCATAGAATGGCACTTGCAGCCTCCCTTGCTGATGGGGAGTGTGTTGCTAGTTCTGTTGTATAACATGGCTTGTGACACCCACAGGCCAAGGTATCATTGCTGATGCTGTGCTTCAGAGCATCTCTTCCCTGTACTGCAGTAACCAGATGCTCAGGATGATGGCTGTTTCATCAGCTTGGTTCACTGAGTGACGTCTGAAGAGAAATCACCTTGCTGACCTGGTAAAGAGGAGCAGAGAAATAAAAACTTTTACTAATTTAAGGAACTGAGATTAGGGGATGGTAATGGTAGAATAATCTAATTTATTTTGATTTATATCCAGTGGAAGTAAAACACTGGGTGTTTAACCTATGCTACCCATAAATCCAGCACAACACTCTGCACATCAAGAAGTTTCCAAAAATACTTCTTCATGAAAACACTGAGAAATACAGTGGTGAATGAATAGCAAGGTTGATTATAATTGCCTTCTGCGAGCTGGAAATAATAAACTTCAGTGATTGGAATGTGCTGCCTGACTTCAGTGGGGCGATGAAATCCCAGAGATACAGAATGTTGTAGCATTTCCTAAGGCCTGGTCATAAGATTTGTAACCGATACCACAATGAGAAACAGGATCAAAGTATAAATTGAAGTGACTTCACTCTGGGGACTCGGTCTCCTTAGAACAACATACATCCACATGACCAGGTGACTTTTTCTTACTTGACATGTACATCCAAAAATAAAATTCTAAATTTGGCAGACAGAGACTTGACATAAGTCCTGGTCATAAAGCATCATCAATCTTCATCCAATTCCCTGACCTGAGTGTTCCCAGACTCAAAGTCCCTTAAATATTTGAGGAGATTGGTTAACTAAAGAAAAGACAATATTATTGCAAATTCCCACTATAAATCCCTCCTAAGTTCTCTTCTTTACCCCTCATCATTCCCAAAGGGACCCGTAGCCATTTCCATAGTTGTTACACACTGAGAAAAGGGATATACTCAGAATGCTAGGAGAGGAAGCTTACTCAAGTCCCCAGGACAGCAAAGTGCCACTGTAGTCCATCTGTCACAGTTGGGACTTACAGGGGTTAGACAATCAATCACATTTTAACTACAAGCATTTTCCTGGGTTGCAATGGGGAGAATACATTGAAGAGAAGAATGGTAGAAGGGCAATCTGGACCCACTGAGGACTGTAATATAGGACAGGTTGAATCTCCTCAGTATACTACTATTTCATGAATGCTGTTCTCTTTTCTCTGATTGTCCCACCCATTCCTTTTGCAAATTCAATTAATGTTATGGACACCCTAATATCAATTCTGTACACTTCTAGTCCTGGCTTATGATTGCAGAGTAAATGGACATAAAAGAAGGGACATGTTACAAATGATATCTTAGCAACTTCAAAAAGCACATCCACCTCCAGATTGTTGAGTGGGGCATTTCTTATGGCTGCCTTAAAGCTTTCTGCTACTAAACCTGAGTATCTTAACTCAGAATGAATAGCAAGTTCTTTCTGTTTCAATATCTCTTGCATATGAGTTAAAATCTCTTTCCAATATATAAGATCTTAGGTTATTTTTAGTTTCTGTTGTAATGGAAACTTCTGGCATCTCTATATTTTCATGGATGTTTCCAGGAAAGGTAAGGAAATCTCTTAACCATATACATGCACACACACGCGAGCACACACACACACACACACACACACACACACACACACACACAATCTATTATTTATCAAAAACAGCAATGGCCAAAAATTGATTCTAGTTGTAGCTCTTTTCCTAGTTGTTAGTAGTAATGATGTAATTTCTCATTTAAATGCAAATATAAACACCTGATTATTTAGACTTTTATGTAGACTAATAGATAATATGAGACATTAGATTTGGTTCTTCTCTTAATTAATTTAAAAACCCTGGATGATCCTCTTAACATCTCAAACCTTTCTGAATGTCTGTAAAATGCAGCAAATCATCCATGATACGTTTTCTAAGGATTTTATGAAGCTTAAGTTAAAAAACCACATTTGAGTTTGTATTCCAGTTCCCATTCCAAGGCAAAAAATACTTATATAAATGAGTGCTGGAGCATGTTCATCCTTAAATCTCCCAGTAAAAATATTATTCGTTATACAAGCTAGTTATTACAATATAGTCATTTTGTTGTTTAGGGTTAAAGTTGAGTTGAGAAATAATATTAGCAGAACACAAAGTAGGATTTTGACAAAGTAGAACCAGGTTCCATTCAATGCCTTGACTGCACCATGTTTCACAGGAGTGAGGTAATTTCAGGAGTGCCTCGGTGGATCCAAGGCAGTAGCTCTTCACACTGAAACCAGAAGTACGCTGTCGGTCCAGTGCTATTCTACACACCCTGAGTAATTCTGGCTCTGCCTGTGTTACTACCTGACAATACACTTCTCAGTGTCATCTTTATCCATTCACAAAACCGTGCAACAAATATGAGCAACTTGTAGCAAAGTCAGGGTTCCTATAGAACCTCTTCTCAGGATGTACCCAGATACTACAGAACAAAAAGTAGGAAGCAAAACATTTGGGGGAAAAGAATGCAAATTATTGATAAGGATATTCAGTTTGAAATCTTGCAGCTAGATTCACAAATAAATATGGTCTTGTATTAAAACAAAACATTTGACTCTCTTTGGTTATGTTCATTTCTTCCAAAAGCAGTAAGTTTTTATCTGATCTGACTAGAAAACATATAAATCACATCACTGAAATGGGTTTACCAATTAAAATACACCAGAAAAACAGGAGCTATCCACAGTATGAGTTTATTAACACTTTGATAGGAGTGTATAGAAACTAATTCGCTCATTTGTTCCACTTACTCCACTTACTCTGCTTAATTTATCTTTGCAAGTTTGTGACTTTTGATGCTTCTTTATCAAATGAGTTAATTTCTTCTGTGTTTAAAAAAATGGGAGAATTTTATAGTCATGAAATTCTATAAAAAGGATTTGACTTTCAGATTCTTTGTTACTAATATTTACCTTTTCAGAAAGCTACCACAGTGATAGCAGGGGCACTTGAGAAATACTAATCTTATATTCAAGGAAGCAGTTTCTCTGATCCATTCGCAGTAACTCTAAACTCTTTGGTGTGGTCTTGTTAAAGTTTTCTTGAATGTAGAAAAGCAGTGTGCATTTGTCAAGCATAAGAGTATGCATGTTCGTGTGCATGTGTGCATATTGTGGAATGGGAGAATGAGAGAGTCCAAGTCCTCAGAAATGCCTGTCAGTGTTACAAAATGTCATGGACAAGTTCTCTACTTGTCATTCTGCTCTTAGTGAGTGAGCCCCTTGCTTTATGCATCTGTCGTCTGCTTTTCCAGCCTGCTTTAGGCCATTTCAGCTTCTCTGCTTAGGTTGTTTCTAGAGATCCTCAGATACCTTCGACCATAGAAAATTGAAGTTTATTTTTTCATTATTATTTTGTTTCTTGGTCTCATTTACATAGGCATAAATTATAGCAAATTCAGTTCATAAAAGATGTTTAAAAATACATAAAGAACGTTCTTGCTTAACCTGTTCATATCTATAATTGATATTTATATAAGGTAATTATACATTTTTTATAAATTGGAAAGTGTGCTAGATTTCTCTTTAACCTTGTTTATTTTGGAAGTATAAATTAATACAGCTTCATCGAGGACTGAACTATGCCTACTAAGATTGGTCAGGACTGTAAGCAAATTTCTTAATTTTACCATCAACCTTGAGATAATTGTGAGCTCCAAGTTTTTGCCTAAAGAAAACATAACCTTGTACATTGACTTCATATTTTGAAAGAAAGAGGACCACAATATTAGTCATAACTTGCTGAAATATATAAAATTTATCAAAAATGTTATAATTTTAGAAGTCAATTCTTTATTATTATTTAGTTATGTGATTGATAAAATACACCTGCAACTAATATCTATAATCAATTCCTTCTGTCCTATAAAAATATTCTGTGTTTGTCTATTATGGATCCTGGTTTCTGAGCAGTTGTGCAAAATCTGATAAAATATTTGTTTTGCTTTTTTGTGATAAAATATTTAAATCTGAACTGTTTTAGATTTTTCATGTGCATTCCACTTAGTACTTTAATTTTATACTATATTAGATTGTTAAAGCAGCCTGTAACATTCACGAGCATATTTACACTCAAAATAATTTCAAATTACTATATTTTTTTCAAACATATCGTTGATATTTTTCATTCCTAATAAGAACTTTCAAAAAACATCTCATCTTTTTATTTCAGGTAATAATAGCCTACAGATACAAATCTAATCTTGAATAGAGCAAAGGGCTTTATATATTTGAATGGATATAGTGCCTAAAAAGTGACAAATGAATATTAACTCTGAACATGCTCATTTGTATGTGTTCTAGTCTTATATGTGAATAAAATGTTTGTTCCTAGTAATAATAAATACGATGCAATATCAGAGTGCTCACTCATAAGAGTATAGTGACATAAACAATTTAAAGTATTCAAAGAAGAATTTTTTCTTTTCAAAGGAGCCGTTTTATTTGTGATTACATCTTTGTCTAGAAAATATATATTTAAATATTCAATATTTTTAAAAGTTTACCTAACTACAGAGAAGACTGTGTTTACAAAGTGAATCTTGGATAAATAAGCAGTATATATTAGAATTTTTAACAGCTTTGCAATCACAATAAATGTAATTCCTATAGATTTAAGCAACTTTTACTTTTGAATAATTATCTTAGATAAACATAGTACTTTTATATTTCTGAATGGTGTGTGCATTTATCTCCACTTTAGTGGTTTAAAACTGTGAATGTGCCTGGTGTGGTGACACATGCCTATAACCCAGCAGTCTGGAGGCTGAGTCAGAAGAATTGCCATGAGTTCAAGGCTGGCCTAGGCTACACAGTGAGTTCAAGATCAACCTGAACTATGAAGCTCCAGAGTGAGATCCTGTCTCAAAAAATAAGTAAATAAATAAACAAATAAATAAAAATAAGACTATGAATGTACATGAAAACATCTTTTATGACAAGAAGCATGATTTTTACCCTCCTCACACTGACTCATGAGAAATGGGATTAACAAAGTCACTTTCTTCATTCAAGTACTAGATGTCAATCTGTTGACAACAGTGATTTTTGAATAGGTGAAAGTCAAAAGTCAATGGTAAGAATTAACAGGGAACTTACCAGAAAAAGGAGGTGAACATATGAGAGACAGGGTGATAAAATGCTGTCCATTCCACACAAAAAATTGCTTACACAGACCCAGCAAGTGTTGTGTACCAACAAATTTTCCCTCCATCTACAGAAGGCAATTTGCAAAGGATTTGGGTCAAGTTTACTTCAACACTAATTTCTGTATGATGCACAATGATTCAACTTCATTAATTCTTATTAACTTTATCTTTTAGAAGGCAATATGTACCAATCTTTTAAATTTAAACAACACATGTAAATACTTGTCACTAGTACAGTAAGATAGCGAACACACAACATATACTAAATATAACAACTATTTTTGCTATTACCCTGTGTAAAAGTATCAAATTAAAAGTTATGCAGTTATTTGTTAATGAATGCATCATAATTCAGTATTAAGTTGCAGAAGAAGTTTCTGTGATACATTATATTCTTTTTGTCATCAGACTTTGACACAGGGGCTCACTGCATGGCCCAAACTGGCCTCAAACTCTCAACTTCCTGCCTCACCATCCAGAGTGCTGTTATATTCTAGTTTCAGATATTTGCTGACTCCCAAAGGGCAGACTTTATTTCCTGAGCCACTGACATGAAACTTGCCCATGTGATTTCTTTGGCCAAGGACAATGGACTGAAGTAACGTATGTCACTCTGGAGCACAAACTTTAAGAGCCAATGTGTGACACATCATTTATTTTTCCAAAGCCATTACAATCAGAAAAGAACATAGACAGACGCTGCTGCATTAGCCTGGTTACTGGGATGAAGGTGATGAGGAAAATAGTAATTTGTGTAACAAATTTCATGAGAAAGAAACCCCCTTTTTTTTAGCAACCAAGATTTTGGGATCATTTATTATTACACCAGAACCTGCATTTAAAAACAGTTCAGTTGTATAAATTAATATCAACATTGCCTCGCTCCCATCTCCCCACAAGGAATTATTTTACTTAGAGCCCTATGAGTAAATCATTCCCAAAATAAACACAGAGAAGTCTTCTCGGTTTGGTGTCAGTCTTTTCCAGTGGAAGGAGCAAATTTTGGGTCTGGCAGTGGACTGAAAGAATTTTGTGGGCTCCTGGAACTTTGCTTTCAAGTGAATTGCAGTTGTGGGTACTGATCCTTCACAGCTTTGTATAGTGGGCAATTACTACTAGTGTTTCTCAAATGATTCCTTTCCAAAAACAACTTATGAATATAAAAACCAAAAGCTAAAGTTTCATTGTTCTTTAGTTGGAATAAATCCCAGACAACTGCATTGAATTTATTCATAATACATGAAAAGAAAAGGCTTACAAAATCTCAGTGGGACTAGGACTAGAAGGTAGGAAATAATGAAAATGAAACTCTACCTAATCATAAGGCAAAGAAGAGGCAAGGTTAAGGCCTTTTTAATTAGAAATTTTATGCCTTTGAAAATTAGACTTGTTTATGTATAGTATTACATGTTTTGGTCTATTAAATGTCTATTTGAGGTCCAAAATGTTCATTTCAAGGACTGCAGCGACGGGATTTCTATGGGAATCTGTTTTGCTTCACAGTTCAGGAGCCGAATGTTGGCAGCACCCGGGTGAGGCTCCCTCAGTGCAGGGTACGGAAACTGGTGACATGATCACATGGATTTGCACGAAAAGTGAGTGATCATGGTTTCAGTGTACCAAGCAGACTTGCTATTTTAATGTTTTCTTTTGGATAGAACACAGTGATGATTTTAGCAATGAAAAATAATCATCTTCTAATTCATTTTTCGATTATACTGGATATTCACATTAAATTCAGGAATAAGCCAAGAGTACTAGTATTAAAAGTTTGAAAATCAGAGCTCTTAACACCTTCAAGGACTTTTTGATAGATAAACAATGGACAGTCAATTTTTTATTTTGTCTGTTTATTAGGAGGGATTGAGTGTCTCATATAGGAGCACTATTCTAGATAAAAGGAATGAATCTGTGAACTGTATAGATTAAAACCCCTGTCTGGGCAGAATGTTATACAAGTACAGCTTCAAGTGAGTAGAGCTTTGCAATTCCTCTTTGTAGCATGGGGGCTTGAACCAAGTGCACAAGAGACACCCACTGACTCCCTGACTCCCTTCGCTGCAGCAGGTTTAAATGTGCACACTGCAGTGCACTGATGCATGAGTTACACGAATGAGTTTAGCCTGTCTCAGATGATGGTACAAGGGCCTCTTCTTGTCACTTCAAGGCACCTCAATTTCTGGCCTTTGGTAGTCAGTTCCTTTAGATGTAGACATTTAGACAGAATCAACGTTATTCTTATACTCCATTTCCTGCCCTGGTGTCAAGGCCTGATCTCAGTGTGGGCTGGGCTGACCTAAGTTCTGGCCAGGAAACGACGATACTTATCCCATTCTAGTTCCCAGAGGCCTGATGCACTCTGCTGTCAGGGAAGTAGCCTATTTTCACAGAGTCAACCATTGAAGAGTCCACATCTGGTACGACCTGTGTTCTCTCTCCTGGGTTAATGCAGTGCACAGAAACCACCCTGGGGGAACTTGGCTGTGCCACCCAGCTAGTGGTGAATCCCTCTGGGACACTAGGGGTGTTGCCTCATCATCTGAGACTCTGCTGCATTCTCTCTCAGACCTTGCTCTGTGGTGTCACCCTGGGACTCATGAGAAGGGGTCCTGGGATCTCAGGTGTCCTGGGATCTCAGGATCTGAGTGCAATGGTGTGAATGCTTCTGAGTCACAACAGGGGACTTTCTGTGTAGCTTAGAGGACATTCTTGTTTCTCTTCAGTAGAAATGGTCCCAAAGGCATGTATTTGCATTTTTCCTTTGTGGTTCAGGTAAAGGCCTTGGGCTCTTTCACTGGCAAGTTCTGTTTGCTCTTATTTAAAAGATCTTTTTTTTTTAATCATCATCATCATCATTATACTTAAACAATAGAATATTGTGTCTACAAAGACCAGAATCTTATACTTACCACTTCTCAAGACAGCCTCAAGTATTAGCTGTAGGAGTCTGAACTTCATCACCTTTGCCTTTGGTTGTCCTTTGCCCTACTCAAGATGCCTCACACAGTAGGTGAGGGCTGTAGGGCAACAGGAGTTACCAGGGATAAACAATCACCAGATAGTCTTTCAAAACATTGCCCTTCCTCATGAGAGCTTCAAAAGACACGAGAAAATAAAAGTCAATTTCAACCAACACTCTCTGAATAGGAAAAAAATTCAGTTCCTAGAAAAACAAATGCTCACTACATTTTTAAAAAGACAGTGCTGAAGCTATTAGTATTTCTGGATAAAGTTAATGTGCTTTTATGTACCTACTATTTCAAATAAATAACATACGTTTGGCAGTAAACAAAAACATGAGTGCATTTTCTGTTTCAAAGAGATGGAAGCAATTTCATCCTAAGCATCTGAAGGCTTTGAACTATGGAAACATCAACAATTTTGGAAAAGATGAAAGTCATGCCCTAGACTAGTTAACCCCAGTCGCAATGGTGTTAACTTTAACCTTATATGCAGATAAATTAACCATAAAATTATGAAGGAAAAAGCAATATATATTATAATAATTTCATTTCCTATGTGAGAAATCTTACTCTTTCTGAGGAGTTCAGAAACTCACCTAGTTTAAGTCTACTGCCAAGAAGCTATCCTCTATTCCTAATATTTCCTTCCCTCTGGTTCTTTCATAAAACTTTTTGCTCTCTATAAAAACCTAAGTGGCATTGCTTAGATTTCTAATTTGCTGTGTTTCCCTCCAGACTTAACTCTCATGAGAATCACGGCCTTCTTGCATATTCTGTGTGTTGGGTTTAGTATAGTACTTGGACTTAGTGTGTTCTTCAGAAATACATTTAAAATATTTTAACACTAAAATGGTCTAAATTGGTTTGTTTCTCTTTGCAGAAGAAAACTCAGTTTGGAGTAGTTTATAATGATACAGATATCTGACTTTAGAAAGAGAAATGGGAATATAATCAAAGGCTGGGGTTTTAAAATAGACTATCTCCTCTTCCAAAAGAGTTCTTGAAGTCTCCTGGTTATGCATAGAAAATATTTTCTGAAAAAGGTTTACATTTGGAGTGTATACATAATAGCTCCTGGTACTGTTTAACCAATTAGATCATAAGAAACTATCATTCTTAACAGGGCAACATGAACTATTTTTATTTTTATTAGTTAAGGTAGAAGCTGTCATTGTGTGTGTGTGTGTGTGTGTGTGTGTGTGTGTGTGTTATAAAGTCAGTCAGGTCTTATTTTTTTCTATGTCCTTTATATTAGAATTTGTTTTCTCTCTTTGTTAAATCTTTGGCTAGTAATCTTTAGCTTTAGTCTGAAATCAACTGACCCATTAGTTGCTTTTCTCCTAGCTAGTGCTTTTAATAGGCAGCGTCTTAACGTTTTTGTGACCTCTGGCGTATTTTATCTAGCCAATATTGAGACAGACTATTAAAACATTTGAGATGAAAACCTGTAAATTTGACATAACCTCATTTTATTAGAGAAAGTAAAGAAGATGAAAAATACTCTTGGTGTCTTGTGCATTTTCATTGTCATATTTCACTTTCATAATATGTTCCTCTAAATTATTTTCTTTCATCTCTTCTCATTCATAACACTCCTATTAAATATTTCTGCATTTCTGAAGGAATAGATCATAAAGGAAAAAGGCTGAGTATAAAAAAATGAGAGAAATAGTGGTCTATCATAGGATACCATTGTCACCACAAACGACAGTTTTAACATACTAAGTTTCTGGAGAAATAGAACCCAAAGTTTTAGTGAAATATTGGCCAGGCATTTGATGTCAAATGATGGATTTTATTTTGGATCTTAAATATATTTGTATAACCCCAGGCTGAGCTATTGTGTAAATTAGTAGGTACAATAAGTGGTGTGTGATTTGGAACCAACAACTTTTTCCCTTCCTATTTTCAGGTCATAAAAAAGGCTATGAGGACAGAGAAAGTAATATTTTTTTGCTCACATAGAAGGCTGAGACAAAGATGGGGGTGGCAAAAATTCAAAGGAGTTTTAATTTGTTAAGTAAAACCCATGCAGTACTGCAGTACAGAACAAAAGAAACCTAAGATGACATTAATTTGTTATTTATTAAACACTGGATGATATAGTAAATCCAATTTCAAAACTTCTGATATTTACTAAGTCCTTAAAACAATACTAGTGGACATCTAAAATGCATTACATCCAGGAGGAAATTAGAGTAAATTTACAATATGCTTTTAGAAAGATGTATTTTATATTTACGAGCTGTTGCCATAGCATGAGAAACAGGCAGAAAATCAGTGAGACATAAAAATCTGCTCTTATTTCTCACTCACTTGCTAATTCTAAGCCAGTCGTATTTGACTTTGATTTGACTGGTTTCGCATCTGCCCCACCCTCTCATTCTTATTGGACCAGCGGGTTCTACAGAGCGGGTTCTTCTCAAGATGGTGGCGAATGCATAAAGAACAAGGCTCCACATGCAATGATGCGCATACAAACATGATTCTAGCAAAAATAGATATGTAACACAGGAAAATACATTCTGCCCACCATAGAGCCATACCAGGGGTATGGTAGTGTATTTTCATTACAAGGAAATAAAAAATTGAGACAAAGAGTATATGAATTATTTTTAATTTAGAATAAATTATATTTTTAATTTAATTATGATCAATTCCATTTATTTCATATTCATTATTTTCTTTTATATTTTTTTCATGTATAAGAAATGCCACTATAGCATGAGAGCCATGAATGTATTTATTTACTATCAAATGTCAAAGAAAGTGTAGACTCTTTCTGGGAAAAACTGAAACTTACAAAGGATGAATAAAACCTGTTAAACTGCATGTTGGTTCATTGTATTATTATTGAGAAAGGCAGTGTTAAAACACTTTATTTGAGTGACTTTGGATATATTCTTATACAAATAACTATGAAAACATTAACCCAAGGAACCTATTATATTTAATATAATTAAATTAGATTTTATTGGCTTAATTTATGATTTGTGTATCTTAACCTTCATCGATCTGTATTTTTTCTTATGTTTTTACAGATAATTTTTACAATATTTTACTTTTTTAGTCATAATCTTATCTTCACATTTTCCCCCGTCTTTGTCTTCTTTGTCATGTAACCCTTATTTTACAAATGAGGAAACTGAGCCTTAAAGTGTTTAAGTTGTTTACCTGGAGTAACACATGTACTGAGTACTCAAAACATAGCTTGAAGAATTTTGACTTTTAATGCTTCATCCTCTACTCTTGAAACTTGAATATTATTCAACCACATGACTATTGGAGTTCATATCTGGAATGAATGGTTGTCAAAAGAACATTTGGAAAAACTGATTAACAGCATTTTTTGGCTCCATGGTCTCTAACTGTGATTCTCAGTAGACTTAGGGTCATAATGGTGGACCCCATTTTTTAATATTTATTCTATACTGTCCATTTTATCTTGTTTTTCCCCTTAACAACTCATGGATATGAAACATGTGTGCACAAAGACAATATATGAAAACTAGGCTAAAAATATATTTCTTCCATTTTTAAGGTTCAGTTTCACATATGTGTTAGTTGCTCTTAACTCATTAGAAAACTGAGAGTCATGAAGATAGGGTCTTTTTTTGCCATTAGTCTTAGTATTGTATATTTTTTAGGATCTGACATGAAAAACACAGGCACTAAAAGCAAAAATAATAGACTGGGACTATATCACAATGAAAGAAAATATTTGCAAACCATGTATTTGATAAGGAGTTAATTGTCAAAATATACAAATACATAGAACTAATAGTAAACAACAGAAAAACAAAACCCAACTGGTTAAAAATGGACAAAGAACCAGAGTTGATACTCTTCCAAAGAAGATATCCAAGTGTCTAAGCAATGTATATGAAAAGGCACTCTGCTTCAGCAACCACTGGGAATGTGCGATTCAGATCCATAGAACGATAATCTTACATCTCTCTGTGGCTGTCATCTCAAGGTCAAAATCAGCAAGTGTAGGTAAGCATGTGGGAAAAAGAAGCAGGATTGTATTCTGGGTGGAAAGACAAATTAGAGCAGAGCTTATGGAAAACAGTATAGAAGTTCCTTGTAAAATTCAAAATAGAACTATCATATGACTGAGCAACACTTTGCTGGTATATACACAACTGAAATGAAATCAACAGTTGGCACAGGGGTCATCATAGCTCTATTCACAACAGCGAAGTTGTGGGACTGAGCTAAGCATCTACCACCAGATCAATCGATAGAATATGGTACAAACACGTAACAGAATACTGCATGTTCCTTAAAAAGAAGACAAGCTTAGCCAGACATGGCAGTGCACATCTGTAACCCCAGAACTCTGGAAGGTCGACACAGGTGGATTGCAAATTCCAGTCCAGCCTGGAAGCTCTGAGTTAACAGGATCATTTCAAAATAAAAATCAAAAGGGTTGGGGATGTAGCTCAGAGCAAAGGTCTTGGGTTCGATGTCCTGTGCCAAAAAGAAGAGCAAGGAGGAAAGAGGTGAGGAAGAAAACACTGCTATTTGTGACAATATAGATAAGCCTGAAGGATTTTACAGTAGCTGAAAATAACTGAACATAAACAAATGCTGCACTCACTTATACGTGAAATCTAGTAAAATCAAACTCATAAAAAAGAAAGTAGTGTAATAGTTACTGGGGGTTGAGCAGGTTAGAAAAATGGAAGATTTTGGTAAAGATACATAATTTCAGTGATCATGTGAATAATTACTGGAATCTTGGCATTCAGAATGATACTTGTAGTAATAATATATTTTACCTTTGAAATTAGCTAGGATATAGTAAGTATTCTTAACACACAAAGTAACTAACCAGTATGTTAATTAACTCTATGGAGCAAATAATTTCACATTGTATGTATATGTCAAATCACATTGTATATCTTAATTACATGCAATTTTTATTTGTCAATCATAGTTCAGTAAAGTTTCAAAAAATGTTTGGTAGCATTTTATAAAAGTTTGGGAGTCAATCATAAGAAAAATAATTGTCTACTGAATATACTTCAGACAAGTCAGCTTTTTTCACGCAAAAGGTGAAAAAATATCAATAGACCTTTGTACTGTTAGAGACATTACAGTTATTTTATGGAAATAGAATGTAACAAGGGTGAAAAATGGTTGCCAAGTCTCCCCGACAAGGACAGTGGTGTCCTCCTTGAGGTGCCTTCCTTGTTCTGCGGGGCCCACGCCGAGAGGAAGGGTGTGAGCATGCCGTGCTTGGTTTTGCCCTCTGACTTCACTCTGAATAGATCTGCTTTTCCAAGCTGACCAATGTTTCTTGTAGGACAACACTTTATGAAAATTTTATTAAAAAGTGTTATTTCCAAAACCTGATTCGTGTGCATCCTAAATTCTGTTAGTCCTCCAATGAAAATAATTTCCCCAAATAGAAACAGTATTATTTAGGCTGGGGATTTAGCTCAGCAACATGAGCGCCTGCCTGGCAAGTGCAAGGTCATGAGTTTGGTCTCTGGTACCAAAAAAAAAAGAAAAAAAAAAAGAAAAAAGTATCTAAAAATCTTAAGTGTTTACATTCAGAATATGTTATATCTGCAGGATTTATTTCAACACTAACCAACACATGACCCACAGTTAACTTCCTGTTTTGCTTTAAACTTCTTGTATAGCTTCAGTTTATGGAGGTTCTTTTTATTCCTAACCTTTTCCCATTTGTCCTTTATCTTGCCCTATAAACTGTGAGTAAAAACTGTCACAAATAATTTTAAATGGAAATCCAGCTTCCTCCTAAGAACAATGCTTGTTAACACAGCATGCTCCAAGTTAGCTGTTTTTATCAGCAGCATTTCGATCATATTATAATCAAACATTTAGTTAGGTGTCTCTGACATAATGATACTACTGCTGTCTCTGAGATACAGGACTTTCTCCATTCATTATTAAAAATACATAGGAGAATACTGAAAAAAATCTTCAAACTATAACCTTGGAATTCTCATTTCATCAAAAATAGAAAAGATCAGAGATAATATCTGCTGAGAAAGTTTCACAAAATATTCCTACAGACCAAGATAAGTAAAATAACTTTAAAAGTTCAGAACCGTGTTAGTTTCCTTGTTATATATAAATAGTTATTCACTTCCTGATACTGGCTTTTTGGGGGGTAATTTCAGTTATCTGGAGTCCTACTGATCCAGGCTGAACATGTTATATAGAAGAACTAAATCGTTTTCTAATTCCTCACACCCTTATCGTGTAATTCATTCATTTAGTTGTTCTAAAAATAAAGAATTACTGAATAACCTCTCTGTGTAGTATAGTTTGGGGTACAAGAAGCATGCCACTGGAAAAAGGAAGCAAAATTTCTGCCCTTTAGAGGCTGGGTGCAGTGGGAAGACAGGCTCTAGGGCATCTTCCTGGAACACGCTCAGATCTGCCTTGTACCTCGACACTTAACCTTGACCCAGGACCTACCCTTCAGTACTTGTTTCTGCTAAAGAAAAGGCCATGAGTTTGGGTTTCATGAGAACCAAACAATTGACTGCATGCAAAACATTTACAACAGGGGCTGGGGATGTAGCTCAGCAGCATAGTGCCTGCCTGGCAAGTGCAAGGAACCCCACAAACAAACAAAATTTATAGCAGTTCCTGGCTCAATCTGAGAGCTCAATGAATTTATTATTGTTATAATCTAATGAGTAAGCAAAATTTTTATTTATATAAATGTAATGCTGTTAAAGAAAACAAACAGAATAAAGAGCTCAAGAGTAATGAAGAGGGGCTGGTGGGTCATGTTGGTTAGACAGGCAGGTCAGTGAAAATGTATGAAGTCTGAGAAAGTGACATTTTATCTGTGCTTTACAAAGAAAATTGTGATGATACCAACTTGAACGCCAAAGCCAGAAGAGATTTGAAGCTGTGTGTGAACAGACTTCTACTCTGGCTTCCCACCTCCTTCATCTCTTTGTCTGGTTTGCTATGACTCATGAGTAGAACAGAATTATGAAACTGAATGAAACTGGCTGTGGCGCACATGCCTGAAACCCAGCACTTGGAAGGTTGAGGCAGGACATGCTCTGTGAGTTGCAGGTCACTACAAAGTGAGTTCAAGGCCAGCCTGAACTGCATAGTGAGACCCTGTCTCAAAAAGATAAACAAAACAACCAAATTAAAAAAAACTAAGTGAAATAAGCTCATAGTTTGAAGAATAAAAATTTAAAAATGCAAATCATTTCTTTTCTTTTTCACCCAAAGATCAATAGTCAATCAATGGTTTTAAAAAATTATATGTTAATGAATACAAAGTAAAAAAAGAAATTGAAAATCTGTAAGCCAAAGACTATAGTCAGCAGTTTTTGACAGATTGCAGATTGTCTTAATAAACCCACAACTTCTGTTCCTAGTAAGTTCATGGTCTTCAGACATCAGAACAATGCTCAGACCTCTCCTGGAGGTCCTACTGGTCACAATCCCAACGGAAGACTGGAAAAAACAAAAAATGAATGTTTTCTGAAAGATTACAGTTAAATAATTGTCCACACTGTCACTGATTTTCACAAATTATTATTATATTTTTATATCTGTGAGTCATTTCTTCATACATTTTTCTATATCAGATCAAGCAGAAAAAATTTTCAAATCACATATTTTGTAAAGATGCAAACAGCAGAAATCCAGATTGGATCCAAAGTTTCCTGTAACATCTAAGATACACTAGGAAATGCTAAGAAGAATCTCATCATTCCTAGTTTAAAAAACATGGTTTCACTTCATTTCATTTGACTCAAATTAATTGTGCCTAAGCGTCAAATGTTTTCATCTTTACTTTGATCATTAAATTTTAGCTCTTGGCTAATAAACCGGCTTACTTGTATTTCTCAAAGAACATAATTTTTGTTTCAGTTACAATTTCAATTATGTTCAAAGTACACGCAATTAGATGAACTCATTACGGTAGGATTTGCTTCAATATTCCCATTTGAGATGACCCCAGAGTTCCCTTTTGTGCCTTCTGCTTCACGTGCCTAGCACTTTTGGCCACTGAAGCACTCATTATCTCCTAACTTTCCGCTGCCAACATCTGATTTCTCTCCTTCTAATTGAAAAGGTTTTTCTTTATCAGTAGTCAATACTTTTTCTCTAAGGCAAAGGGTCATAGATTTCAATTAAAATAATAATGGGGAGCTCAAGACAGGATCAAATAGGGATAACACAGCCATGATAATACTTGCATCCAGTGGAAAGAGAGAATAGGAGATTGACAAAGAAATGTAGACTACTGGGCAGTGTGGTGTAGCTTCTAAAATTTTTTAAAAGTCAAGAGAAATACAGATGTAACAATAAAGATGAGCTTGGGGAGTGAGAGAAACTGCTGAATGAAAAGGTGAAAATGGTTAGCAGTCATGATCATGAACGTATTTTTTAACCTCTGCTTATATAAACACCTAATCTTACAGCAAAAAATGGTTAGTAAAAAAATGTATTGAAGTTATGTTGCGAAGTTCACATCAGTCGTGGAAATACTCCTCCCTTAGCTCAGTGTCCAAGGATGCACAAGTCTTTTGTCCTTTGGTATCAGGATGACAATGAGACACAGGTGCACTTCACCCATGTTTCTTTAGTTCTTGTGCCAGTGGACAGCTGCCTTGAGAGGACTGAAACATCTAAAGATTTCTTTTGTGTATGTCGGTATGAGATGGCAGAGAGGTATGTGCATTTTAGTTTATAGGAAAAGGTGGATGTTGCATGGATACTTTGAGACTTTGGAAGTTTTACTTATTTTTAATGACATTGGTTACCAACTTTCCTTAACTTCCTTATAGTCCATTCAATATTTTTGTATTTTAGGAATTCTTATTATTTTTTTGTTCTAAGAAAGACAGTAATGATTTTAAAACATTACTGTTTTAAAATAAATTTGAAATCAAAGCAATGGTGCAAGCTGAAGGAGTCAGGATATAACAGTGTGAGGGAAAAAAGACAGAGAAAAGGAGAATTATTACTTAAAATGATACACATGAATTTTCAAGTCTATAATGACACCTTATTTCTCTCCTCTGCCACTTCCTCCTGCTTTTCCACCACAAGACTTCCTCTTTTTCTGAACTTTCATTTGTAGCTCAAATAATAAAAACATGATGAATTATTTCAGAATACCTATGGAACAAATCTTGAGAAAGGAATCAGGGAAGGAATCAACTAGAGAATTTAGAAGAAGGGAACCAAAATGTGGGCTGAGAAAGTGTGACAAATGTCATCTAGAAATTAGAATATTTTAAAATGTATAAACAAAAATCAGATTTGACAATTCTGAGTGTCTTGACATCATATTTATATATAATGAATATGAAATGAATCAAATGGGTATCAATATTTTATAAATCAATACTAAATATCAAAACTTTTAGAATATTAAAAAATTTGAAATATTAAATACATGTCTCCTTGCCTCTGATTTATTTATTTTGATAGTTTACGAGTCTGTAGGAAAGTTGAAAGAAGGGCAGTGTAAGCTTTTTCATCTCCTTCACATAGCTTCAGCAATTATAACCATGACACATTTACTTCAAGGTTTAAGTATATATAATAGAATGGCATTATGTTTTCCAAGGCTATGCCAATCCTGGATTTAAAATATAATCCAGTACCACCTTTTGTATAGAATTTATAGGCTACTTGAAGATCTCTCACCTTCTTAGGTATCCCTCAGACATCCTGGAAGTTTTGGAATGTGCACATAAATTCTGTTGGAGATTACCTGACACTTAATCTCTTTCTTTCTTTGCCCAGCTCCCCACAGAGAAATATATTGTATCTGTAAAGGTGTGCAGTGGACACTCTGCAGTCTCAGGTGTATCAAAATGCATTGTGCTTTCCCAAGACGCAGGGGAAAAGAAAATGTGGTATTTACAAATAGGGAAGTACTACGTTGCCATACACAAAGGTAAACTTGTGTTATTTGTAGGAAATTGGATGCATCTTGAGCCCATATTTTTAAGTAAAATAAATCAGACACACAAGCTTAAATATTACATTCCTTAAATTATATGAGAAATCCAAAGCATAAAAAGCAAAACAAAAGTACATAACAGGAAGTAGGAAAATAAATTTTTCTCAAGGGGATAAGGAATCAAGAGATGGAGGTGGGGAGAAAGAAGAGACTGGAATGAAAAAAGGAATTAAAATGTGTCATATACATGTACCAATTATACACAAGGGATATAAATATTATATACTGCAAACATATACCAAAAAAGGAAGGAAATCAAGAGATGGGTGGAGTAGGGAAGGAGAGAAGGGAAAGGAGATGAATTAAGGAATTTAAAATGGAAAAAGAAATTAAGCCAGGGATATAGCTCAGTGGCACAGCACCTGCCTGGCAAGTGTGAGGTCATGAGTCTGATCCCCAGTACAAAATAAAAAGGAATTAAGATGTGCTATGGGTTTCCTGTGGGCAGCCAGCATGGGCAGAGAGAACCATCAATCTGCCTCTGCCTGATGGCCACAGCCATCAAGAGGCTTGCTTTCTATGGGCAGCCAGCAGGAGCAAGGACACACAGTCAGGTAAACCCAATGCAACTGTAGATCACCATTGGAGGCCCTTGCTTCCTTCATGCAGCCATCACCCACTGGGAGAATCAGACAAACACGCTCCTGTGTGCCTGCCACTATCACAGGAGTTCCAGTGTAGACACACAGGCTGAGAGAAGCAGCCCCACCACCATGCACCTCTGGCCATTGAGTAAGCCCCAGTGTAGACACACAGGTCTGGAGAAGCCCGACCCACACACTGCTACCTCCCTGTAAAGCTGTAGTCAGAGGAACCCAGGTGCCTGTCCCATTCTCCTACACCATGGAGGGGCTACCAATGTGGGAAGTGCCTGGGACCCCACAACCAATTTGTTGGGAGGAACTCAGGAACTCACAACATAGGAGCACAAGGCAACTTCAGACCTCCAGCCCACACAGAACAAGTCTGGGAGATATAGTCATGGAAGAAAATGGAATTCACACACCTGAAATCTCTAAGAGGATAGTAACTGAAGTAAGGAAAAACTTCATGAGACTGAAAAGTAATCAAATTAGAAATAATGTCTCAGGTAAAAAAAGAAATCACAAACATAATAAAAAAATTTCTCAGCATATCTAAAGAAGACATAGATAAAAAAAGAGGAGCATAGGAAAATGATGGAAACCTTGAATGAACAATATAGAAAGGAATTATAATGCATGAAACAGATTCAAAAAGATATCCAGGAAATTAAAAAGTCAATTGAAAGCTGGCAAAAACTTGAAAGAGACTGAAGATAAACTTTCAAACCTTGAAGATAGGATTGTAGCTAGTAATTGTGAAAGGAAAGATCTCTTAAAAATAACAAGGAAGCAGGAAAGAACAATTCAACATCTACAAGATGACACAAAGAAACAAAATTTAAGAGTGATACGTATCAGTGAATAAGCAGGGGTCAGCACAAATGAAATTAAAAGGCTATTTACAGAAGTAAGGGCAGAAAACTTCCCAAATATGGTGAAAGGATCTGACATTCAGCTAAGTGAGGCATATAGGATTCCAACTAGCCATAACCACAGTAAATCTACACCTAGGCAAATAACAATCAAGATCCCAGAAATTCAGCACAAGAGCAGAATATTAAAAGCTGTTAGAGAAAAGAAACAGATCACCTATAAAGGAAAACCCATCAAAATCATGACAGACTTGTTAACACAAACCATCAAGTCAAGAATAGTTTGAAGTGTTTCAAATCCTGAAAGAAAACAACTTCCAACCCAGATTGATGTACCCTGCAAAACTATCTTTCAAAATTGATGGAAAAATAAGATACTTTCATGATAAAGAACAACTGAAGGAATTCATGACAGAGAGTGCTAAAGAATATTCTAGAGAGACGTAAAGACGACCATGGTTCCAGGACAGAAACAGAGGAGGATCATCAAACAAAACAGGCAATTGAATGAAGGGAAAAAGTGGAGGGTCAACAGCAGGAGGATATCATGGCAGAGACAAACCATACGTACTGGTTGTAACCACTAATATAGATAGCTTCAATTCAGCAATAAAAAGAAACACATGAAGAGTGGATCAAGAAACAAGATCCATCAATATAGTGTATACAAGAAACACATTTAACTCAGAAGAAAATTCATTGACTAAAAACCAAAGAAGAGAAAACAATTGTTCCATGTGACAGGAGACCAGAAAAAAAGTAAGGGTAATTTGTCTATCAACTGCAGAATGAATTAGAAAGATAAGGTATTTTCATACAATGGAAAGCTACCCAGCTATAAAGTAGAATAATCTTGAGGCTCTTATAGATAAATGGATGCAACTGAAGATCATATTCATAGGCGAAATGGTTTGAACTCATATGAGTTAATCCTACCATAAAAAACAGAAGGTGTTAGTGGGATCCAAAAACCACAATAGATATTAAAATGATAGGGGAGGAAACATCTAGAAAGGGAATGTGGTAACCACTGTTAATTTCTTATTATCTTGTCTTGAATTCTTGTACTGTTTTCACAATTTTGTTAGGTTTGGTTTTGTCCCATCTTGCTTTGTTAGATTTTACTGTGTCTGATGGTATGGGCAGCTATTTTGAACATAAGGGGATGTATTATGGTAATCATGGTTTGGTTTCCTATTATCTTGTTTTGAAGTCCTATATCATTTTCATTGTTTGGTTTAGCTTGGTTTTATTCTGGTTTGTTTTGTTTGATTTTATTATGTGTTATGGTTGAGCAGCTATTTTGAAGAAAACAAGACATTATGATAACCATTGCTGATTTTCTATCATCTTGCTTTGAAGTCCTGTAACGCTTTTATTCTTTTGTTTTGATTGGTTCTATTCTGTTGTGTTTTATTTGATTTTATTATGTGTGACAGTATGGATAACTGTTTTGAAGAAAATGAGCCATTATAATAATCATTGTTCCTTTTATCTGGTTATGAAGTTCTGTAATGCTTTCATTCTTTTGATTGGTTTCATATTATTTTGTTATGTTTGATATTATTGTGTGTGAAGATATGGACAACTATTTCAAAGAAAACAAGAGACATTATGGTAGCCACTGTTGATTTTCTGTTGTATTGTTTTGAAGTCCTGTGTTGCTTGCATTGTTCTGTTCTCATTTGCTTCATTCTGTTTTGTTTTATTTTTTTCTCTTAAAAAAGAAAAAAGATGTGCTATGCACATCTATCAGCTCCCCACAAAGAGTGTAAACATTATGTGTGCTACACATTTGCTACTAAAAAAAGGGCACCAAACAACTGGACTCAGCTTCTCCTTATCAGAGCTGATATGCCTCCAAGCAATAACACGCTTCTCACTTTCAGGCTATTATGATTCTGCATTTTTTTATATTCTTGATCTGCTGTTCAGGAAACCCACTTAAAACGCCTCCCTGTTCCTCTTGCATATTCTAAAAGTCTCATAAGAACGAAAATGGTGCTGCTCACTATAATGTTTTTAATAAAAAAATAATTATTTCTATTTAGCTTACAGTTCACACCCATTAGCAAAAGAAGTGAAAATTTATGGGTGATTTACACAGGGACAGATTCCCTAGGCATTCCTAGGAATCAGTTAAGTCTGATTCCTGAAATCTGGTTAATGGCTGGATTTGCCTGGTTTCCTTTCTTTTCTCACTTAAAGCTCTCTCCTCCAAGGTTGTCCCTCCTAGGTACTGAGCCCTGATGAGTCTCCCTGAGTCTATGTCAGCTGTAGACTCAGCTCAACTGGAAAGTGTCTTTCCTTCCAGCATTGGTGTGCAACACTGCATTTCTGAAACAGGCAGAGAATGAGTCCCAAATTAACATGTTAGCCAATTGAAAGAAGCTGACAACTTGGCGAGTAAAATATGAAGGCTGATAACTTGGGGAGAAAGTCAAAAGAGAAAGGTTCACCACCAACCTGAATATCACCTTAAGAAAAAAAATAGTATATGATTTGAGACAATGTGATTTCAAGGAATGCTTCTTTCCATGTTTTCCACTGCAAGTAAGGACTGTGTGTGGAAGGTAAGCATGGAGTTGGAGGGCTAGCAGAGGTATATTTTGATGAATTTTGAAATTTTTTTATTACTGAAACCAAGAAAAAAAACTTTGTTTCCTTCAGTTTTGCAGTTATGGTGACTTGGAATTCTGTAAATCATTTACAAAAGAGCATTTCAACATATTTTAGGTTTCCCTTCTGCACATCCATGTAACTGGAATGTCTTTCAAGTGTGAGCCATGTTCCCCTCTGACATGAGAACACATTAATTGCCAAGAAGTGACCAATCTTTTCCTTCTACTCTGTGTGGTTTCCAATAGGTTGAATACTTAGTTCAATCATTTAAAACTTCTTTTTCTAGATTTAAAACTCAAACATATTTTAAGATTGTATTGAAGGATTTTACATTCTGTCTAATATCTTTTTTTCCCAAATAATCTTTAATTTTGACCCACAAGATTTGGGAATTTGGAAAATGGAATTTTGTTCAACTTCAACATTATATATCACAGTTTTTTCTCGACTAGGTTTTAGATTCTTCATTTCTTCAATAATAGAAAAAGTAACTTTACTTGTACAAGAAGCAGAATTTTAGAGGATTTTGTGAATGTATACCTTGTTATTAGAGAAGCTATTTGTAGTGTTTAACTGTCTAATTGAAAAAAAAAGTTACAATGTTATTTGTCCAATTTTAGACCAAAAATTATTTCATTCCAATTTAGCCAACTGAAACCACTTAGGAGATGTAGGCTACAGGCCTTGTGAAAATCCATTTCTTTTTTTTTTTCTTTTTTCTTTTTGCATTTTAGGGGAAAAGAGAGCAGTTTAAATTTGCCATATATCTTGACTTTTTAATCCCTTCAAATCTCATATCATTTTGATTTGTACTTTCAGAAGAATTGCCTCATATCACTCTAGAATTATTAAAATTACCCTAATAGTTCTATTATTTTCTTGGCAATGCATAGGGCAAATATTTATGTGACTATTTAGACACTTTTTTGAAAATGTCACAAAATCTTGATGTTCTTAATAAATCTGTTCTAAATGAAAGTTTCTAATAACATAACAACATATTCTCCTTTTTTTCCATGTATAATAATAATTTAGAACATTTTAGTAGGAATTCTTTTGAACTGAAGACTCCATAGTTAGCTTCAGTCAAAAGTTTAACTGGTATTCCTAAAATACAGGAAAATTAATTCCAATCCAGGTGTATATGTGTTATGATTTGTATTATTTAAATACAATGCAATCAATTATTTTACTTAATATATTCTTAAAAGTGAAACCTGTATTTGAATTGTTAAAGAAAATCTTCCCATAAGACATTCTTATAAAAGAAGCTTGGCAAATCATTTGGAAAGTTTTTTTTTTAAATTATTTGTAAATAAACTAGTAAGACAGATATGACCAAAACACTGTTCTGGGATAAAATTTTAAGTTTCTTTATAAAAAGTGCAGTGTAGTTAAATTCATGGATGGCTCGTTTTGCTCCTGCAGTCAAGTGTTTGGTGACTAGTAGCAACTCTGCAGAGCCTCTGCAAACCCCAGGGTCTCCTGTACACCTGTGTTGAGCTGTAAAGAGTAACATAAAATGCTGACTGGTAGACTAGACATTGTTTACTTGATGTTCTTGTACTTAATTAAAGAGGATGGCCAGGTTAGGAATGGTTTCTGAGAAAATTTAGCTGAATGAATCATTGTAACTGATTGTTAGCAACTGAAATGGAAAATTTGAGAATATTTTCTTAGTGCTTTTTAATATTTGGATTAGATACAAGACTAGGAACAATTATCTTTTTAAATTTTGGATCATATTTGCAAAATATTATCATCCTCATTCTTGTAAATGAGGAAACAAAAGACCAAAAAGAACAAGCAACCTGCTTAGGATCACAAACCTAGATGCCCTCAAACCCCAGCTTGGCTTGTTACTAAAGATGATGTTTCTCCACTAAATCGTATTAAATTAAAAAATGATTTCAACCAAGAAGTTTTTAGAGAATTTTTGGAGACAATGCTGCATAAATTTTTAATCTTTCTTTAGATTACTCAATGAGACACGAAATTATCCAAGCTTTTCATCTCTGGCCTATCAAAAATTGCAGCATTTTCATTATGTCAGATTTGAAACTCCAAAAGAAGTTTTGTAAATTTAGTTCTATATGTGACTGAATACAAAAAAGTCTTCAAAATTATAGTGTCTTTTATAGTGGTGTAATTAATCCAGCATCTAAATGAAAATATAAATAGCAGTTTAATATTCTTTTTTCCCCCAAACTATTTATGATTCTGCTACTAATCAGTGAATGTTTTTCAGAGGAACTATTTGGAGTAATAATAAAGCAGAAATTGAGTACAGCGAAGATGTTAAACATTGTTAATCCACTATTCCTATATAAGTATGCTAATGTAAAATAACTATAAGGAGATGTAATTTTTAACATGTCTTATACTGATGCAGAACTAGGCTATACTGTATACGTATTTCACAGAGTTCAGCACATCTCTCAGTTTCTGACAAAGTTGAAAGTGATTAACAGCTTTCTAAATCCCTTTTCATCTTTAGAAATACCATCCTTGCATTTGCATTGTTTACCAAATTGGTGGATCAGAGAACTGAGTGTTAATGAAGAGAGAATGGAGGGTCACAGGTTAGAGACCTGTGGGAAGTGCCAATTGCCGGTGTGTGCATCTGGCCTGTGTAATGCCTGATTAGGCCTGTCACATTCTGCAAAGCTGTCTGGAGCCTAGTTGGGTTTGCCACCTATTATAAATGTTGGAACTGCCCAGGGAAAGTGACTTCTGATCATCTCAGTGTGGATTTATCTCTTGATCTCTTTGATCAGGGAAGGATAATTGTTTATTTCTGGTTTGTGTAATTAGCTCTTACATCCTCCTTCCCATGTGTGTAAACCACCTGATTGACTGTTGCAGATCATAATTAAATGGAGCCAAGGGAGGAGGGGAGGGCCATGAAATAAATCTAGTCAGGATGTGGTCACCTATTTAAAAACAAAAACGTGACGGAGAGCTTTCCTAACCACATAGAGTTTGTACTTTGTTTTATCTAAGATTCAGAAGAAAAGGACTTGGTGAGATTTTAAAATCATCTCAAGTTTTTTCATGATTTCTTCTGAGAGTCACTTACAGTAGCTCAGCCCAGGGGTGGTGGTAGTGGGGTAGAAGGACCTTATGCTGCTAGTAGTGTTAAATCTTGATTTCTGTGTGAGGTTAAACAACCATGGTGAGCTGCTTCTTCTTTCCCCAAAGAGGAAAAGAAGTAGGTGACAGAGCTGTATTTATGTAACACAATCCCAGTGGTTAGCAAAGTCTCCTATTTCATAGACTTAAAGGTTTTTTGGAACCATCGAAAGGACATAGGCTATGTCACCTCAAATCATAGCTCTGGCGACTGAACAACTGTTTATTTTTATTGCTTATTTTGCTCAATGTAAATGTTCATTTAAAATTAAATAATATATTGTGAGTTTATTTATATGTCTTTTTCTTCAGACTGTCCTGTAGGAAAAGCTCCTTTCAAGTTAGGTTCTAAAGAAAAGGTTTATAGGTTGCTCTTTCTCTGCTCTGTTTTCATTCCAGCTTTGGAGTATTAAGGGATTTGGAAAGTTAAGATAAGATTCTCAGTCCTAACAGGCCTTGCTTTTATCCAAACAAAATTTAAAGCCAAGTAAAGGTGCCCATTATACTGAAGCAAATCAAAGGCCCTACTAAACTTTGTTGCTTTAAAAGCCATAATGGTTAAGTGGTTAAATGTTGAACACACATGTAAACAAACACCAAGACAAGAATTTTCTTAATAACAATTTTTGTAAGAAATTTGAGGAATAAACTTTAAAGTGGAAAGCATTCATTTTTTCCCGCTTCTCCTAAATTCTTATTTCCATTTCCTTTCCCCAATAAGAAATTATAACATTGCCACAGTTGCTCCATAAGCTATATTTGGGGCTTATTCCTATGTGGCCTTCTTTCAGTCTTTCCAACCCAGTAGACTAAATTGTTCCCATCTCTGACCAAGTACAAATTTGAACAGTATTTACTTAGAAGTCAAGAGAATGAACCATCACCTGTTATCAAAATGTATTTAAAAATATGTAAATTATATTAATTGCCAAATGCATAATTCTACATTTATTGGATCTACTAAAAAGTGGATGTTCTTTCCAACCAAGTAAAGATAAAGGTTGATATTACAAAAAAAAAAAAAAGTGAAGGTGACTCTAACTCACTTAAAAATGTGCTTGACTGTTTTAAAAGAAATGAACACTATAAAATCTTACTTTATCAAATTAATAAAGTACTTTTGTACATTGAACTGTTTGGAATTTCTGACTCTTATTCCTACCTTTATAATAACTATTTGTGCATTGGGAATCCCATGAAATGTATCTTGTTAAGAACTATAAGCTACAAACAGGGTTTTATCTTTTATGCTTCAGTTGTGTGATAAAATAGATCGTTAAACTATTTATTTCTAAATAAAACAAGGGCAAATCTAGAGAAATATTTGCTTGGCTGACATATTCATAATGTTTTGGTTTCTGATAGTTGTTTGAAGTTGCATATGGTTACACAAAAAGACATCCAAGGATTTGTTTTAAATTAAAATATTGGTTAGAATCTTAATAGAGTCTAAATTAATGACTAAGAAGCTAAATAAGGTGCATTTATTCCACTACAGCATCCAGATAATTTTACAACATTCAACAATGCCGATTTATTGATATTTATTATTGTTTCTAGGACAATGGATGTGTTTTTAGAAATTTTCCATGTTTTTAGACAAAATAAATGTTTCTAATGTATTGGTAAAATAAATGCTTATGAATCATGATTAATTTTTAGTTTCAAAATGATTTTGTTTAATTTCTTTAGGAAGAACATTCCCATTCTGGGAAGTTCCCAAAAAGCTGACAGATGGCAATAGCTTGGTAAATTCAAGCTGCACAGAATAAATTTGGGATATAAGGTGCCTTGCCTCTTTTGTCTTCCTCCAAACAGAGGATGTTGCAGCCTGTCAGCAGATTTCACAGGCACACATACAGGGCCCAGTGACCAGGAAGCTGCTTTCTCCTCATTGATAAAGGTAGTGAGTGGAACGGCACGACCCCACCTGCCCTGTGACCAGTGGTGTGACAGAGAGATATGGAGGGGGTATCTATAAGCACCCTCAGGCCTAGCGGGATAATGTTAGTACTCCCGATGCTAGAGAAGAGGAAGAAGTGGGACCGAGCAGACAGCACTGAGGCAGCAGGGACTGTGAGTTGGCTGACAGCACTCCCTTTGCTCTGTGACCAGCAGAATAAGATGCGAGAGACATATCAGCAAGAGTGGAACACAGGAGGCTGTGCAAGGACTGGGAAGGGCCAGCTGTAAAAAGGACTGGGAGTGGCCTTGGGCTCTCTCTTTCTGAGAGTGGCACTGCAACTGGAGAGGGATGCAGAGAAAAACAGGGTAAGAAGGCTTGGGCGGTCTGCCAAGGGATACACAGAAAGTTGCTGGCTGAAGAGAGGCCCAGCCTGGACATCCAGAGGTCAAAATCAGCCCTGTGTCCAGAGCTAATCCTACTACAGACTTGGTGGGGTCAGCCAGCACAGTTTTAGGCTTTGACTTGGACACTACCACTATATATATGGAGGGAGAGAGAGAGAGAGACACAGACAGACAGACAGACAGACAGACAGACAGTGACAGAAAGAAAGAGAGAGAAAGAGAGAGAGGGAGTTGTTTGAATAAGTTTTCTTTTTCTGTCTCTTTGGTTGTTTAGGTTTCTACTATTATTGTTTGTTTTCTTTTGTTCATCTCTTTTTCTCTTTCCTCAACTGTCTTCTTGATTTTTTTTGATAGTTTCATATGAGTGAATGTTATCTCTAGTCTTTCTGGTTAGCTTTGATATTCTCTTGCTTTCACCTTCATTATTTCTCTCATGTACTATTTTCCAGTGATTCAAAGCTTGGAAGATCATCCTATGTCCTTCCACCTTCTACTATATTTCTCTTCATGAATCTTGCTGTTTTCTTTCCTGTCTCTTAAATTCACCCTCACACACAGACTAAAATCACTATGCTAAAGGGAAACTCACTACATACAATGCCCTGGTTTAGGTTGAATTTTGTTGTAAAACCGTAAATCTTGTTTCTGTGGTTAAAGGTACCAATTTAACAGTTACCACAGGTTTTTAGCTCCTAGGTAGTGCTTAATGCTATTCTTATAGCCAATTGTATTGTGTTAGCCAGGATATGATAGTTGTAATCAGTTGTTCTCCCTTGTATGACAGCACTGTGATTGTCTTGGGGTCATAACTATCACCAGTATGTCCAGTAACAAGTGACTGGGTACTAAGCCAAAAAGATAGCAACATCTCATTCCTAATAAATTGGGAAGGTAGGATCTTGGGACAGACACAAAGACAAAGAGCCAGTTCTACCTAAGAGACATCTCTGAGGAATAAACATTGCCTAGGGAAGACTTGATACTAGTTGTAAAACTATCTATCATAAGAAATTTATGAGCATTAATGCAGAAAATAAATTAAAATAGAAAGTTACAAAATGCAAAAGAAAAATGCAACACCAAACTTCTAACCCACTTAAGATAAATCCAGGGAAAATGAGATAGAAGAAATAAGAACTATCAACCTGAATTTGCTGAAATGATGGCAACACAAACAAAACACATGCACATGTGTGTGCGCGCACACACACACACACCCCAGATGAGTGAGGCTATAGACAAAATCAGACAGCAAATAATATCTTAGGTAAATAAAAAGAGCAGGATCAAAATTAAGGACTTGCTCAGTGAACTAGAGTAGACAGAGATTAAGAAAAAATAGAGGAGCTTAGGAAAATAATGGAAAACATTAATGGCCAACATGGAAAGAATTGAGATCCATGAAACAAATTGAAACAGACATCTAGGAGATTAAGATTTTTTCCTGGAAATATGCATAACCAATTGAACCAAGGTGAGGACAGCATATTAGATCTAGATGACAGGATTGCAATTAGTGATCACAAAGTAAAAGATTTCTATACAACAGCAAGAGGCCAAGAAAAATCAATCCAACAGCTGCAAGATGATGCAAAGAATAACAACATAAGACTGATCAGCATCAGTGAGAAAAAAGGAGACAGCACAAATGCCATAAAAACACTTTCACTGAAGTAATGACAGAAAATTTCCCAAGCATGAAAAATCAATTTGATATACAAATATATGAGGCATGTAGAACTCCAATTAACATGAACAAAATAAGGTTATACCAAGGTATATAATAGTAAAGCTTCCAAAATTCAGCACAAGAGGCCAGACATGGTGGCACACACATATAATCCTAACAGTTAGAAGGCTAACGCAGGAGAATTGCTGAGTTCAAGGACAGCCTGGGCTAAAAAGTGAGTTCAAGCCCTCCTAAACTGCATAAGAAAACCCTGTCTCAAAAAAGACAAAATTGGCACAAGAACAAAATATTAAATACTTACAGATTAAAAAAAATAAAGTCCATAAGAATCACAACTGTCTAAATAGAAACCCTTAGTCAAAAAGAGCTTGAAGTATCTCAGGTCCTGAAAGAAAACAACCTCCAACCCAGAATAATGTACCCTGAAAAACTCTTTCTAAATCAGTGCAGAAATGTAACTGAAGGAATTCGTGAACACATAACCAGCTCTACAAAATGTGTGTGTTTGTTTATTTCTGTTTTGTACTGGTAGTCAAACTCAGGTTTTTGCACTTGCCAGGTAGGTGCTTGTGCCACTGAGTTATATCTCTGGCCTTCTGCAAAATGTTTTGAAGGATATTACAAAGAGACAATGAAGACCACAATTCCAAGAACACCAATAAAAGGAAGCCACCAGATGAGGCAAGCAATTAAAAGAGGGAAAAGATAGAGAACAAACAACAGGCAAATAATATGTCAAGATAAATCAATACATGTCAGCTATAACCATCAACATAAATGGTTTTATTTCTCCAATACAAAAAAACCACAGATGGGTAGAATGGATCAAAAAACAAGATCTAACAATATGCTGAATACCAGAAACATGTTAAACTCAAAATGAAATTCATAGACTGAAAGTCAAAGGATGGAAAACAATACTTCATGTGACAGGAGCCCCAAAAAGCAGGGGTAGCTGTTCTATTTGTAGATAAAGTGAACTTCAAGTTGACAGCTCAAAAGAGATAAAGAGGGTCACTATGTACTTGTTGAAGAAAAACTTCAAGAGGAAGAGATATATAAATATATATATATATATACCAAATACTGAAACACCCAACTATATAAAAAATTAAATGACAAGGAAAAATTAAATGAGCACTAATGCAATTGTAGTGAGGGACCATTATATAACTGTCACAATTGTACAAATAAACTGGACAAAAAAACCCCAAAGGAATAACAATAGAATTAAACTTTTGAATAAATGGACTTAGTAGATGTCTATAGACTATTTCACTCCATGAAATCAAACTACATATTCTTCTCAGCTGTGCATGGGATATTCTCCAAAATAGGCCACATAATAGCTTATAAAATACGCTTAAGTAAATGCAAAGAAATTGAAATTATCCCATGGATATTATCAGACCAGTGCAATGAAATTCAAAATCAGTGGCAAAAGAAGTCACAAAAACTGTATATATACATGGAAATTAAATAACATCCAATGTGTCCCAGGTGAAATTAAAGAAGAAATTAAACAGTATCTACAATTAAATGATAATGAGGGTACATCATATCAGAATTTAAGGGAGGCAATGAAAGCCCTATTAGAGAAAGCTCAAATATACAATTTATGTTGAACTTCTAGAAAAACTTCTAGAAAAAGAAGAACAAATCAAACCCAAACATGTTATGAGAGAGGAAATAATAAAGATCAGAGCAGAAATTAATTTAATTGAGACCAGGAAACCAATACAAGGAATCAATGTATTGAAAAGTTGGTTCTTTGAAATACTAAATAAAATTGAAAAAGACTTGGCCAAACTTATCAAAAAAAAAAAAAAGGGAAAGAACTCAACTCCATGTAATTGGAAATTAAAAGTGTGAAATCACAATGGATCCTTCAGAAATCCAGAAGGCATTAATATATACTTTGAGAAACTTTATTCTACTAAGATAGAAAACACAGAAGAAATGAACATATTCCTAGATACATATGAGTTATCAAAAAATATCTGAATCAAGATATAAAAATTTTAAATAACCCAATATCATTCAATGAAAGTGAAGATGTAATTGAAATCTTACTAACAAAGACATGCTCGAGTCCTGGGAGACTCACTGCTGAATTTTATAAGAAATTTAGAGATGATCTAATACCACTACTCTTGAAACTCTAATGAATTTGAAAGGGAAGCAACACTACTACATTCATTACTGGAAGTAAGCATCACCCTGGTACAAAAACCAGAAAAAGATTCAACTGAAAAAGAGAACTACTGACCAATCTCTCTAATGAACATAGATGAAAAAATCCTCAAGAAGATATTACCAAACAGAACACAGCAAGTTATCAAGAAGATCATACACCATGACCATGTAAGATTCATCCTAGGGATGGCAGGGATGGTTCAAAATATGAAAATCCTGAAGTCTAAAAGTGGGCATCTGAAATGAGTAGACACTGCTCAGATGAAGAACTAGAAATGACAAATAAGTATATGAGAACAGGTTCAACATCATCCATTCATCAGCCATTTGAGATGCACAAACTAACAAAATACTGACATTCCATCCCACCCCAGAAAAAAATGATGACTGTCAGGAAATCAACCAATAATGAATTCTGGGGTGAGGGGGAGGATATGGAGAAAAAGGAATCTTCCAGTGTAGAGAGAGTGTAGACTGGTGCAACCACTGTGGAAATCAGTGTGGAGATTCCTCAAAAAACTTAAAACAAGGGATTCCTTTTAAACAGCTATTCCCCTTTTTGATATCTTCCTGAAAGAATTAAAAACATTATACCACAGCTATGTATGCACACTCATGTTCATATATGAATCTTGGAAACAACCCAAATGGCCATCAACCGAGGAACAGATAAAAAAGATACAGTCCGATAGATAGAGAGATAGATATAGATATAGAGACTACTCATCCAAAAAGAAGGATAAACTTGAAACATTTCTAATAAATGGATGTACTTTGAGACCATATTCTTAAGTAGTACAAGTCAAACACACGTGTAAATATCACATTATTTTCCTGGTGTGAGAAACTGAAAGTGAAAATAATGTCTAAAATAATGCCCAAAATAAGGTATACTAGATTATCAAATAAGAAATGCTCAAATAGTAAGGGGAACTAGGGAAGGAGGATGGGAAAAGGAAGGGAAAAGAAAAAAATGAGAAAAGAAGTAAAAAACGGAAACAAAGTTTCATAAATAAAGAAGGAGAAAAGGGTTAAAAGATTGATAGGGGAATGGGAAAAAAAAGATGAATCATAATATATCTTGTACAGGTACAAATTTCCTCTGATGAATGTGATGATTATGCACATCTAAAATGTGCCAATAAGCTTAATTAATAAAATAAAAGGAAGAACATTTCTCTTGTAATATACGTATTATTTTATTAAAAAATTTCACAAATTCTCAGAACCAATAAAGAAATATCTATGATTTCATGGTCTCAGGCAGGCACAAAATGTGACATGGCCATGCATACTTCTTTATTTATAATTCATTTGTTTGTTTTTTGAGGTTCTGACCTTAGACTATGCTGTTCTTTTTGCAAGCAGTATTTAACTTTAACTGAAGGTCTGAGCTGGTAAGAAAAAAAAAAAAATCAAAGTTCCTGGGCAAGAAAATGCTAATCACACAGACTGCTTTACTCATTGAAGATATTAATTACATTAGAATACATGTGCATTGACTTAGGGTTAATTTTGTTTTAATTCATCATCACTGTAAGCTATCACTAATGTATACATACAGAACTGGCTGAAACTCTGGCCCAGAAAAGGAAAATTTGCACAAAGTCCAGTAGCCAAAATAGCAAAGTAAATTTACTATCTTTTGTGATAACAGTGAGTCATTTTTATTTCTTTACGTAGTTTTCTTTGCTTTGTATTTTACTACACTGGGAGTAGATCTCAGGGATGCTCTACTGCTGAGCTGCATCCTTAGCCTTTTTCATTTATTTTGAGACAGTCTTGCTAAATTGGTCAGGCAGAACTATAACTTGTGATTTTCCTGACTCATCCTTCAGACTAGTTGAAATAACAAGCATGAATCTTCATACTCGGTAACACTGAGGGTTTTTAAAAAATTTTTTTAAAGAAAATAATCTGTTGATTTGTTGACTTCGTCAATAGCTTTAAGGACTTGAGCATTTCTTTGTTACTAAGATTTCAATTACATCTTCACTTTCATTGAATGATATTGGGTTATTTAAAATTTTTACATTTTTAAGTCCCTTAAAAAATGGAAAACACTCAAGGGTTACTGTTCCTAAATGACAGAGTGATAGGGATGATTCTTTCCTTTTTTTTGTCTTAATTAAGGATCCTCTCTGTTTTTCCCATTGTAAACTGAAAAGCATTTTTCTTTGTTCTGTTGAATGTCTATTTTGTAAAGGACAGAGATTTTGTATACTCATAGAAATTTTATTTAAAATGGCTAAGGTAATTTATAGAAGGTTTTGATTTATGCTGTTTATAAAAGTCTTCCCCGCACTTCAAGGAATAAAAACTTATTTGACTTATGGTAGGAATTATGGATGAATCTGGTACTGTGAGTTTAAAGTAAGGCACACAGTGGTTAATGTATGCAGATCACTTGTTTTAAATGGTAAAAAAAAAAGAAAGGGTCAACACTTTTGAAGATTTTATAACACTAAACAATGACTAGGTGTTGCCAAAGAAGCTTGTGTCAGAACTGGAATAAGGAGTATAAGAAAATACAAAGGGTGAATGTACTCATTATATTCACTAATTCATATTTTCTTTTAAAAATTCAGAATTTCTTACTTCTAATTACCGCATTGATCAACTTTTCTCTGTCACTACCAAGATCTGCAAAACAAAAAAACAAAAACAAAAACAAACTCCACTTTTTTAGTACCATACATTTGATTAAATACAAAAATCACAAACGTTTACACAGATGAAGGACAATCTGGTTCATTGCAATAGAATAGATATCACTTACTGTACCTTTAGTTGTAATAGGTTTACAACCAGTTTTCAAAACCCTGATAATAATCTCCTGAACAGAAGATTATTTTCCTCACTTTATTGATGAGAAAACTGAGGCTCAGGAATTAAGTGACCTAGCTCAGGCCACACCACCCATGCACTGCGCAGCTAGGATCCATGGCGACCACGACACTTCTTTCCTGTATTTCAAGTTGCCTGCTTTATGTAGTAATCAGGCATGTCATCAATATGCATTTAATTCACTAGAAATAGGAAATGTACTGGGAAAAAAACAAGCAAGAAGATCATTATTTTTAAAATTTTTTTATTTAAAGAGAAAAAAACAGAAAGAGGATAGAAATATTACAGAATTTGAAGAAAAGAATATAAACAGTAAGAAATCACTAGATGATTAATTACATAGTGTTCTTTTAGAAATAGTTTTTCAAGTTACAAAGTTAAAGCACACAAAGTGGACACTCAAGCAGTGAGAGTGCAAACAGATCTGTTCAACAATCCAACAAGGACCTAGAAATATGGATAAAGAAGATCATTATTATAAACATATGTTTATGCTCAGATGCTATGAGAATAAAGAGCAAGCTACATTTGCAGGACTCTGCAAGAGCTCACGGTAATGCTCACTATTCTTTAAAGATTCTGTGCTTTCTACGGGGCATCATTTGTTTTCTTTCCTCCAGCTCCTCGGAGTCTTTAGAGTGCAGGAAGATGAGCAAACTCTCACTGTCACTGTTAGAAAGTCGGCAGAGGCTTCTATTGGTACGTCCTGTATTATGGAGCCAGGGCTCCCAAACACAGGGTCGTGGTCTATGAAAACTGACATAAAGGAACCATAGAAAGAAACTGAAAACAGCTGACAATTTTATTTTGGGTTAATCAGTTTAATGGCAGCAAGGATCACACACTCTCTGATTGTTTAGAAAAAATGCAGATGGACATCTACCTACTATAATCCAGAGTTTTTATCTTCTGGGATTTAAGAATTTTATTGTAGATTATTAGTCTATATTTATGATGAACATATGGAATTGTAATATTACAGTTCCACATAGGACATTCCAGAGCTGTTGACTCTGTACACACTTTACATTTGGTTAAATATTTTGAGCTTCTCAATTATAAATAAAAGATTTTTAAAGAATTTTAAATCACTCTTATAAAACTTCTTCCATGAGGAAGAAAATGAATTATATTCTCTATTTGCTGGTCACTAGAGTCCTATAACCTTAATGTTTCAGTAAAAACTGAGAGAACATTAGGACAATTTTCTCTTGCCTAGAAAATGATAAACATCTCCATATAGATAAAAAACATTTCATAGATTATTTTGGTTTTTATTAACTTTAGGTAATAGTAATTGTTTTATGTTTTCAGTTGGTTGAATTTAGAACAAAATGCAGTGTTACAAAAGGAATTTAATTTATGATGCCTTGGGGTGCTCATGTATAAGCAAGAAGCAATTTAAAATATTCTGTCTACTGTGGATATATTTCTAAAGAAAATTCAAACTTTTTTCTCATTTTATTGCAGGAAGACACTAGGTTGTTTTTAAGATTTTCATTGATGGTTTTCAGATCTAAAAGGGAGCAGAGGTTGAATAAAAGTAATACTCATAATAAACGCAGGTTTATGTCATAAATAGTACATTTTACAATATATTTGTCCTCTGAGTACAAAGATACACAGGAAAAAATCATTTACAATTGAAAGATTGTAAATTTGATTTGTGATACTTTTTTGTGATACATTAATTTTATTGAATAGTTTGAATTAAAATTACATGTCAATAGTTGTAGCGCCTATTTGGTTAGACAGTTATTACAACAAACCGATTTTTGCAAAGATAGCATTAGAGAACAATACAGAATAACATTGTTTTTCTAATTGATCCTTTATAGTAATAACTTTATGAAATAAAGACATATATGGAGCCTAGATTTTGAAATAATGTATGAGGTATTTTGTTCTATCTTTGTCTTTAGAACCTTTCAGGATATTATGAAAATATATGACACCAAACTATGTCATTATTTGTCAAGCAAATGATCTGATTATCCTAGATTTTATAGTACATAACTTTATAAATAGATTTATTGTTAATCATTGTTTATAATTCAAAGACCAGCAAATCACTCTAGTGGATTGAAATTGAACATTTTTGCATATCAAATATAGATTTTATGAAGTTTGACTTAATATTTCTAAGGATTCATTCAGACAAACCATCCAGATACCAAAAACTATAATAGAAGAAAATAAAAAAAAATATGAGAATACTGTGAGTAGTTGTATCTTCAAGTACAGTTGCTCTTCAAGAAATATAGTATGTAAAAAAGAAATGAAAAAATGTGTATTTATTATTTTATGAAAGAAACAGTGTAAGATTAACAGGTCACATGTGGATATTATATTAGCTTGAAGTGATGTGAGCTCCTGCCATAGTCCAAGTGGAAATAGGTAACTGGTATCATCTCTTTAAAACACAGTGAAACTGTGCATGTCTTTTTGGATAGTGTAGTTTTCTATGTGTATCATGTACTGTAGGACAAAAACAGACTTGGTATGTATAATAGAGCTGAATGAACATGACACAAAGCATTAACAATATGAAATGGGGTTTGGCCACTTTTAAGTCTTTTTGAGTATCAATTTCCACATAAGGTGTTAATAATTTCCTAGCCAACTTCACTAGGTTTATGTAAATTATAAAACAATAGTATATGTAAAAGAGCTTTGTTACCTAATCTAATCTTTACACCACTGACATTGTTTGGGGGGAGGATCAAGAGGCTAAGTTATGTTTATGACTATATTTTGAACAAAATCTACTAATGTCTGAGCTATATTGGAGGTAATACAGTTAGGATAATTGAGGATGGCTTGGAAAGTTAGTAAAGTGTCTTTCTGCTAGAGGGTAAGCTGCAGAAAATACACATTTTTTCTCCAAAATATGAGTTCTGTACCTTATTACACTTAGATTAAATTATTTTCCAGTTGACACATACAAATAATTTGAGAAAGTCAAATAACTGTGCAGTATATACTTTTACCCTCCAAATATACAGCACCTAAATATTTCTTAAAGTTAACTATTTTCAACTTTCAGAAATTCAGATGATTATTTAGCATTTAACTCTTTATTTCAAAAATAAGGTCTTATGGTTTTTTTATTTTTTATTGTATTTTGCCCTGGCAGACAATCAGACTTGACTTCTTTTCAACTTTACTAGTCAGCTTTTTCCATCCCTTGCATAAAATATCTGACACTGAAAATTTGAAAAAAGATGGGTTTATTTCAGTTCATAATTTAAGAGGTTTCTGTCTATGGTGAGCTGTCTCCAAAGCACAAAACAGCATGGCAGAGGAAAGTTGACCCACCTCTGGCATCCAGGAAGCAGAAAAAGAGATCCACAGTAAGATACACCCTCCAAAGGCAGTCCCCAGAGACCTAACTCTTTCAGCTGGATCCCACATCCTAATCACCCATTCAACTATGGACTCTTCAAAAGATTGATCCATTGATTGAGTTAGTGCTCCTGTGACCTGATAACCTTCTGAAAGTCCCATCTCTAAATGCATGAGACTTAGGGAGATATTTTAAAATCTAAAACACAACATTCAGTTCCTGGTTTTCAGAGGGCTCATGTCCATCTTATTATGCAAAATTAATTCAATCCTTCTCCAAGGCTCGTAAAATCTTAACAGTTCTAGCATTATCCAAAAATTCAAGTCCAAAATTTCCTCTAAGACAAAAGTCAAACCCTAACCCTAAGTCAAATACTTAGCTGGGAATGACTCTAAAAACAAAATGAAAATTAAATACTTCCAACATACAATAGTGCAGTATAAACATTCTCACTCTAAAAATGCGTGTCTTGGCTACTTTTCTCTGGTTCCTGGAACAAAATACACAACACCCAAAATGAAGGAAAGAAAGGTTTATTTAGCTCATTGTTTGTAGAGGTTTCAGTCCATAATCAGCTGGCTCCAAAACAGGGTGGCATGGCACTGGGGCAACACTTCAAGTTAACAGCCAGTAAAAGCAGCCAGAGCAAAAAGAGGGAAGGAGGAAGCCTCTTTTCCTCCCTTATTGTGTACACAGGCCACCCCCTCACCCTCCAGAGCAGGTGTAGCACTCAAAATCTAGTAACAACCCTGATCCCTGCTGAGTCTCTTAGTTAAATTTCTGAACTTCTGGAGTTGACACAATGTATCAGCCAAGACAGTGAGGAATAGGGAATAGAAAAGAATAGACCACAGCAAGACTGAAAAGCAGCAGTTTAAACATTGTATCTTACAGCTCCACCACCAGCATCTGGGACATTTGGTAACAAAATGTGAGCCCCAAAGACTTTGGGCAATCCCATCCCTCTGGCTTTGTCAGTTGCAGCACGCATGGGCTCTGTCTTTGGCAGGCACTTCTGGCTGCTTGTGGCTTTCCTCAGCAAATGTTCTATGACCCGATATTTCCAACTTCCCAGGGCCTCCACTGCAGTTTTAGCCTCATTGTCACATCGCCCTCTCTTCAGCTCCCAGCAAGGATTGAGATGTAACACATATTTTTACCTTGCCTCACAGGTCTTCCTTTGAAATCTGAGAGGAAACCTCCATAATGCCACAGTTTTTGCTTGTAAAACCAGAACTATTGGAAACACTAAGGTCTGATGCCAGTTTAGGCAGCAGCTGGGCCCTCTTGAACAATGGTTGCTGTGGCCTCTGAGTGCCTCAATGCCTGTGTCTGAGGATACTCTTCCCTAGGCGGCTTTGAGTGAACAGAGTACTGGAGAATTTCTTAAAACCAAGTCTTTTCAATGGGTTTACACTTTATACTTTTGAGGCTGTCAGGAGTGGGCCTGGCCAATTTCAGAGATGCTCTGAAGTACTCTTCCCTATTTTCTTGGTGCAAAATGCTTGGTTTGATTTCTTCAGCATCCATGCCTTCTTTACTCCCAACCTTACCTGAATTTCTTTTTAGGCCAAACATCAAAGTTTTAAAATCCTTCTGCTCTGCATTTTGCCTCCAATTTTCATTATAAATCTGGTTAAAAGCAGTCAGCAGTACCCTTATTCTATGACTCAGTGCCCATTCTCAATGCTGTGCTGTGTTAAAACTTTCTCTGCCAAATTTATTAGTATACTTTCTTTAAATCTACCCTCAGATAAAGCCTTAGGATATGGATCAAATGAAAGAATATGAAATAATGGCCCACAGTCCAACTTCCAATAGAATCCTTAATCTCATCTAAAACCTGATCTTTACTGTTCTCATTCTTAACATTCTTTTCTTCTGAACTTCAACTGGAGTTATCCATCAAGGTCTGCTCAAAATATTCCAGTGTTTCTCTACAATGTGTCTCCAAACTCTCCAAACTTCTCCTACAAACCAGTTGGAAATGCTTCCAATCATACAGCCAGTTACAGTCATAAGCAATGACTTCACTTCTCCAGTACTACTCATTTTTTGTATTATTTACCTTTCCTTAGCTTGGACAAAATATTGGACACATGTGTCTTAAAGGAAAGGTTTATTTTGGTGCAGGATTTCAGAAGTCTCAGTCCATGTAATTCTTCCTGTAAGTCAATTCTGAGGGTTATGGAAAAAGAGAGCTGTTCACTGCACATTGGCCAGAAACAGAGAACAGGATAAGAGAGCCAGAGAAAGAGAAAGGGTCAGGAAAAAGAATATAATATTCCAGGTCATGCTTCCTTTGCCTTGGTGACCCACTGCCTCCAACTGAGACCTATCTCCTAAAAGTCTTAGTAATTATGAACTTTCCAATGGATTAATCCATTGGTGATATTAGTGTACTCATAATCCAATCCCATCTCTGAACACATGAGACTTTGAAAATTTTAGATGTACATCATCCAGCCCCATGGACACATACATACCTATATACCTAAATATACACATATCCATGTACACACATTCACTAGTTCACACATATGCTATCTCATCTCCCCCAAGCAATCTAATAAAATTACAGTGTAAACATTGATTGGATGGGTGTGTCAAGGGATGTGAGTTTGCAGCAGTCTATGTGAATAGAGTTAGCAGTTTTAACAAATAAGTTGATTGGATTTCATTGACTGAATAAGAAATATTAGGAGGGCATGGTTGGAATAGAGGAAAAAATTCAGTTTTAAAGATGTTGCATTTGAGACATTTATTAAACATTTAAGTAGAAATTCTCCATGGGAGTTGGATATTGTTGGATTTTGGAGTTTATTTTTTTAAATTAAGTTTATTGTACATTTCACATATGCATAATGATCATACTCATCACAAGGAATTTGTACCTGGACATGATATATTTTAATTCTTCTTTTCTTCCCAATTGCCTCTCCTCTCTTCTATCTGTTGGTCTCAGTCTCTCTGTTTAAGAACCTAAGGCCATGACTTCCTTCTGGCTTGTTTCTTACAAATGAAAAGCTACAGGTAATTTCTAAATTAGGCTGCCCACATCAAAGATGCCACTTCCACATGCATAGTAAAAACAAGGATTTTAGGACACTATTTCTTTCAGACTGCTTCTAACTTCTTTCCCCCACACATAGGAACAAATTATTCTTAGAACAGTTTCCCATTGCTAATTGTTCCTTCTCTCAGGCCACCTCTAGGAAAAACTGGTTATTTATATTCTTTACCCTCTCTTAGTCTAGACCAAAAAATTAGCTCCCTATGATTTGATTTGTCATCTATTTTGCCAAGCATCAACAATCCCACACACCTTGTATACAGTTAAAGCTTGTTTGTGTCATGGAAAAAACAGTATCTGGAAAACCTTTCACTTAGTTCATCTGTGAAAGGTTTCACAAAGTAGCCCCTCTTAAAATATCAGTAGAGGGCCAACCATCAAAGGTTTGATTTGGGGACCTACTTCACCTCACACTTCTCAATTCTTCTTCCTAAAGCTTCTCCATGGTTTGGCCATGATGGCCTTATTAGGGGCCATAAGAGCAAGAAATTTTTTTTTTTAATACATATACCTGCGAAGTGGAGACATTAGCACATTTAGGAAAGTATAAGAAACCTTGATCTTCTTGAGTTTGGCACTGGGGATGTTGGGCCATAACAAGTCTCTGTAGGGGTTAGGTGATGCCTCATTCAGGCCAGTTCTGAGACTCTCTGGCGAAGTTTGACAGAGGACCCTCTCTCCTAGCTCAATAAGGGGTACTGAGATAACTGACCTCTGGAAAGGTCCTGGGACAGGTGACCTCCGCTCACCACTAGTTTCCTTGTCTGTTACTCCTTTTTTCTACCCCGACTCGTCTTCTGCTACTCCTCATGCTACACAGAGCAGAATTGTCACCCATTTCATTGGTTCTCCCCAGAAAAGTCTCCTCAAATACTAGAAGAATTAGATCTCCAGTCCCTCAAAGGAAAAGGTTCACACTTCTATTACACTGGGCAAACTAATAGCTTCATGTTCTAACCTAATAGGTTTTTGGGGCCAAGTTCCTAGGATACAGAGTTAACTCCTAATAGGTTTTTTTTCCTGACATATATGAAAGCTAAACAATCTATCACACCTCCCTGGTCACTTTTAAAGTACCTACTTAAATAATGAAAAAAATCTAGAATCCCAGGCACTTAGAAAAAAGGCTCTGATCTTTTATTCTATAGAGACATAGGCCCTCTACTCCCTGCTTAAAAAATGTCCACCAGAGGTTTCCAAAATTACAGTGCTATCTTCCAGGTAGATCTCTTTTATAAGCTAGCAGAAGGAAATGATATTCCTTATGTGCAGTTTTTCTTTGTTCCCTGTGACCATCCTGAATGGGCTACTGCTTGTTCAAAAGACCCTGTTCTTTTAGTGGTTATGTCTGTCCTGTTCCCTTAGAGAAATTAATGCACCCAGAGACAATAAACTGACACCCACATCTACCAAACTGAGAGATGAATTCCACCCTGCCAGTTCACCCCTGAAAACTGCTTCACTTATATGATCATAAGAAAATAAAAATAATCTATCAAAATTTTATTTATGCTGAGTTAAGAGAGATAAAACAAAGATATAGAAAATTTTACAAATGACCCTGATCAATATATTTGAGCCATTTGTTTGATTTAACCAGAGAAGATGCGATGTTTTTGTTTGATGAGACCCTCAGTAAGGGCAAACAGGATTAAATCCAAATAACAAGAACTCTCATATAGTGACTTAGATGTTTTTGTTGGTAAGAATATTGAATTGATTGTTATGATCTAAAATCACTGACTAAAAATTTTTGAGGTAACTAAATACTCAAAAGACTTAAAAGGGAGTACTGGACCAGATTCTCCTGGATAAAAAAAGTTGCCCCAAATTGGTGCATTTTAGTGTTGTCCACTAATGAGATTCCCTGTGGTTCCCTTGTTCAAGCCTTGTGGGATACTCACCCCCCACAACCTTACTAAATATACTAATATAATACATTTGCATTGGCTATCATTAAAAGTTCGAGTTCTTCATGTATAAAAAGATGAGGTTTTTTGCTTAAATACTGCATGGTCCATTTTAGAAATTAAAGGTTAAATACCAGTGACCTATGAAGTACATCTATAGACAAATGTATTCTTCTTGGATGACATTCTATTAAATGATGACAAAATTAGATAAAAAATTTTTATGTCATATCTTATAATTAGATAAAAATGGTATAGCTGACTAAAAGGTTGTTCTGTACTAAATTAAACATTTAAATGTGTTTCAAAACTAATGAATAAATTCCATGATTTAATATAACAGTGTCATCACAAATGCTATGCTAAAATGCTATGCTTCCCTGAACCTCTTTTTTTTCTGTAACATTTTATAATTGCTATCTGTTAACATTCTGCAGAGGTTTGGCTTGTGATTGGTAAGAAATAATGGTTCTATAGTTATGTTGTATGTTTCAAAGTATTTGATACCTATTTACAATTATAAAATTAAACCTACTGGTATCATTACAATGCTAGTATAACTAATCCGTGTATTCAACAACTGAGGTTTAGAGACCAGAACAAAAGTAACTGAACTAAGATGACAGCCAATATTTTGGCCCTGGTCTTCCAAGATCAACAAAGACCCAAGATGGGATGAAGAGAACTTTCCTACAAGATCCTACAACTTTGATATGTCACCCAGTCTCCTTAGTAAAGAGTTTGGTAGAACCCAAAGAACAGAATCAACCCCTGTAAATTGTGCTCGAAGGCAGGGTCACCAGAGAGATTCATCTCCCTAGCTTCTACGAAACACGATCAGGCAAGACTATGGTCCATCCTGGTGGCTGAGACTGACAGAGGAGCTCAGAGGTTCTACACAAGTAACTCCTGGAGTGCTTTAAATGACCTTGATATCTGACAAAATGTTAATTTTCATTAATACTGGTCTTACTTGAGTTTTGGCTTAAACATCCAGCGGGGAAGTATTTGTCTCGCTTTACTTTGGTTTTAAATACACAGCAAGAAAATAGTAACAAAAGTCATAAAAGTAATAATAATATAGACTAAACATAAAAAGGAGGCTCCAGTTTCCAGCCATACCTATAGGCCAATATGGAAGCTGGGCCACTTTCAGAAGTGTGAGAGACGTGGCCTCTGTGTCACAGTAGATAGTCTGCAATTTTACCCTTGTACCTGTGTAAGTCACTGCCCTCTCCTTCAAATTTTCCTTCAAGCAGGTCACTTCCACAAAATGAGTTGCTAATCTAGATTAAGTCATAGTTGCCCCATCTCAGCCTGGCTCCTTCTTCCACTGATACTTTTATTTTTATAGTGCTTAACTTGCCACTTCATCTCAGACTGCATCAGTGCTATCAAAATGCAGATGTTCCCATAGATAAAACCTGCTAAGGAGCTACCAGCCTCCTTCCATAGTAGCTACCTGCCCTGTCCCTCCTCAACTGACATCACCGCCTGGAAGCCGAAAGTCGCCTCTAACCAGCAGAAAGCAGCCAGAGCAATCATCTTCCTATTCCTCAAGCACCACCCATGTGATGCAATGTATCTATTTGCTTTAGTATCAAAAGAGAAAAGACAGAAAGTTGCCTTCAATCAGATATTTGAGAAACAAAGACAAGGACAAGAAGATTAAAATGTCACGTGATTATGAGACCCTGACAGTTCATTTTCAACTTGATTTGCTTGGAAGCCAATTCAGGGATTAACAAAACATCTTTTGGTGAGTCTGGGTGGGTATGGAGATGGAACCTTGGAGTCAATATCTGGGCTTTGGTCTTTTCTTAAGAGGGTTTGTGCCCTCTTTCTGTTTTCTGTCTTCACAAACCAAGCAAATTCTGTCATGGTCTCTTTTTTCAAGCACAGCTACAGAAAATTAATGTTTAGAGTTATAAAAAAGATATGAGGTTAAGAAAAATTTTATCCAAGAAATAATTATAATATAGTACCATGTATTTATAGTAATGGATAAAATTAGATACAATAAACATCTGGAACTTTAAAAATTATTTAAATTAGTCATTAAGACAACATTGGTAACCTTTATTTTGCAAAACATTGAAACGTGCATTGTCACACCCATAGTCGCTTTTTGGCCACTCATGTTTCCTTAATCCACTATCATCAGGAAACTCAGTCTCTCCCAGTAGCCAACATTTTCAGTATGCTACATCTCCAGGGATTTGCATGACAAATGAAATGAACTATGTGGCCTGAACTGGTAAAAATCTCAATTGACTCAACTAAACCTTTTAAAAACTTAAATCTAAGTCACCTCCTCAGCTCAGTCTTTCAGTATATTCCTACAGTTGGAGGAAAATCTAACCCTTCTTACATGATTCATATACTTCTATACAGTCTAGGTCTGACCTAGACCTTATCTTCCCAATAGCCGGTTTTCCTTCTGGGTGATCCAATTAGTCCCTTTGATGTTCCTGAAAACTTTTGTCTGCCACTTTACTGGAGCTCATCTTTGCCTTTGGGGCTTTGTAATTGGCTCAGCCTGTTCGTCCCACCTGAAAACTCCCTGTGCTATAAAAATTTTAAGCCCAACCCCAAATCCACAGTCTCCATCTCCTGGTTGTGTGATCCTCCTCCCTTTGTATATGAGCTAAATCTAAAGCCATGTTTCAAGGAACAGGCAATGGCAAACTTAACAGGAAGTCATTTTTGATAATGCCTTCTGTTTTGTCTGTTTCTCATTCTCCCACCACCCTCTCTTGGTCTCCACAATAAGGGAAGCCAGCTGCTCTGCAGGTATCAGCCTCTTGGAAAAGCCCATATGCTAAGAAATTGATGTCTCCCACTCCTATGAAGAGCTGAAGCTTACCAACAGCTATGCTGGAGTCTTAAGCATCTCTTCCTGCTGAGCCTGGAGGTGCCCGCAACCTGGCTGATGATTTGTATTCTTGCTAGAGACCTTGAGTTAGTGGACCCAACTACATCTGAATCCAGATCCACAGAAACAGTGGATTATAAATATTCAGTTATTTTAGGCATCTAAATTTTGAGATAATTTCTTATTCAGCCATAGGGAACTAATGCACTTACTTCTTTTAACTCAGGCCTCAGATCTAATATAGATTCCTCTAAGATGCTGTCAGCAAAAAGTTACAGAAAGCAAAGGCCATGCAACCAACATTATAGATTTTGAGGATCATACAGTCTCTGTCACAACTACCGAATCTGTTACGACAACTTGAAATCAACTAGGAAAAAAACTGTAAATGAATAAGTATGACTGCATTTCATGTAAATTTTATTTACAGAAGAGTGCATGGCATCCTTTGCCAATCCCTACACTAACAGATGTCCCAGGTCCCTGGGGCTAATATCATTTCTCCTGCGTGAAAATCCCTCTCATTTTAGCTTGTTTTATACTTTTATTGCCCTTCTCCCTGGAATGCAATCTTCCTGAGAGTATACTGCTTCCTGGGACCCAGAACAATGACCAGCATGGCAGACAATAAATATGGAATGGGGTCCTCGAATCACTTGGGTGAAGCCAGAGGAAGATTTCTATGATGAGGAAGTGCCGTGGAACCATGTCACCAGACAGAGACATACAAAAACAAAGACTAAGCCACAGCATCGCAGGTCAGATATCTGATGTTTGCTCTGTTGAAAAGGGCTTCAATTGATCTGTGCTCTTCCCAAGGGCAGAGCTATGAAAAGTCATGCTGGTAGCAACCTTTGTATAAACCTTCTCTGGCTGCCAGGTCTCATCAGTTTCTACCTCCTTTTCTCCACTTTTTACATGGTACCCACAACGAAAATGTATAATTAGTGAAGTGATTATATTCTACAATACTAGCACCCAGCCAGAAGAATTACTCGAACGAAGGATCATGTATTTTCATCTATGTACGTTGAGTGCTCAATAAATGCTTGTATGTCATAGCATGTGCTGGCAGGGGAGGGGGGTAGCAAATTATACCCATCTTCAAATCATAAAAGATGTTCTGCAGTGGGTGGGTCTGACCGCCCCAGGGCCTTCTATCAGGGAATATGACTCCTTACATAGGGGTTGGAGAGATAATTAGGATATACAAAGTTATGGGGGAACAACTGTCTGCAGAAACTTGTATATTTCAATTCAGTAATAAATGGGTCATAAATTCTATTCAAAGTTAGGAAGTCAAAAATACTTAATGCAAGTTATTAATAAGCATGGATCAATCAGATAAAAATGAGTGAATTTGGCTTTTCAGCTGTGTAGCAATATATTGCTTTATGATGGTGGTGCACATGCATTTATGCAGCTAATCATATGTCTGGCTCTACAAATAATGTATGTTTGTTCTTCTAGCTTAGCAAATTGCAACATGGTGTTCTTGGGGGCAGGATATGGTTTGGATACTGATATAACTGGCAGTTGATCTTAATCATTACTGGTTTTGATTATATACAATTTATTTTAATTGCAGAGCAGCACAGTTTCAAATTTAACTTTGGTATGGCTTTCATCACAACATAATTGAGAGAATTCACACAACAATTGGTCTTTATTGCCATCATTGGGTCTACAACAGGCCAGTTGATTATTAGAATTCTGTTGTAAATGAAATGAAAATGGATGAAAAATTATAATGACTTATGTTGGACTTTAAATTTTGTTTTTAAAAAGATGCACATTTGTGGCAGAAATTGCTTGTGAAAATCATGAATGCAAACTATGAGATCATTCATAATTATAGTACTTGGAGACAAAACAATTTATATTTTGTTTAGGCTCTAGTATATAGATAATATATATATTATATATGTATACTAAAAATCAGTGATGAAACTCAAGGTCAAAGTGACATAATAGTTTAGATGCTAAGATAAATTACTCTGAGAGACTGGATAAATATGAATATGTGTAGAAATAAATTTTAAATTCTTGCTGTGTCTCTGTGTTCTTTACTAGAACACAATTTTCATGAGGGCAGAGATTATTTTTAACCTTTTCCATTCCATGGTCTAAAATATCATGTTCAGTTTGTCCCATGAGTCAATTAACAGTTAATACTTTGTGTAAAATATCTGAAAATCAAATTCTAATATTAACATTTAAATATTATTTTTAACAACTGTCAGATTGTATGATAATTCTCTTAACCAATCTTCATGTAATGGATTCCAAGTTCTTTCTAAATTTTGAGCTACATGAAAAATGACAATTATTCATTTCTAGTATGTTGTGTCTTATATTTATCTAATCTTATTTAGTAAAATAGAAATCAAAATTGTATTAATCCACCATATTTGAATAGGCATTCTTAAATCCTGAGGCATGTGTCTAACTTTTTATAATTAAGTTTAGAGTTGGAGTTTGGTTTTGCCTAGGTATTATCATTATAAAAAATATAATGATATATTCATATCATAAAAAAGATATATCTTATCTCTTATAATAAAGATATTACATCTTTATGTATAATAAAAAGATGTATATATATATGTGCCTATTTTCATTTTAATAGATTTTATTTTCAAAAAAATTTTATTATACACATTTGCCATATATAGTGATTACATTCATAATATATAATTTTTACCTCCACATAATATATCATAATTTTTTAAAAAATTAAAGATATATGAAATTTTCTTAAACTCTTTGGAATTGATATATTGACACAGATTATCAAATATTTCTAATATTGATCATATTTTGGCATAAACAAGATATTTATTTACTCATTGTACATGCCATTTTGTGTACTATTAAATTGGGTGGAATTTTATGTTTATGTATGAGGAATTTCTTTTGTCTTTTACGACACAATCTTTGTCAGTTTTTCACTAAAGAAAATTGGCAAAATTCACTGATTAATCTTATTTAAATGCTTTATATGCTCAGGAATGGTTTATTTACATGAATATTATATGTTTCTTAAAACTCTTAAGAACTATGTCTTTTAAATAGCTGTGTATTTTACAATACACTTCCCTCATTTCATGGAAATCACTTGGCCATAATAGTAATCTTATATAGTACAACTTTCCCCAAACTTCCTTGAAACACTGCAATTCTACAGAATTGAACAGATTTCTTTATTTCAGGACATCAAAGCCTTAATCTGCCAACTCACTACAGAATCTTCCTCCTCCTCCTCCTCCTCCTCCTCCTCCTCCTCCTCCTCCTCCTCCTCCTCCTCTTCTTCTTCTTCTTCTTCTTCTTCTTCTTCTTCCTCTTCTTCGTCTGTTTGAGACAGGATCTTGCTATGCAATTCAGGCTGGCCTTGAGCTCTCTTTGTAGCCCAGGCTGGTCTTGAGCTCGCAACTATCCTTCTGCCTAAGCTTCATCCTGAGTGCCGGGATTACCAGCGTGCACCACCACACCTGGCTTAATTTTTATAGCACACTTAATATTTTGCAAAGTAAATTTTCCCAGAACATTGAGAGAAACTAGAGTTGCTTAGACTAGAGCTATAGTCATTCAGCTGGTATTGATACCAGGCTCTAGCATTGGTGGTTGGAGTTATATCATCTTTCTAATTTTTTGTGTTCTCTTTTATACAACAATATTTGTCATAGGATTATGTTAAATACATGTTGAATGAGCAAACCAATGAATCTTTTGGGGGTAACAGGGCAGTTAAGCTATGAGGAGGGCTATCATGCTAGGAGGTAATTAATCACTGCTAGGAAATGACTGATTTCCACTATATTTTCAAGTATGTTGCCTTCAAGTTTCATGAAGTGTTCTCCCTTCTCTCTCTCTTTCTCTGTCTCTCTCAGTACTCTTTTAAAATATTGTCCACATTTAAGTTATATAAGGATGCTTTTATATATATGTGTGTGTATATATGATACATTTTGATATGTGTGTGTGTGTCAAACAATCATCCAAATGAACAAGCCAATAACACCACATGATTTCCTTTTTCTTGTTGTAAAAGCACCTAAAAGTTACTAAGTGACAGTCTTCCAGCAAACCATACAATATTATTAGCTTATTTCTTATTCTGCACTTTAGATTACCTCATCATACTCAATCGCAAATTTGTAGCACATGAACTAATACTTCTCATGACCAACTCACTCAGCTCATCCCTGGCAATCACCAATGTACTTTTTTTCTTTTTTTAACACTAATTAATATAGTGCATATTGTTATCTTGGAAGTAGGTGTTCAGGTTACAAGATTTAGGCACAAAAAATGATCAATTAAACAATGAAAGCACAAACTGTTATTTTGGTTGAACTAACAGAGATTAGTAATATAGCTATTTATCTTGTATGTATATATGTATGTATGGACACACATATAATCTTTTCCCTCTCCCTTTGCTCCTTTCCCCTTTCCCAACTGTTCTTTCCTTTTGTGCACTTTCTTCCCTTTTATTATCACAATATCTATTGTACATTTGGGATCTTATTACTCTTTCAGTTTTTTTATGCTAGGGAGACAATACAATATTTACAAATGTGAGTTTGATTTATTTCACTTAGGGGTATGGTCTCAAGTTGCCTCTATTTACCTATAAAAGCCTCAATATTATCCTTTTTTATAGCTGAGGAATATTCCATTGCATAAAAATGCCACATCTTTTTCATCCACTCTGCAGTTGATGAGCATTTGGATTGTTTCCAAAATTTAGCTATTACAAATTGTGCTGCTATAAACATGGGTGCACATATATTGCTGTAGCATGAAATTTCAATTTTTCTGGGAAAATACCCAGAAGGGCAATAACTGGATTGAATGGGACATCCAATGCTAGGTTTGTGAGGAATCTCCACACTAGTTTCCACAATGGTTGTATCAGTCTATACTCCCACCAAGAGTGGAGAAGTGTATTTGCATCCTTTGTAGTGAGTGGCATTCCATTATATATAGGTACCACATTTTCTCTATCAATCACCTATTGATGGCAGTACATACTGGTTCCAGGATTTTCCTATTATAAATTGTGCTGCTACAAATATTGATACGCATGTATTTCTGTAGTATGATTACTCAAACTCTTTGGGGAACATATCTAGGAGAGGAATACTTAGGTCACACAGAATTTTAATTTCAGTTTTTTTGAGAAATCTCCATACCTATTTTTATAATGGTTGTACTAGTTTACATTACCACCAACAATGAAGGAGATTTCCTTTATCACCACAGCCATGCCACTGTTTGTAATTTTTTTATTTCATAAAGATTCTTTTCAGAGTAAGATCAAATCTTAACATTGTTTTAATTTGCAATTCTGTAATGGCCAGAGATGATGTACTTTTTTGTCTATCTGTTACCCATTAGTATTTTTTCCTCTACAAAGTATCTGTTTATTTCCCTTGCCCATTTCTTGCCTGGGTCTTTAATTTTAGGTGGTTTAATTATAGAGTGCTTTGTGTATTCTAGAGATTAGCCATATGTCTGAAGAGTTTCTGGCAAAGGTTTTTCTCCATTCTGTATGCTGTCTCTTCACCCTACTGCTGAATTCTTTTGCAGTACAGAAGCTTTCCAGTCTGACATAATTCCATTTGTTGATTCTTGCTTTTATTCCTTGTGTAACTGAGGGTCTGCTTAAAAAATCCTTTCCTGTACCTTTGCCTTCAACTATTTCACTTATTTTGTCTTCCAGAAGGTTGAATGTTTTGCATTAGTGTTTATATATTTGACCCATTTTGATTTTAATGTGGTATATGGTGAGAGGTAAAGGTCCAGTTTCATTTTTCTGCAAACAGAAAACCAGTTTTCTTAACGCCACTTGTTGAATAAGCTGCCTTTCCTCCAACATATGCTTTTGGCTCCTTTGTCAAAGATCACACAGTTAAATATGCTTAGTGAGGTTTGTGCACCTTCAATTCTGCTGTATTAATTCACATGTCTGTTTTTATCACTATTGCTTTGTAGTATAGCTTGAAGTCAGTTATTGCTATGTCATCTGCTTTGCTCTTATTGCCCGAAATTACTTTGCTATTCTGGGTCTCTTCTAGTTCCATATGAATTTCAGGATTGTTTTCTCTACACTTATAAAGTATGCTGTTGGTATTTTGATTGGCAGTGTATTGAATCTGTGTAAAACAGGAAAGCAATTTCTTAAAAACTCTCCCTTGAGTCCCAGGATGTAGCTCAGTGGCAAAAGTGCCTGCTTGGCAAGTACAAGGCCCTGTGTTGGATTCCTGCTACCAAAAACAAAACAAAACAAACAAAACTCTCCCACATTTCCCTATCATTTCTAAACATTTACATCCTCTTTAATGGTGATCTTAAAAAGCTGAAGTTTTTTGATCAAACCAGGATTATATTTAATTTTAGACTTTATTAATTACTACTTTCAAGTTTCTTTTGGCTTATATTGTCTTTCATATGTTCTATATGTGCATATTAAATATCTTGATTTGTGCCTTTTTTTCTGATAATAAAAGTACTTAATTTCCAGTGCAATTATGTAGGTTATTGTTTTTCTTTGGCTATGAGTGTTAGAAGAATAGATTTCAATTTCCAAGTGATTAAAATATTATCTGTGAGGGGTTTTCTCTTCTTTATGGGAATGAAAATCAGATAAAAATTAATCCTTTTAACATGAAAATTCAGTACCACAAAGCACATTCTCAATGTTGTTCAAACACCACCTGTAAATAGTTTTACACTTTTATTACCCCAAAAGTAACCTGTACTTTTTAATGCAGTTGTTTTCCATTCTTATCTCCCTACAGCTGCTGGAAGCTACCAGTCTGACTTCTGTCCCAGTGGTCTGATACAGTCCACATATTTCATAGAAATGGAAACATACAATATATAATTTTTTTGTGTATGGCTTCTTTCAATTAGCATAATATGCTATCCAAATCACCATTTGCAGCAAACAATCCAGGAAATCAAACCACAGCACTTGTACCAATTTTCAGAAATTCACCAAGATCTTATCAATAACTGACAACTTCCTTGATTCTCTCCCCAACCCAGACACATGAACTTCTGACTCAGGTTCACACAAAACCAAATAACTTCCCCTTACCCAAGATGCCTGAAGATGCGTGATTTCTAAATGTACTGCCAACAGCTTACCCATCCCAACAGCCCCTGACAGGGCTCTCCTTTTTCACTGTTTCCATTAAAGTTTCTCCCCAGTCTTGCTTTGGAGCCTCTTTGAAACACGAGGGATGATGGCTCACTCCCTGACTGTAGCAAATTCTAAACAGTCTTTGCTTCTTCCGCTTTGCAGGTTCTTTATTTCCACACTCAAATATGCCATGGAGACTAACAAGGATCAGTTCCAAAGTTTTGTATACTTTCGCCTCACTGACTGGTGAGGATTCCTCTCCGTTTCATTTATTGTTGGCCAATCCTTCTCAGGTGTGGGCCTCAGATGAGGTATGCAGCTGCCATGTGTTTTTAAACTTTTGCAGGTAGTTGAGTATCTTCCTAGTCGTGGGAAGGTGAGTGATATCTTACTTAAGGACATGATTTTTTTAGGTAAAATCTTTTATTTTCAGCTATATGTAGTCCTCATTTTCTATCTTAAATTTCCACTCTCATGAATGAGAAGCATGGTTGTTCTTTTATTCTGGAGACTTTCTTAAAGCTTTTAACATTCCTTATAAAGCTAAGGACTTAAGCGTTTTTGAGGGTACACCCGGTGTATATCTTTTCTTATTAGTCTCAAATTCTAGAGTCCTCTTTACCTACAGCTGCAAGTCTTTATTTATTTATTTATTTTTATCTTAGGGAAGCCTTTCATTGTTGTTGTTGTTACTTTATTCCCAAATCTATTCCCTATTTTCCTTGTATCACTGCTTTTATTTTATAAATCTTCTGTGTTTTCCTTCATGGTGTTTTCCTAGAATTTTGCTCATTTAAAGACATATTTGCATTTGATCTCCAGGCCTACTATTTCAGTTCCCTATGTAGATTATTTTTCTTCACTTAGCCTACTGAATTATTTATTTAGAAAATTATTATTTTTACCCCAGGATATCTCTTTAATACTTCAATGGAATCTTGGGAATTGCTGTCTTTTTTCACTATTTTCATCTGTCTCTATCAGCAGCTATTTTTCTAGCTGTGCATTCCATTTCCTACCTTATTCATCATGTCTTAGTTATAGGACTCCCTTGGGTTTCTTTTCTTGAGTTTTGATTGGTTAGTAAACCACAGGTCCTACCAACTTCTGTGGGTCAGGCAGAACCAAGATCTATCTTCTCCATGAGCCTAGAAACCTTCTTTCATGGTCTTTCATATTTTGGAATTTGGCTTATGGCTCTTCAAACTGTCCTTAGTTTCTCTATCTTAAAGAAAATCAAAATAAAATCATTTTCCGTCCCTGTGTGGAGTCCCTCAGAGTCCAGCATTATATTTACATACCACTGCGTAAAGGACCTGGAACAGAAGGACACAGGAAATATTTGTTTGAAAGTAGAGGAAATGGAAGCAATTTTCCAGAAATCATATTGCTGGAATCCTTCTGTTTGTAACTATTAGTAAATAAAATATGCATAAACCTTCACTCACTCAGGCTATCTTGCGTCCACTGTCGTCTCTTTCACCTTTAAAAACACAATACTCAGGGAACACTTAGATGGCAGAGATTCCAAGGTTTATCTGCAGCTGAACCTCTTTTCCTTCTTTTTCTTTGCTCAGTCTCCTAAAGTTGCTTTTAGCCCCCCAGAGATCTTTACAAGGTCAAAAAGAAGTGGTGAGTGACAGTGGTTCTCCTGTTCTCAGGTGTAAGAATCATGACAGGAAGACACCGGCTATTGCACTGGTCAGAAAGAACAAGGTCACATAATGTTCCCTAGGCTGCAAGAGAACCTGAGAAAGTGAACTGCTCACATTTTTAACATTAACCAAGGGAGTCAGGTTATGATTAGGTAGGCAACCGCTATGGCTTGCCATATTCCCAGGCAGTTATCAAAGGCTGAGTCATGGAGTGAAAAGACTGTCTCCAGCTATCTAATAAATCTGTCTTTCTAAACTGAGTGGTGGCTGCCTCTGTTTGGATGGAGCAGTGTCCATCTGAGGGGCACAGTGTTGAGGGCAGACTGGTCACTTTTCAACTATTTCATGTGTTACTGCTCTTATTTGGGATTTCATGTGGACTTTGTGCATGATAATTACCCTGAGACTCTGGTTTCTATTTGATAAATAATCCTAGCTTCTAGAATTTCTAGTTTGCATTTACTTTTCAGATTTCATAAGAATTTTATGGGGGAATTAGTAAAAGGTAATGAGTGTGGCTGCTGAATAGTTCATCTTATTCTTAGTTCTATATATTATCTTGAAAAGAGGTTTTTCAGTGAATAAAAACAGAAAATCTAATTGACAGCCAAAATCTTAGCTTCTCTGAAATTATAAAGGACCAAGATAATAATAGGTCTTATTTTTTGTAGTGGTATATTCTTTCCTCTAAAAATTTATGCTGGTTTTTAGGACTTGTGATAAAATACTTCTTTCCCCAGATTGGTGCATTAGTGGCTGCAAATGATCTTAGTCAAAAAGGAAGTTTCCAGAGGAAACAAGAAAGGCAAATCAGGGTAGTAATTATAGAGACTCTGAATGCACAAAGCACTGATCTACAAAAACAAAAACCTGCCTGTTTAGTAACTGTACATAATTTTATGTAGAGAAACTGAAGTTAGGAGTGTTGTGATTGTGCCATAAACTTCTATCTCAAAGGAAGATTTTATGTTCTCATAAGAAAGTATTTGGGTGAAGAAAGATACAATAGAGAAGACTAACTATAGATTTAAAAGATATCTTTCATTTGACCTATTTTTAAAAATTCTTGGGGCTTGGGATTTAGCTCAGTGGCATAAGCGCCTGCCTTGCAAGCACGCGGTGTGAACTCGATCCCCGGTACCAATTAAAAAAAAAATTCTTAGGCACTAAAAAAACCACTGTGGCCTGATACATTGATTTCTACAAGACTTACATGTCTAATTTGCAGACGTAAAATATTCTGTTGTCCCAATATGTTTTCCAGAAGAGTATGGACATAGCTTGACATGATTGCAGTCATACTGAGTTGAAAGTACCATGATTATTCCTGAAGAATCCTAGCTATTTTTTTCTGCATAACTTCCCAGAAAAGTATAAATAGATAAAATCATTAGAGTCACTAGCTTTACAGACACTGGCTCCAGGGACACACCTGATGCTTTGATCTTATCTTAAGGTAAAACAATTTCACTGCAGACCACAAGGAGTCGCTTTTGTGATTTAGATCTAGTACACACCCCCAACTGTCATGCTCTCAGAACATGGGGCTTTTGAAAGATGGCTGGATCGTGAGGCCACGACACTGCTCATTGGATTAAACCACTGATGAATACTTAGCTAAATGCAGAGTTAGAGAGAAAAGGCAGGACACTAAAAGTGTGACTTGAAAGATATGTCTTCCTTCATGGTTTTTCCCTCACTCTGTGCTTCCTGGTCACCATGACATGAGCAGCCTTCCACCATGCTATTTCTGCCTTGGAACTACCTGACCAGACAGTGTAACTGTTAGCCAAAATAAACATTTTATAAAACAAATTTCAGATGTCTAGTGTTGCATCCCAATGATGAAAAAGTGACTAAAACAGTTGCTGTGTCTAGATTTATAAATACACCCCTTTTTGACTAAAATTATGGAAATCCAATTAGTCTTGCTACTGCCCAGAATGATGCGTCAGTCAGTAAGTCCCCAGTAAGTCAGACTCTAAGGCATTTTAGACTTTCCTACCTCTCTTTGGTATTGTAGCACCCGGGAGTTGGTCATCAAATGCTAGGATAAAATTTCCCCCCAAACAGGCCGGTCACATCTTACCACTGTGAACTGGTTAGAAATACAGAGCCTGAAGATCAAGCCTAGAACGATTAAGTCAGAGTCTCATTTTCTCAATATTTCCCCTTACAGTGGTGTCTGAGAATTACTGACATAGAATCAGAAAGAGGGAATGGATTGCAAATGAAGAGGCAAAAACTGATCATCTTATTTCAGGCTCCTATGGTGATTATAGACTTTTAACTTCCATGTTATTTTCTGGTTTGTCTTTAGACTCAGTGTTCTCTACTAATTGAATTGCACACAGCAAAGGCATATCACCCTGTTATTTGACAGTTACTTCACCTGGTGGTAAATTTTCAGAATTGGAAAAACTTGTCTGTACTACTGAATGTGAGCAGAAGTCAAAATGTGAATTCATTACCTAAAATAGGTAAAACATACCCTATTATCATAAGAAGCATGATGTATTCTAGTCCGTGTGTGCGCGCACACACTGAAATAATTATGAAAGAAGGCCCAAGGAGAGTGGAATAAATGTTTACATCTGAAGAAAGGACAAATCTGAAACAAAGAGCATATTGGGTTTGGAGACGTTGCCCATAGAGGGCAAAGAACAGCCCTGGGGGATTGAGATGTGGGATTCCAACCAGAAAAGTTGGGAAAGGCAGCTCAGAAGTAAAGTTTACTTAAGATCAGTCCCAACCCTAACTACTAAAGGCATGCATATAAATTGTTCAGATAACTCTTTTGATTCCCTCAGTAACTCCTTTCTGAAACAAATACCACTCATAATCTTCCGCCATTAAATCTCAAAGAACTAAACAAAACATCAGCTTTCAGAAAATTCTTTCATCTAAGTGGAATATCTCAAATGTTCTTTATTCAGCTTTGCTCAGTACCCAACTAATTCTTTAAGAGTACTTAATAAATAAAACAAAAAAACCCTGTAGGTTCTAATGACAACTTTTAATCAGTTCTTCATCCTTTTATAATTTTGTAATGAGCTACTTTTTAAATGGCAGAAAAATGTTTCAACAGTGTGTAATACTGCAGTTTCTGCCTTATGATTTTGCTCTATGTAAATGATTTTTTGAAAGTTATATTAAAAGAGATGTCAATTTTATTTAAATGCCTTACTTCTTTGAGATAAGAAATCGATATCACTCCATGAGTGCTTACTATGCACCAGCTATGGCACTAAAATAATTAAAATAAACAGTTTAGCATGAATAGAGACTATGTCAGAACATTTTTGCATGAAAATGATTCTAAAGAAAATGTGTTAAGGAATTTTGGGACAAGCTGTGCCCAACATCCATTCGTCTTTCTGTCACACATACATGCAGGAACAGAAGTGCTGACTCTAAACAAATTTAAGCAACTTATAGTTCTTGTTCCCTTAGTATCTGAACTTTGGATTTGAAAATTGTAAGGTATGACAATTTATTGAGCACCTTGAAATGTATGCACACTATTATTAAATCAAAGTATGTGACTGGTTGTGTAAGGAGATTTTCATTATCAAAAATGGTGCTTATCCCATGTTATATCTATTTACTTTGCTATGTAAAATTATCAGTACTTGGAATACAAGGGCATGAAAATGATTTTATCAGATTTCTATCATTCTTAAATGTATTCTATTATTCTTAAACGTAAATGTATAGATACACTAATTCTCATCAATCGACTAGATATGCTTGCATATCTTTTACCTCTGTTCAGTTAATTAGAATATATATATACATATATATATATGAAAGAGAATATATATATATGTATATGTATATATATATTCTCTTTCATTCTAGTAACATTGGAAAATTTCCCATACTTCTTAGCTATTGTATTATCATTTTTTGTTTTTGTAATGTCTGCTTATTTCCCTCTTCATATGCTCATTAATAAAATAATGTAAAAGCATATTTTTTATTACATTCTCTTTACATATTATGGATATTACTCTTTGGGTCATATTATCATCAACAATTTTCCCAAGTTAAAACTTAACATTTGTATTTTTGTTACTTTCTTTGTTTCAGTTTCAAATTTTAAGATTTAACTTTTTATGTATCAAGCAGGATTTATATAATCTAAGCTCAGAATTATTTTAGTTAATTAACTTGAAGAGGTCGTCAACTGAAATTTGACAGCAGGTATAAAACACTCTTGCCCTGATCTTTCATGAGAAAGAGATATTTTAAATAGATAAGTAAATAAATAAATAAATAAATGCTTTGTTTTCAGAGCACAGTCACTGTTAATTTTGATATCTGAAAATGAGCATCCTATAATTTCCATGCATTATTCAAACGTAGAGAAGTGTCTGCATACATAATCAAATGGTCTGGATGGATAAAATCTGAACTCATTTGACAAACTTGTGTGGAGCAAGCTTTATAGCTCTCCATTCATTTCCTCTAATTGGAAAGAAATTTACATATAATCACAGTTGCAGCACGAAATAGAAGAAATCTATTTTAATCACTTTTTTCCCTTTGAAAGCTATGTATTACAGCTTTAAAATATCTATAGCTCTTTAAAATTGCCATTGTTATACACAAATATTCAAAAAATTATTGAAATTCTATTGTGATATGTTATATACATTTCATATCATACTCTCCATGCTCTCTACATTGCCTTGATTGAACTAAAGTGCCTTCTTTTCTCAAAATAATACTTGTGCTTTATTATTAAATTTTGAGATTAGTTTTATCATCTTTTCTATTATTTGTTTAATAAAGACTTTGAAAATAAAATAGCATGCACTTTAAATAATTTTCTTTTCAGTTTAAAAGTTGAGCTTTGTTGGGTCAAACCTAACAGTTATAGATATTATTACTATATAGAGTTGTCAAGGAAAAATTATTTAAAACTAGAGTTTGAACTTTTTAAATGTATCAAAGACAACATTTGTTTTCTGAATTTTCTTTAATTATGGGATTTAGCAGAATAAAGGCCTGTGTACACTATCAGAATTCTAGTTCTTGATCACATCTTTGGGCTTACTTTTACATGGCCTATTTTTTTAAACAGAACTTATATTCCCATTCCTAGAGACTACAACAGATATGCTGAGTGCTCAACCAGTGTTTGATGCAAGTACAGCTATCTACATAAATTGATGCTGGCTTGTTTGAAATACCTAATCCTAAATGTTAATTGGACATTTCTCCTTCTGTCATGCTGGAGGAGCTTATTAAGATTTGGGTAGCAGAGTTTATTCTAGTGTATTCAGGCATGGAGAAGCAGAAACTTCAGAAAGTAGTGTACAAGTTGTACAACTAACTCCTGCCATGATGTCCACCATGGTGACAGTAAGAAGAAACATTATTTTCAATTCAAAGGACACTTCTCCAGGTAATATTTCTAATTAACCAAAGACGTGGGTGGGCAACCCCCAAATTATAGTTAAAGTTAGCAGTCAGGAAACTAGAAAATAAAGAGACATGCCAGATGGATTACAATTTTGCTTCTTATATGAAAGAATTATAACAAATCTCTACATTGACCTTTACAATTCTAAACTAACATGAGAATTCTGATAGTGTATATGGGCCTTTATTCTTATTCCATGCCCATAGGTCATGACTATCCTATCCCAACATGTCAATCATTTTAGGTTTATGTTCAATATTAGATTTTAAAGTACATAAATTGCTTTAACAATGTTGTTCTGCATAAAATTTTAAACCAATTGTGTAAGTTTTATAAGAATAAAAGGAAGTACAAACTTAAATGTGTGTCTAAGAAGTGGCAAATATTCCTACTTACAAATGCTGAATCAGTTTCTACAAAAGACATCTATAAGAATATCAATTTTCAGCAAACGAGGATGAGTAGTGGTATAGGAAATAAATGAGAATGTGTTAAGTAACATTTTGGCTGGGAAAACATTCCCTTTTTTGGAGCCATTTAATTGTTTCAGATGGTTGAAGCAAAGTTTTGAAGTGATTTGCAAGGTATATATTATATCTACTTTTTTTCCTCCACAGACTTAATGTTTCCTCTTCATTTCTTTCTCCTAATCTCATAGTTCTTCATGAGCCATATGTACTCCTTCAAAGAAAGAAAAACAATTCTGCCCTCTTGATGGAAATCTGCCTGAGGCTTTGGTATTCACAGCACAGTTTGGTTCATCTAATATTGAGCTGGGAAAAAGTCAAGAATGTCTCAAAGTTTTACCATTAAAGAACTCCTGATTTTAAAGTTCTGAAATCAAGTAGAACTACATGGTTTCTTGTCCTTAAACAGGCAAATAAAATAGGCAGATGCTGTATCAAAATTGACTTATGTTCATAAACAGAATAAAATTGCCCTCTGGCCCCTCACTGATGACTCCAGTATTTTGTAAGTGACTTTGACTATTATAAATGGTGAGTTATAAAAGCCATTAATAAAACTTTGTTTTAAGATTGACTTTTCTTTCATTTCTGATCTCTGCCTCTGGTTCAGATACATAAGAAGCAGGTTTAGAATAGAAATACTCTTAATATAGGAGACACATGGCCTCTCACTATAATACCACCACTTGAGATTCCTCATGGTGTTAGCAAAGTTAATGGGTGCCCTCTTGCAACTGGCCTGCTGGGATGCTGGCTCACTGACAGAGTGCTTCTCGGTTCATCAAACTGATAAAGTCATGATTTCAAATATTGACAGAAGGAATACATTAATCCAATAAGCAATATGACTTCATTTCAGTGCTCAGAAATCGTGCATTTTCAAGGATAGTAAGCTCTGAAAAATTTGCATTAATTTGCTTTGAGAACATATTTTGCTTGCTAACACACACTGAAATTGAGCCTATATCATAAATCAATGCACTTCATGTATTTAGACTGTAAACGAAATCACTTCCAAAAAAAATCTTTTGACCAGTTAAATTATGTTATGATACTGGATGCATAATCATTATGATGCAGTAAAAAAGAAAAGTAACTTTATTTCCTAAAAGCATTATTTTCACTATTACTGACTGATCCTATCCAAAGGCTGCCATCAATGTGCCTATCAGGGTATCAGTAATTCTACTGGTAAAGTGTCTCAGGAATTCTGAGTAATTCTACTTGTAAAGTGTTTCAAGGTTAAAGGCTCTTTGTCTCTAACACTGGTTGATATCACCACAAACCCAAGAACAGAAGTAATTTTTTAGAAAGCTGTGTTTTTCCATTGAGGGAGCTCAACCTAATTCCCACCTTATAAAGTATTGTTTTCTAATTTATAGATATGCAATATCTATAAACTTAGATGTCTCAGTTATGAGAGCAGATGATCATTTCTGGCATTGGACAAGCACAACACAGGAAAAGTGGGAAATAACTGGCTTCTTATCACACTGTATTTCTCAGGTCAGCAATGGTAAGCAGCAGTGAATTTTGGGAAGCTTGCTCACTTATCTTCTCTTTACTGCATGTAGAAAGGAAAATCTGTGATCTGTTTTGGGAGAAAATGGGAGGCACAAAGGCAGAGATAATAAAAGACTAAGAAAAATGTTATACAATTGAAATAAGAGTGATTATACTATTCATTCATATCTATTTGGTCTGCTACACATAATACAGGCCATTTATGTGTACACGGAAATTAGCACTTCCCATACAAAGATGTAACTTTCCTATAATCAAAGAATTCATGATGAAGTCGAAACAAAGATCAGCAAGCATCTCATCATACACAGAATGATGAGTACAACAAAAGCCAGAACTGTGTGCTATGTGCACAATAGAGTATCTATGGACACCTGTTTAGAGAGGAGGGCATCCTAGCCAAGTTTAATGTTTGGTGACAAAGTGGCATTCCAGGCAGGGGAAGGGGTTTGGGATAACTTAGGCAAGTATGAGGGAATGTTTGACATAATTCACGTAATTCACAGCATAGTGTATGGTGTGGGGAAAAGTAAGAGGTGAAACTGGAGGTAGAAGAGACCTAAAGGAAGAAAAGTTTTGTGTACTGTGCTAAGGACTCAATATTGTACCTAATTGAAAATCTTCAAAGAAGTTTAATGATCACTTTTAAAAGCCCAAAAGACTATTTGGGATTAATAGATGAAAGCAGGGTGATGCATAGGAGATCACTGAAGTCCTACCTATAAAGGATGATCAGGACATGAACTGATGTGGTAAGTGTGGGATATCAAGAGTAGACAAGGTGGACTTGATAGAATTTAGGGTCTGATGATCTTTATAAAATATTTAAATAACCATTGCTGTAGTATTTGAAGACATAGAGAAAGTCTGTAGAATGAAGAATAAATTGTAGAGCAGAGTGAAATCTCTGATATCTGTGACATCTTTAAAGATGACTTTTGCACCTTCCTCTTCTTGTTTTTTAATCACTGCACAAAGCAAACACAGTACGCAAAACTAAATAAGTAAACTGTAGTTATTGAAAGAATGATAACAAATATATTTGAATACTCACATGTATTTATTAGATAAACACAATATTTCTACTTGTATTATCCACAATATTACTGTGGATTTGTAAATAAGTAATACATGATCTCCTTTTTAGATGGTGCAACAAGGTGAGAGAATCTTAACCCCAATTCCTCCATTCAGTACATGTTCCAGTTGAGATCCAGACCCTCAGGTGTCATATTGAACTTTATGGCTTGGCCTTTTGGAAGTAATTGTTATATATGAAGCAACAAACATAGTCCTGTACTATTAGTTCCAGTGTTGGCAAGCAGTGAGCATTTCTATGACCTGGACTACTTTCCTTGCTAAAAACCTTGGTTCAGTGAACTTTCTCAAACCATCTGTTTTATTTTATCTCATTGTGTTATGTGTATTAATCTATTATCATCTTAAGTGGGTTACTGAATGCAGTGTGTATGTGTATGTGTGCATGCACAAGTACATAATTAAGACAGGTCTTTATCCTCATAAAACATATCTAAGTATGGAGGCAAACTAAAAAATGGATGTAAGACTTTCAGAACCTTTGTTAAAAATTAGAAGTGTAATAAAATTTTACAATGAGGAGTACTATTTATGTCTGTAAAATTCACATTCTTAAGTAATACATCTGTAACTCATCTGGATCAGAAATGCAATATTATTAAAGTAGGAGGAGGGTTGAAGTAAAGTAGCAATGAGTGAGGTTTCTTGTTCTACGAATTCCTTCTGCTCCAGAAGAGACTTTTCCACTGAAATCGAAGGGACCAGGAATTGCAGCTCTTGAGAATCCCTTCAACAGGAATTATTAGCTACAATAAAGCATGCTTATTCAAGTCCAGATTTTCAGGTCGACATGGCTATAATATGAGGTTAGGACTATAGATTTCTTCTCGACAATCATTTTCTCATTTTATATTTAGATTTGACCATGCATAAATTATCTACTACATGGCACAGCTTATCTAATTTACATAAAATTATATACGGCTTTTGTGATACCTGGGAAATAATTTTTCTGGGACATTTATCATGTTCTGCATCCCACGATAGCCTGAGAGTTGCCAAAAGCCAAGCAAAGTTATATTTTACCTATGTTGATGTCCAAAATATTGTTGAATGTAGTACACATTATATTCAAAAACGTCAGAATGTTTCTAAAATTAAATGATGTTGTTTTTTCTGGCTTTCAGAGTAGAATATAAGACCAATATATTAGTAAGATGACTTATTTAGCCATTGTGTTTCTTAATGAGCCATAAGGTTAAAAAGAATGGAAATACAGTAATTGGAGGAGAGGAAAACTTTCTTCCTTCATAGGGTCTGTAAATGTCCTGAAAATTAAACTCACATAAAGTAGATTAATAGGATGAAAGCATATAAGTGTATTTAACATTTTATATTTGCATGAGAATCTTCAAAAGGAAAATGAAGATTTGAGGAAGCCAGTAGGTCCCAAAGTACACACTCCTGTTTACAGAAAGAACAATATGCTATAGGGTTTTGTTTGTGACATAGCAATGGGTGTGTCAGGTATAAATTGTGGAAAGAGATTATGAAGCATATGAAGGAAGAGAAGAGCTATTTCAAGTGATTTGCTAATACCGATTGGCATGAGCTCCTAGTCTCTAGGGGTGACAAGGATTTTCTTCCTGGCAGAGGGAGACATTTTTCTTGTCAAAAATGTTACAATCTACTGCAAGGGAGCAAGGAGATGGTCAGAGAGCCCTTATTGCCTCTGTTGTTTTCTTAGACCTTCAGTTCAAAATAATCAACCAGCCAAAACGGGGTATACTAGGGTGATACGTTCTGATCTCCTTCTTAATCTAACATGACCCTTCATTATTTTGAGAAATGGAGACTCTTTTCTCTATACAGTCATTTCATTTTAGTCATTTGAATTGTAGTTAAAAGTTATGGAGAAATCACTTAAGGATGCAAAATTCAAAAATTCTCTCATCCTAGTTATTTTTTCCAATAAAAGGACATGCTATCAATGAAACTGATTTTCTAATACAGAACAAAATATTTCTCCATTATTTCCAAACTTACAGAAAAATAAAAATTATGTTACCCTCATTTTACATGTTTTCCCACAGGAAAGCACCGCCTGCAAGCTTCATAATGGCAGAGACACTTTTCATTCCGTTCTCATTTGAATTACCAGTGTGCATCAGAATTCTGACACATTGTTGGTTCTTTGACTGAATGAATGAATTATAAGATTTTCATAATATAGAAAACAGTTTAAATTTGTGTTTTTTCCTATTTATTCTGCTCCTGCTGGAAATAATATGCCCTCTGTGACTCAAATACTAGTGCACCTCACCTAAGTAAACAAGCTTGCCAAAGATGCTGTGGACATCGGCCTGGGTCATGGCGAGACAGTACTTCTGGAGATAAATGCAGGGTTTGTTGAGGAATGTTGTGGTCACTGCGCTTACCTAGTTGACTCTAGCAAATCTAAACATATTTGCAGAAAATCCTGGTAATTTTGGTCTCATTTGTCTCAATTGTCATTGTACTATCTTTTTTTCTGAATAGTACCCTCTTGACTCTTTCACAATAATATAATTCTTTAGCCACAATGTCTTCTAGTACTGTTTTCTGTGTGGAAAGTTAGGAATATTTTAGGTCTTTATAATTCATGCTTTCTGTATTTTTGTCTGCATGTAGCATAGTATAAACACATTTCACTTTGAAATTTCAAATAAATTTTGGTTGTTGGAGAAATAACAAGAAGCTCATCTTTAAATGAGTTAAAAAATTAAAGGCAGGGGAAAAGGGAACAATGTTTTCTAAATTTTTTTTTTATTTAGGATCCGTATATAGTCTCATACCTGTGGATTCTCATTTTAAAACGTCTAGCGTCTTCCCCCCGACCAGTCATGTAACTTTAATAGTCATTATAATAGAATTTTATCACCACAGTACTTGCAAGGGAATTAATTTGGTGTTATTCAGGAGTCATTTTGTTCATTTGAAACCATGCTAAGTTATATCTTAGCTCCTGACCAAAATAATGATTAGGCACTGCATAAATGAAAAGAATTTTAGTAAAGTAGATAAATTATTATCTAAAAATTGTCATTCATACCTCTGGTTTAAGATAATGGTTATTGTTTTACCTGAATAATACCATCTTATTAATAAAGCATGCAAATCACATAGAAAAGAGCAAATAAAATTTTGGCTTACTCAAAAATTATAACACTTCAAAAATTAACAAATAATAATAAGAAACACGACTAACAGATTAGATTTATATAGCCATGAGTCCTGACTATACAGTAATTCTTGTTCTCTGTGTGGTCTAGGAAATTTATTCAACCTAAGGGGGTCTTATCCATATAATGGGAAGATAGTAATACTTATCTCTTTGGTTTGTGGTTAGGATTTTAAATGTTATTACAGATAAAGAACTTAGCATAAGGCACCTTCAAATCTACATTCTATTATTAAGGAAGAGATATTTGGAATTTTTTATTTTACATGTTTGTATTCAAATTGTGCTTTTACTACAAAAGATTAAAAAATAGAGTAGGACCATGGACTCTCTGCTAGTATAAATCATGACACAATTCGATGGTTGCCAAGAAAGAGATGAATGTTTGCTCCTAGAACAAATCTAGTATTTCTAGATTTTACCAGAAATGAACAATTAAATGAAAATACCAAAATATAGACTGACAGATGATCCTGTGTACTATATTTCTGTATTCTAATGTTTCCTTGCTGCATTTTTCTGCATTGTATACACATCCTGATCACTATTCTTCTTATTTAAGAAAATGTAATTTTTCTTCTTAGATTTGCTGAAATGTTTATCTCTCTCTCTCTCTCTCTCTCTCTCTGTGTGTGTGTGTGTGTGTGTACAAGAGATGTCTTATTCTTAAAGAATCATTATAATACTCAAGTGAGGGACATATGGCCTTTCAGTTTTTGGATGACATTGGGAAGTGTAATATAATAGGGAAATAAGGTGGCATCATGGAGCAATTAAACTAATTCATTTTTAATGACTAGGAATACTATGCTCAAGTTCCAAATCATTCTCCAAAATTGATCAATAATGTGTAGAAAGGTAATTAACACATGGAGTCTAAAGACAGATTTTTAATAGAATCCTTATTTACATATTAAATGTTTTAATAAAGAAAAGGAATAGGGATGTTTAAATGCACCAGGACAAAGTATATCATGGATATTTATAATAATAGGATACACTATCATGCAGTGACATACAAAATCTTTTATGATATAGTGGGTTTAAAAAACCAAAAAAGAGAATCATAAACTGGCTAATGTGAAAAAAATACACCTATGTGGATTTTAAGTGTTCAGTGTTCAATAGTTTATAGTTTTAGGGATTTTTCTTTGCATAGGCAATTTCAAAATCTAATCAAAATATTACTAAATTTAAATCTTTCTTGATTTTTGCCTAGAAAATCCTAAATGCCTTCATGTTGTGCATAAAGGTCATTTTTCAGCATAGGAATTTTCTTCTACTCTGTCTTTGATTTTCTTTGACTCAGCATAGTGTGATGGTCAAAAAAAAAAAAACAGAGAAGAAAAGCATGGATTTGTTTTGGAATTTTATGGTAATGATTGCTATTTTAGGCACCTGAAATTATAGTTTTGGAATTTTACCATAATGTTGTAAATAACACTCTTTATGTTGTTCTCATTTGGAGCCTCTGAAGGAGGCATTGTAATTATTCACATTATACAGATTAGGGAATGTGAGGCACACATCTGGTTAGCAACTTGCTCATGTGTTTCACTTTAAAGAAGGCCAAACCAAGGTTTTAACCTAAGTGTGTTTTGATGCAAGTCTACACTATGATTAAGCATTTATTTAAGAACTTTCCTGTAGCTACCCCATATCATCGTACACTTGATGCTTTATCTTCTAAATTTTTTTTTATCTGTTCTCTTATTTGCAGCTTTTAAGGGAGTATGGAAGTTTAAGAGAGAATTACAATTTATCATTCATATAATTTATTTAGTTTTTTTTTAAACATCACTTCAATTTATTATTTCCTGTAGGGTACTTTTTAAAAGCTACTTGTTTTGGTTTGTGTCTGGATGCCCCCCCAAACCTCTTGGGGTCATAGGGTTTTCTTTTCAGAGGTGGCTGAATCTAAAACATATGATTGATTCACGTGCAATGCTAGGATTAAGAGAGCTGCAATTAAAGGTCAGTGATTACTGGATCAGTCCACTGATTGTTTTGGCATCACCCTCTTGTTGCTTTTGCTGTCTTTTGCTTCCATGAACTGTTGCCCCTCTGCCATGTGCCAACCTGCTTTGGAGCCAACTAATTATGAGCTGAAACCTCTACAAACTGTGAGCTAAATAAATTTCCCTTTCTTTAACTTTGGGTATAAGGTATTTTGTGTCAGCAACAATGGAAAAATAAGCAAGACACTACTGTTACTTTTATTAAGAATAAAGATTTTTCTCATGACAACTGTTTCACATTTAATTTCATTCTATTTTCTTTTCATACATATTGCAATTAGACCTCCTTATAACACAGAAAGCTGTGCTTAGTGATACATGCAGTATTGGAGGTCAATTGAGTATATGTGCTAGAATAACTGGGAATTTCAATATCTCTAGGCCCTCTTCCTTTCCTTTCCTCTCCCTCCACTCCTTTTCAGTTCCAGAAGGCAAACATGGCTTTCCAAGGCTAAAGCTCTATATCTCAATCTAAAGGCTCTATGTCCTCCACACCACAGCAAAAAAGAAAGACACAATGTAAAATTAACAACAGAAGCATTAACATATAATTTTTTTATATTGAGGACAAAAAAACGGGTTATACATTAAAGTGTTAGGATAGCAGTAGTCACCTATGCTCTAATCACCTCCGCTGTTCTGATATTTTTGTTTTGCTATGTATTTATTTTGTTCTGATTTTTTGCGTTTCCTTCCATTTTATTCATAAAACTTAGTACCCAGGACACATTCCAATGTGACAAATCCTCCTTATGGGAGATATTTTCTTTGCATTTCAATTTTTCCCAAAGCACATAAACTTAAAATAATTGAAGATATATTTTAAAATAATTCCTTCAATTTCTGTCAGCATTTTTCAGTGAAAGTGTGATGAGCAAACTGGCTGGGTTGTATTCCATAATTACTGCTGTCTGTATATGTTCAACTTGAGATAAAATTGTTTCTGCATTTATCATTCCTGCTTAAGTAGTTGTCAGTGCAGCTGTGATTCATTTATGTTACAATACAACAGCTAATCGTGTATGGGTTATTTAATCAAAAACAACATTTTAACAAGACCAAAATAGCCAAGGCAGGAGAAAAACTTAGTTAATAACAATGTTAGAACTTTTTTTGGAAGCAGCACTGAAAAGATTATTCATTTGTATAGCTTTGAAAGCCAAATAATAATTATGGTAGCATTGTTCTGTTGTCCATATTGTCCAAAATTGAGATGGAAGCCAGAAAGAGAAAAGTGAATTATCACTCATTATCTTGTTTGATCTGGCCCTTTAAATGGTCAATACTGCTAATTTGCCCTTTGGGTGGGAACAAATTAGATTCTATCATATGCCACTAAAGGTCTCTTTTCATGGTTGGATGTGTTTGAATTCACAAGGCTGAGGCTGAGAATGCTATGCTAAAGTAAAGATAATTATGAATGCAATTATTAGTCATTTGGGCCATCAACACAACACACAAATGGATCATTCACTTTGAAATTTGCAAGGCAAATTTGTAAGCACTGAAAAAACTCCAAGAGCTAAAGTAAATTAGATTGGAGATGGTGAGACTTAAAGTTCTTGATATTAACTTTTGTACCAAACATATTTCAGTTAAACTAATTGCTCTTTCTACTCCTTTGTAAAAAAAAAAAATCATCAAACCTGGGTATGTCACTTTGGATGATAATTCTATAGGTTAAGTCTGGTGTTATGTAAATAAAATTAGTGTGAAGTCAGCTTGGCTGTATACTTAAATAAATTTGAGGAAACAAAGCAAGTCTTTCTTGTAATAACTTTTATTATCATCTAACAAAAATGATTTGATTGAATAAAATAAGCACTCTCTTGGTAGTGGTTATTTTGGTCTTTTCACAATGGTTTTCCACTCATACCCTCCAAAACAGCATACTCCACTTACTATGGGGAAATGTTTCTCACTTGTTTTTGTTGGATTCCTACTGCAATTTCCTTCCTGTTGGTCATAGGGTCAGTCATGTATTTATCATGTATACTACCTGGGCCAATCATATTGCTGAATCACTATGGACATAGTGATTGAAGCCAAGCTAAGCCTGCACTGTGATAGAAACTACTTTGATTTTTCCAGATGAATCAATAATTAGTAAAAATGGCCTAAAGTCAGTGGAGTTACCTGTAAAGTCAGTGGACAGAGAAAAGGAAAAGGGCAGGCATAGGGTATGAGAGAAGGAGAAAGGAGAGCCAGATAATTCTTTCTGACCATGTTCTTGAGTCCCTAGAGGGTCTGAAGCTAGCTACAGCCTTACACATCTTCACTTCAAACAGCAATGAACTATTTTTAAACCTCTTTCAACTAGTGTTCTTGTCAGAACTAACTGAATAGTCACTATTACTGACAGCAAACTAATTAAAACATCTTTACAGAATATTTTATTTTGTCATCTGACAATATTTTTCATGTTATTGAAGTAATTGAAGGACTTAGTACTCAATTCCTTTGGTAAACTGGAGACATCGTACAGAGAAATACCTAGTTAAGAGGAACATTCACAAATAATAACAATGCATTCTAAGTATTTAAAGTACATATGAGAAGATGAATAAATTAGAATGTTACTGTATTTTGTATATGAAAAAATTCAGAGTGTTTCAGAATGTGATAAGAATTATACTGAAGATAAAGCCCACCAGTGAAATGCAAACAATATTGATATTCAACAAAAACACATCTGCAAAAATGAACGTCACTAACACTGAATGCCCCAAGGTGTTTTTTTCACATATGCTATATAGTTCTATCCTCACATCAACTCTGTAAGGTAGACATTATTATCCTTATTTTGCAGGAAATAAGTTTCTGTGAGGACAAGTAATTTACTTCAAGGTCACACAGCTAGAAGCATTCATATCTCTATACCACATGGCAGCCAATAACATGACCATATGATTGCTGAACTTGCAGGTGTTTAATTTAGGGAAATTATAGACCTGGTGCAACATACACAATTAGTTGGAAAAATAAAAGGAATTGCCTTTGAATATAGTGTGAAATGTATAAAAATTAATTTGCTCTCTGGGTAAGGAAAGAAGAACCTGAGAATTTTGTGCAAGCAAAAATACTGAATTTTGGATACAAAAAAATAAAAATTGTTTTAGATGAGCAAAAATAGCAAGTAAAAATACACATGTTGAAAATGATTTAGGCCATATGTTAATACAATTAATATAAGGAAGCCATACAAATAGACAGAAAGGTAAATCAACAGCAAAATAAGCGGAAGATGTAAGTAGACAGCTAAAAACAAGTATATTAAACAACTACAAAGCCAAGTTCCCTAATTAATTACTGAAAATGGATATTAAATTAATAAAAATGCCAGTTGTTTCCTTAGCAAAATGGAAGTATTTAGTAAAATAACACGTTTCACTAAATTACTCAGAAATGATAGCTGTAGGGAAAAAGAGCTTCCAATAGTTACTGGAGTATAAGCTAGTACTTTGCTTGACTATTTTGGGATTTTCAGTTTGTACCAACAACCAGAAAAATTAGCCAACTCCCATCTGCCTGAAGCATGATCAGTCCAGACACAAATTAGGATTCCTGGGCCTAAAAGTGGACAACCAGTGACATAGTATGCAGTGTTTCCCAAGGTTCATAAGTTAGGCCCTAACCCCAGGACCTCAGTGCGTGACAGTATGCGGATAGAGCGCTTTAAAGGAATGGTTAAGTTTTAGAAGACCATTAGGGTGGACCTCAATGCAGTCTGACAGGTGTCCTTCTGCAAAGAAGAAATTTAGACAAACAGCCAACAAGCGTGTGCACACAAACATAAAGGAAAGAGAGCTATGAAGGAACATCAGAAGCAGCCATCTGTACGTAAGCCAAGGGGAGAGACTTCGGGAAAAGCAAAACCTGTGGGCACCTCTGTTTTAGTTTTAAATCCTCCAGCATTGTGACAAAGTAGATTTTTAAGCCTTTGAGTCTGTGGTGTTTTGTCACGGAAGCCCTGGCAATTTAACCTGGTTAAGCTTTCTTAAAGGGCTCATCACACACTTCTGTCTGCCAGGCCTCCTCCTGAGGATGCAGGCACAGAGCCTGAGCCAAGCCTCGAGATGGTTCGCATTTTCTTTCTCTGCTTCTCTTCATTATGGACAAATTTTTCTATAATTCCAAAATATTGTTGTCATAGGCTAAAAAACGTTTTAAAAACAAAAATAGCCCCTGCGTTTAAAAAGTTTAATTTGAGCTCTTTCCTTACAAAAATGCCTTTGTTCACCAGGTCATAAAGTATGATTCAACCTATACTCAAATAGATGAAAAAAAGTTAATTAACATTTAACATAATATATTTACATAGACATTAACACTTAATATATAGCATTGACATTGGCTTAATAAAAGTCAGAATCAAAACAAGTCTTCATGTGTTTTATCTAATTAGCAATATCCACATATTTAGCAATATCCATATATTTGACTCAAACATGAAAATAGTTGTGATTGCAACAAAAGCTTATGTTGTTGCATCATTTATATTTGTGATGCCTTTCCCTCTTTCCAAATCTTGTAACCACCCTAAATTGAGCCTTTTAGAAAAATAAGGCTTCTATTAGTGTTGCATGAAATATTATGTATATAAACTGAGGAGCCTAATGTTGAGAGACTAATGAGGAGGCTGGGAAGAGGTCTGAAAGCAGAATAATTCCAGTGGAAGTGCAGCTGCAGGGGAACATGGATCATTAGAAGGAACAGCAATGACAGAGGTGCCAAAGAAATACAATATGGGGGAGAAGGATCAAATTCAGGATACAGAAGAAATAAACTAGGTTTGGAGGAAACGAATCAAGATTTATGTGGCTTTTGATCAAATGTCAAAGTACAGGATACAGACAATAAGTAAGTGAACCACAAGCAACTGAAATATTTTCGTTTATTCCCAGCTGACATCCCCAATGACATTTCCTCATTTATCACTGGAAAGAAAAACCATTGAAAACTGAAAATGACATTATAAATCACTTTGCCCTTCACCAATCAGCATCTAACCTTGCTATGCTTGTGTGATAAAAAGTAATGCTTTAAGACACGAAACTCTTGGCACTGCAGAAAACTGGGAAAACCACTCATTCTAAATGGATTTGAAATATTATGCTACCCAGTTACATACTGAAATAGTTACTTCATGTAGAATTGTACTTGGGTTCGATATCCATGCTTTTAGAGGTGAATGTACAGGACCACTTTCACAAAGCTAATAAAATAATGATGATTATGATAGTGATGGTGACAATGGCTGCTGCCATTTATTAGGCAGTTTTATATGTTCTATACTTGAAAGAAAATTATAGTAGCTCAGTGGTATACAAATTTACAAAAGAGGAAGCTGAACATCCAAGGGTTCAGCTACTTTATTCTAAGTCTCAAACCCGGCAGGAGGTAGAGATGGAATGTGGTCACCAGTCTGTTTGACTCATACTTGTCATCTGTCACCACATGGCTGCTATTCTCACCTTCTTTCTGTTCTCTGAAAAACACTGATATTATGCCTATCAAATTTACTGGTCTCTCTGCTCCAAAAATTTCCACTCAGTTTTTCATTTGACTTGTTCCTTTTGCTTCTAACCACTTCACATCAACTCCATTTAAAGCAGTGCAGTAGGTACCATGTTAGTTTCCTTTTCTTCATGGTACTTTACACTGATGGTTTCCTGTTTTTTATTTGTGAATATGTTTCTCTGTCTCCTGTTTCCTCACCACAGGGTATGAACAGCCACCCCTGGAATAGTCCTTCACAAGTAAGAGATGCTCAATTGATATTTGAAGAATAAACACAAGAATCTTGTTTAATACGTATTTGAGCTATTTGAGGAAAGCATTATTAAATGTAATTTTATTTACATTTGAACAACACTGGCATTCATAAGGAGAAACTATTTACAATGAGCACTTTGTTATCTTGAAGCAGAACTGCAATTCGAAACTGGAATTTCCTTGAGGAAAATGCTAGAGGATCTATAAGCCTGTGTAGCTATCCTGGAAGAAATGTCTTTAAAAAAAAAGTGAGTCTTGATCAATTGACAGTTGTTCTAGCTCAGAGACACAATACAAAGAAAAAAATGGGAAATCATTAGTAAGTGACTGCTGATCTAAAGTTTCACATCATAAAGGCAAACATAAAATACAAGAGGAATAAAGCTACCTTTGTGTAATTTTAGGGAAGTTTGAAGACATGCACAGTGAATTTCAGAGATTATCTTTCAAGACTAAAATGTTGCATTTTGCTTGATTATTTCTCAGAAGTTTCCAATTTGAAACTATATAGTATTTTCAAGAACTGCATTTGAGATAGAATAAAATAAAAAGATAATGCTAGAGAAACCAAAAATAATTAATTTGTTAACCAAATCTAGATCCATATCTCCATGTAAAACACGTGTGAGTTTTGAGGAAGAAGAATCAGAATGAAATAGACCCAAAAACTTTTTGAAAACCAATTCCATAGAAGTAATATTTGTGGGAGCCAGAAAACTGAAGCTGTTCAAATTCCAAAAACTGAAAGAATATAAGATTATTTGCAGACTAGCGTATTGCTTCCAGAAGGAAAGATGTATGATGTTAAAAATTACTGTTGGGCTCATTTTCTGCGAGCCTGGCAGCACCCAGTTCCCAGATGGGAGAAGAGTCATTCATTGCTCCTCACATTAGTTGGTGTTTCCATCTGTCTCCACCTCAGTCCACAATAGGATTATTTTACCTATGTATAATTCAGCTTCAATTTATGCTGTAAGGTTTTGTACATATGTCTAGGAGCTTCCACAGTCACATGGTTAATGTGAAAAAAGTTTTAAAGTATATATTCATTTGATTTTCCTAGGGGAGACATTCAAATTGAAAACCAAGCAATTTCCTTCTCTTAAGAGCTATTTGTCTAAAGTCACCATGTATAGTATGTATAATAGTCTACTCTTTTCTTTTTTTCCACCTATAATTATCATATTCAGAATTATTTCTTAAGTCTATTTACTTATGCTAAGGCATATGGGAAGATAATCTGCAAAGTAAACCACATTAAAGGGAAATGATTTCTGGACAGTTTTATGAAATTCATTCAAGATTTGTCCACTCTACATTTCATGATAATGTCATAAACTTATAAGTAATATACCTACATGGAATGCACGATAACAGCAAATGCATACAGTTTGTTGGTTTGGGATTAATGGTAAGTGCTTTATAAGAATCTTGGCAAAAAAATCTCCACCTCTCCTGTTTCAGCACTGAGTAAACTGAGGCAGTGAGATGTAGGGAATCGTGCATGAAATCACATCACCCTCATGATTCTAATCCATGCTATTGGGCTCCAGAGGTCAAACTTTAAGTCATTAAACTGTACTGATTCCTCATCAAATATGCTCATTTTCCTGTTATCATTTAAGGAAGAATTTTCATTACCTGAAGTGCTAGGGAAATGAAAAATTACTTTGGCTTCAAACTGTTCCATATCAATAAAATTTTAACTTATTCCTTTAAATAACCCAGGACATTTCATGAAAATGTATTTTTAAAAAGTGCATACCTTCTTGACTTTGCCAAAATCATTCATTACAGATGTTCTTTTAAAGAACATTCTGAAATAATACTAGTGATACCTTTGATTTTTCTATATAATGCACACTCACTGGAGTAGATAAAGCTGTTGATGTAGCTTTTTTTGTTTTTGTTTTTTTTTTTTGGATGTAGATTTTAAACAGTGCTTTCGTTTTAGTCTTTTACCTCCTCTTTGGATAGTTTTCTGCATTCCTTAGTTGTGGTCATGACTTCACATGTTATTTATTGCCATGTTTTATATCTTAATTCCATTTCCTACTCCTAACTTTTCCTTCAACTTATCTGTAAACTACAATGAAAATCTACGATAGTTTGAAGGAATTGCATATTAAAAAAGAGCGAAGACTCTTGGCAAGAAAAAAATATTTTTCTTGTGGATTAATTGCTCAAAATTTAACGGTATTAGGCCTAAAGAATGGTTGTGATTAATTTTCCATTAACTTTATGATTTGGTGTTAAGGACACTATCTTGTTGAAATTTTTGTTGACTTTAGGATCGTCCTCAGATCTACCTCTTTTCTCTTTGCTCTTTCTTTTCCAGCTGTCTTTGTTCTTCCTTACGTGCAGTTCTGACAAACTTTTGTAAATTTTCACTGTAGTTTGCAGATGAGTTGGATCAACAAGTTAGGAGTAGGAATTTCATACAGAATTCAGATGTTAGTTCTCTACTTTTTGCTACCCTATTTTCCTTACCTCATTCTCTTATTCCTATGACCAAAACCATGAATTCTTTCTTTATCCTTTCATTTCTGAAATCAAGTCTTTAATTTTCAACGCCTGCATCTTATAAATTAAGTGTATCATTTTTTCCATAAGTCACATTGTGCTCTTCTTCTTAGTAGAGTAGTGGAAGAAGGACCAATCTGATTCAGAAGACTTGAGATAAATTCCTCTTCTAAAGTTTGTTATTTATGTGACCTTGCTCAGGACACAGAATTGTGTAGTCCTCAGTTCTCTTCCATATGATAATACAAAACCTCAAGCATGAGTTGGGGGAAAAGCGTTGCCCCGAAACTCGGGCGTATCAACAGCTGAGCTCTCGAGCATCTGTTGCTCAGTGTGATGCAGGCAGATGTCTCCTCAGCCTCACCTTCCAGTTTTTCCTGCCTCAGCTACATGTTGCCGCATCACCGTGGGCTGCCAAAAGCATGGTGAGACTACCTCAGGAACCCCATGTTGAACACATCTGCAGTCATTTCCGTGTAGCTGCCCCTGCATCCCATGACACTCATGAGACTTGGAGGAACCAGTAGCTTTCCCGAGTCCTATCCAAGAAAGGAAAAGCACCTGGGATCTTACAAATTTTAAATTCTCAGCCTATAAAATGCTCCAGGGGGTTAGAACCTGGAGGAGAGTGGACTCCCAGTCCCTTGTGAAAAGGATCCACCATCTGAACTTTTCTTTTTTCCCTCTAATAACATATATCTTTCAGCACCACCTTTTCTAGTGTCTCTGAGAAAAAGCCACTTCAGACTGACTGGTCAGAATCCATCCAAATAGTTTCTTGAAACTAGATAATCAAGTATTTCACCTCCTCTCAGTTTTGTTCTAAACAATCTTCTAGATGATACATATGCTTCATGCTAATTTGGATGGGGAAGGCCCATAGAACCAAAATAGGACATGGCACACACAACGAATATGGCCAGATAGCAGAGCAAAATGTCACCCTGTCACAAGATAAGAGAGGGATGAACCCACTTAACGGTAATAGCAAGATTCTCAGCACACGAAACAAGTATTTACTTCATACAGAAGTTTAGTAAAAAAAAAAAAAAAAAAAAATGGGACCAATTTCTTGAGTCCTTAATTGCAGACTTGTGAGAATTTTCTTTTCCAGGATTTATTCCTTTTAGTTTCAGTAGCTATTTTGTTTGTTTTTCCGCCTTACAGCCTTTTTAAAACCAGGCCTTTGCTTCAGACAGGTTGGCATTTGTGATAGTAGTTAAGATTAACACATTCTGAGAGAAAATGCACCCAAGGACACGCATATGGGCATGCAGAAGAGAGTATGAAAGAGAGACAGAGACAGCGACAGAGACAGAGACAGAGAACAAGCTTTTACAAGTAGACATACCTGAAAACTAAAGTAATATATATTTCCCTCCATATCAATGCGTATTAGCTTAAAAATGAAAGCCATCTGCTTGAGTGTAACTAAGTTTTTTACAAATATATAGGGACTAACACAAGGGAAAATATTCCTTTGTCAAAGTTGATGAGGTGGGGAAAGAAGGCTTAGAAATTATTGTAATTCTTAAAATGGTGCACTTTTCAGTTGGAAGGCACTTGAGAGGCTTCTGGAAATGGGTAATGGTGTTCCTGATGCTTACAACTTCAAGGCCAGCATTTTATAAAATTCAAGATCTTATAGAAGTACTTTATCTGTATCAGCAAGGGACTTAGAAACCAATACTCTCAAGAAGTTAGAAGTGCATAGTTTTCTTATCACTGTGGGAAAATATATGGATATTTTGGATAATAGACAGAAGGAGACATACTTCTGAAAAAATCCTTAAATAATTCATAAACTTCAAAGTCTGTTTGGGTTTTATTCAATTCTTTTGTCTCAGGAGATTTGCCATTCAGTTACTGTTTCTCTCCTAGGTCTATCATAGCAATCTGCTTTTTGACAAGAGTCTATTTAGTCTTTCCACAGTCAGTACATGATTTTTTTTTTAAGAACTCGGGAGGCCTAAACTTTAAGACAAAGCACAGTGAGGCTGTTTTTTGCTTCATTAAGAATCTGATCATTTTCTAACTAAAATTTAGATCTCCATACATCTGGGGAAAAAAGACAGACTACAATCAAAATAAATTTTTAGATTTTCTTTGATGTGAAGCAATTCAGTGGGATGTGTTGTGTGTGCGTGTGTGTGTGCGCACATGTATTTAATCTAAAAATTACCTTATGTCAACCATGTGTCCTTTTAAATTCAGGGCATAGTTTAGGTGGCTTCTATTTCATCTTTGCTTCCTACACTTAGATTGAAATGTAAATAGATAGAAGATTGCAATGGTTAATGGTCTCTAAAGTGAAAAACATTTTAAATGTTAAAGCTGAAACTGGATGTGAAATTTCTTCCTATTTTGTTTCCAATGTTTTTGAAATCATGGGAATCCAGCTTACATATATCAAATGATATAAACCTGGCAAGATAAGTTACAAATTGACATAGAAGAAAAAGCAGAGAGGATCAAAACAGCAAAATAAGGAGACTGAGCAGCAAACACAACACTGTGTTCTACATTCCACACCTGGTGGCTTTCTGCAGAGATTACCAGCTGTAAGTGGATTGGAGAGTGAGACTGCCATGGTGGGAAAAATTTTATAAAACAAGTGTGTGGTTTATACCATGACCTTCTTATTCATACACACAGGTAGCTGGCAGCATGCGGTAAAAAATGAGAGGCGAAAAGTTTTGCTCAATGGCCTTAGGTCCCACGGCAGGCATATGCACAGAAAGCCTGTAGTTTTCTTGGAAAGATTACTGGATGATTTTTTTTTTTAACAAATTCTCCTTAAATATTACAGTTTATCTTGGCAAAAATTGGTCAAATCCTGTAATGCACACTGTGGTCTTCTTATTTTTTTGATATTTTCTTTTGTTAAATCATGAAGTTTATTTGCATATAAGTGTATACTGTATTTATATAACAAGATAATGTTATTTTACATCTACAGTGTCTCACTTCATCCTTCAAATTTTTACTCCTTCCAAATGTCAAGTTCGCTGTATGGCTTTATTCTTAGAGTATTGCCTTTAAATATTAACCTTTCAGTTAAAATTATAATTTCTGGAATTCTGATCTGTTAATAGTGTGTCAGAAACTTCATATATTATCACTTAATCCTTGAACCATAACAATAAAATATTTTTATTGCCACTTCAAAATAAAGAAATGTAGGGCTGGGGATATAGCTCAGTGACAGAGCACCTGCATGGAAAATATGAGGTCCAAAAAAAAAAAATTAAAAACAGCTTGAATAGCTTGCCAAAATTTACACAGTTGATAATTGCTATTAATAATCATACATGACTACTTCCAAATTTGTTTTTTATCTCTATGTGAGATTACATTCCTCTTCTATTTTACGTTTGTATGTTTCCTGCTTATTTTTTATTTTTATCTGATATTTGTTGGTCTTCACCAATTTTTAAAACTTGCCTTTTAACTTGGATACATCAGTTTTTTAAGGGGAAGTGATTGTTGGGTGGGTCGGTAGCTAACTATGTATTGCCTGACAAAAGCAGATATGTTTCCTCTAATCAGAATGGATTCCATATATTTTAATTCACTCAATTTTCAAATAATATTTGGCGCACATATGGATTCTTGGTTCTCTTCCAAAACAACTACATGCGATATCCAAGGCCTTGCAGTTTACCACTGGCTCTAAACATGAGAATTATCCATCTGATCTTTAAAGGTTCTGTGGTCCAAATAGTAAGGGTATGTGAAGACTCAGTAGCAGAGGTCCAGAACTACTCTTCTGTGTTTACTCAATTAACGTTTCATTTAGGAAAAACCTGTATACTTGTGCTAATCTATTTGTCAAGGTTCATCTTTGATGGTGACCTAGTATCACTGAATGCACAATTGCATGTGTGATTATTTTTAAGTTAGTGAACTTGTGCATTCTAAGTGTAATGCTAAATGTTTTTCAAAAAAGTTGTCTTATGGTAAATACAGTGTATCTAAAATCTCTCTTCGTTCAGTCACCTCAAACTGACATAATCTTGAAAATCTCAATTCTACGGAGATTTATTGGGACAGAGGTTTATTTCTGTGCTGGAATATCAGATGCCCTGTTAACTGCCTCATTCAACCTCCTGTAGGTTTTTCTTTCATGGTGAAGTTTCTTGTTACATCTAAGTTATCACCATGAGACTTTATACTTTTCTGTGTCTATTGACTTGTTAGATAATTGTTTCATTATATATATAATGAATATATATATATATATATATATATATATATATTCTTTACCTATTAAAATTTCCCCAAAAGCTCTTCTTGTGGCATTATTTCATGGCTACTAGCCATGTTTAATACGTCAAACATCTCAAAATATTTTGTAATGTTTATATTAGAATACTGGTAATACATTAATCTAGTACATCATATGAAACAATATCACTTTCTTATGGTAATTACAATTTTTACGAATGCAAGTTTTCAATTCTCTTCATTGATTAAACAGTAAAAGACTAATTTTAAAAGTCTTACTGCTCCCAATGGAAGCATACTGTAGTGTGTCACTAAAACAATCACTTTTTACCACTTGCATAAAAACCTCAACTCCATAATTATGCTGTCCCATCTTGTACACTTTATGTGTATGTTTATTTTTAAATTCTCTACAGATGAACAAACACTAGAAAATTAAACACACACAGCTTTATATATGTCAGTACTAAGTGCAATGCAGACTTAGAGCTAAAGAAGCATTCTGGGTATTCAATGGTCTCTTCACCTTAAGTAATTCTTTCTGGGTTCAGTCTCTGGAAATAATGTTTTGGACCAAATGTGCAAAGATATCAATGGGTTTTAAAGACTATGCTAAGGTCAATTATAACATTTCACTTGGAGACTTGTATCTGTTGAAACACCAGCCTCATTTTAGATGTATTCCTTGAGGCCTGTTTTTCTTTCCTTTTCCTCTCTTCACACTGCTGCTCTGAATAATGAATAGAGATGCATTCTGAATGAAATAGCTAAGCAACCTTTTGTGAGCCATGGGCATGATGGTAGTTAGGGCTACCATTTGTCATTATTACAGTTAGGAAAATAAGGCAACAGGTCTGCAGCTAGTTCCTCCAAAGGTTTGAATGCCTGTTTTGGCAAAGCTTAGTGCTGGGCATGTTGAGGAAACTAAAAAATAAGCCACAGTGAAAGTTTACATCAATGCTGAGCTGTTTTGTTTTGTTTGTATTATTTGATGATAAACGACGTGAAATAATTTTAGTGTGCATTTAAAACCTAGGGATTGAAAAGGTAATCAAATGAAGTTTTAATAATTAATTTTATCAATAAATGAGCTTGATTTTTACTCTAGGCTCTTTTACTGTAAAATTTTGAGAATTCTAAGTGTTTATTCAATGCTGTCTGGATTTTTAGTGATATAACCTTTTGATATCAAGGTTTTATCTCAGAATTTCTTATTTTATATCAGGAAAAGAAAATTGGCAATCTAGATCTTTTCATCATTTTTAATACACAATTTAATAAAAGAGAAGAAAGTCAAATTGGAATGGTTCAGGGTAAAGGAAATTCAAATTACTAAATTTTATTTTTTCCTTTGTAGTGATTAAAATGAAAATAATTTTATCTTAGCAAGAATTTTTTTACTTCATTTAACAAAAGCTTTAGTGTGCATTACTTCTGAATACAGCAAAGTTTTAGGCATGGGGTTCAAGAAACACATTTTTTTTTGGAGAATTTATCACTTATTCAAGGTGAGAAAGGATGTTTATAAAATTCAGGAGGATGTCTAGGATTTACCTGGAGATGAACTGACAGAGAATTAGTAGTATGGTTATCTATCTTGCACACTAAAACATGCATACAGTTATATGTATATACCTACAAGTTGTTCTTTTTGAGCACTTTCAATATTATAATGTCTACTGTACATTTTGGATCTTATTACTCTTTTGATTTATTATTATTATTTATTTTTTAAACTAGAGAGACAATACTATATTTACAAATGTGAGTCTGATTTATTTCACTTATGAGGATAGTCTCAAGTCTCTGTCATTGTTTGATTGTTCATTTTTTATGGTTTGATTTTTAACTGGAGTAACTACTTCTAAGATAACAATGTGTAATATACACAAACTAGTGTTGTTTTCTTACTGTTATTTTTTTTTTGAAACTATTATTTCTACCCTTCTTTCTATTTGCTTTAAAAAAATTTAGCTGGAGATGCATCACAGCTGCTGAAAGTTAGCTGAGTCTGAGGAATAGAGTTAAGTTTGGAAGAATAAGGAAGAAACAGAGCATGGTGTACTTTGGATCTGGAGACTTCCAGTCTTAGCTAATGTTTGTCACTGGAACACAATATATAATACAATTTAAAGGAGGAAGGATTTATTTTGTCTCACAGTTTGTAGAGGTTTCAGTCCATAATGGACAGGGTGGCATGGCAGAGGGACATGGCAGAGAATTGCTCATGTCATAGCAACAGGAATCAGAGACAAGGATCAAGGGAGGAGGGAAGGAGATAGCTCTTTCCAGGCCACAACCCAGTAACCCACCTCCTCCTACTTGGCTTCACTTCCCAGCATCATATTTAATTATAAACTCATCAATGCACTAATCCACTATTGAATATCGTACCCTCATTATCTAGTGGTCTCCCCAAAACCCCATCTACAAGCACATAAGATTTTAGGTGGACATCTAGATAAAGCCATAACACCCCTAATGGTGCTGCTGGGAGATGGTGAGAAGCTTAGGAAGGGAAGCTTGCGGGTGTTCCCTGGGAATGGATGCTGGAAACTTCAGCCATTTCTTGTTTTACATTTTGCTTCCGTAAGCAGGAAGCCATGAGGTAAGCAGCCTTCTCTTTCACAGTCCCACCATGATGTGCTGTGCTACCACAGGCCCAAAGCAATAGGGCCAACTGATCATGGTACAAAACCATTAGCCAAAATTAGCTTATTACATTGATTATCTCAGGTATTTTGTCACAGTAACAAAAAGCTGTTTGTTAACAAAGTGACAAATAAAGTACAAGTAACAAGTAAAGACAAGTAAAGAGCATAGAAATTAAAAAAATAGAAATCAAGGTAAATTCATAGAATAGATTAGCAGGGCTGTCTGGATGAAACATGAGTTTCCCCTGAGAGCAAATGAGCATAGTTAAGACTCATATTATATTACTAAGGGCCTTGAATGTCACAGGAATAAATTTCATGTTGAATTATTTATAAATTATTCGTTTTTCCAGTAATAAATAATTTAAATGACAAAATAATATTAAATGATTGGACAAACTCATTCAACAATTTTTTATTCTGCTCTACAATTTTTTTTTATATTTTAAAAGACTGTTAGAGATAAATCATAATAATTATATGCAACAGGGGCAATTTGTGGTCTATGAACAGAAAATTTTACTGTTTTGTGCTTTATAGATAAAATACTGAATGCAATTTAGAACTTTCCATACTGGGATATCTTTTGAGATCTGAATAAAATGAAATTCCATGTAGACTATTGTATAATGTTGCCACATTTAGCCAAATAGACACACACACACACATACACACATGAATGTCCAATTAAATTTGTTTAGGATAAAGAACAAATAATTGTTTAAGTATAATCTGTACAATACTTGAGACATAGTGATACTAAAAATTATTTGTTGTTTATATGAAACTAAAGTGTAACTGCATACTCTGTAATTTATCTAGCAATCTCACTTTAGAGATTATAAGTAAGTTAAATTTTATTTATAGTTGTTTTTAATTAGTAGAGCCATATTATTTAAGAATCTAAAGAAAATCCTTTTCTACATTGAGATATATACATAAGAAAAAAACATCCCACTGCTTCTCTTTTCTAAACGTTTGCTTTTCTCTTAATCATGATGATCCACAGGAAAGAGCCATTATTTATGCCTGTAGTATTCAGTGCATCATTTGAAGATAAATGTGTTAATCAGAAAGTATTTTCCTTTACCTCCATAGCATGGTCACCAGTACAGTATAACACTGTAAGGATATAATGAATGTTTGATAGAAGAATGTATTCCTGTGGATTCAAATATCACCTTCAAGGGCATGTATTAATTAAGAAAATCCAGAGAAAGAAAACCATTAAGAGATGATAGATAAATAGATAGGATGGATGGATAGACAGGCAGACAAATAGCCAGATTCATTATAACAAATTGGCTCATTTGATTACAGAGGAGAAGAAGTCCTAGGGCCTGCTGTGACCCAGTCAACTTGACATGTACAGTATTAGTAACAGAAGAGTTGACAGACACATGTCCAGTTGGGCCAACTTCCCCAGCCTTACTGGTAACTTTGAATGTCAGCCAACCTCAGCATTCTTTCCTACATGCCCTCTCAGAGTCTCACACCACTGCACTCCATGCAAATGCTATCTGCTACAATGAGCTGACAAAAGTAGGAAGATGTCTTTCTTTCTCAGATATCCCACCGAAGATCAGAGTCAAAGATAAGGGTCACAGAAGTCTGTACAGTCACAGACAGTTCATGGAAAGGTAGGGGCTAAAAGAGCATGAGGATTTAAGTGATCACATGAGAAATGGTAAGGGGGATATCTTTGCTATGATCTGAGAAAAAGACTGGTGATTACAATGAACCTGGTATTTTAAGAATATCATAGTAGCATCCATGTTTTTTGTTGGCTCATTCATTTTGAGAAGCACAGGGTCATAAATTTAAAGGGATCTATAATTGTGCATTGAAAATAGCTTTGAAGTTTGAGTATTAGAAGTTATGACATTGACTTGTACTCGGTGGAATATCTTTTAATAGTTTTTGGTCTGGGTATATACCAAGCATATTTAGGTAAAATTAATCTGCCTCTAAAACACAGTTGAAGGGAAGATTCTTCAAATAGATCAGTTAGCAAGAAACCCATGCCTGACACAAACACATTTGGAATTGAGACTGATGACATCCAAAGAAGCTTTCACAACACTAGAGACGTTGTAAACTTTCCAATGCATGGCCAGGGCCACTCACAGCTACTGAGCTTCAAATTTAGTGAGTGTAGCTGAGGAACAATACTTATTTAATTATACTTTAATTAACTTAATGAGTGGCTACTATATTGTAAAGTAGAAGCTTGAATCATACAAGACTGAGGGCTGTTGACTTTCTTTCTCAACATTTTCCACAACTTTCAAGTGTTTATCTTTCCACAAAAAGGGCTTCTTTGTTGCCATCTGAAAACCTAATTTGCTATGCATGTTTTTGCAACCATAAGACTTTATTCTCTACAAGCTAGCTATCTAAATATAGAAGCCCTCACTGCAAGTCCCTATTGGAATTAATTACCATGAAATAAAAGTTTCCTTATACTTCACTAGCTTCTTTTCAGGTGAACAACAGTCACATGTACTTAGCAGGTGCCATACCAGCCAATGGGGTTCTAGATACAAGCAAAAAGTAGAAATAACTTCTGAATACATTCAAGGAGGTAAATGTAAGACATCGGTGAAAAAAACTATCAACCAAAATTGTCGTTTTTTTTTTTGAGGAGTGGAGATATAAATGTAAAAATAATCAGGAAAAATGATGACCATTAACCAAGAATTAAAATTAGAAGAAGAGCCTTTGTGGCAAAAAACCATAAAATTTTCATTTCTGAGACATGAAAATAAAGGAGTTATGTCTAGGTAGGGTGGTTCTAATCTTTTTGTCTCAAAATTGTCACATGTACTTTTCAATGATGTGGACAATGATATAGAAGAAAAGTTATTTGATGGACAGAGGTAAAAGTCATTTGCAAATATGGAAATGACACAATCAACATTGTGTGCATATGAAATACATCTTTGTTTTTTTCTACAAGCATGCAGTCAGTATAGTCACGGGGAAAATTCATAAGAACAAACAGTAATTACCACAGGAGGAGGAAGCGGGAACAGTTAAAGACTGGGAGGAAAACAATAACACTGCTAGTGAGTCACCTCATCGCCCCTAATAAACAATTTTTTAAGTAAATAATTCCTCAGACAATAAAAGCTCCATGTTCCACATAAACATGGGGAATGATGTTCAGTGTGAGAATTTCTGAGAAAATCCCCTTGGGAAAAGGAAGATGAAAGAATCTTGAATTTAAATGAATTATTTCTTGGATAAATCATATCCTTTTAATTAAGCAATATGTCATTTAATCTAGACCTAAATCAATACTTTTCATAAAGGGATATTCAGAATTATGGATCATGAGGTTAAAAGGAAGGTAAAAAGGAAGAAAGAATGGAAAGAAAGATGGAAGGAAGGAAGGACTAGAGGAACGGAAGGAGGTTTGAGGTACAGCAAATTAATAGTATTTTTATTACATTCATAACAACAGAATATAAAACCTTGCCTTCAATATATTATTATTAATAAAAACAGAACTATGAGTAGTATCTTTTTATATTTAAAACATGAATTAAAATAATAAATTGAGTAAAAAAACAAGGCATACACTTTGCCCTGTTAAGGAAAAGCAGTTTCAATTGATATTTGGGAAATACATATTATTATGTTCATTTTCTTTGTATCTTGTACATTAAAACATAACATACACATTCTGTTACATATAAGGTACTAGTAAAACTCACCAAAATGTCCCTCAAAGCATGGTACACAGAGGCTAGCAACAGTCAGGTTTTACAACATAGCAAAGATATGAAAGAACTTTTCCCATCAGTAATGTAAAGCAGCTGTTGTCTAACCAAAGCACATTTACAAATGTCTTGTGAAAATAGTTGAACATAATCACATGAAAGCTGTTTGTTTGTAGATGAAGACAAGAAGGTTTGAGGCAGAGTATTGGAAAGAAAGGATCTATATAAATGTCAAGGTCACACAGTTCATATGTGAAGACACCTTGGATTAAAAATTGAATTATGAACAGTCAGGAAAACCAGGGTTTGTTCCACCCCACTTGGCTCATTCTGTGTCCCTAAATTACTTTAGATTGTCCTGGGGGTCTAATCGCAGGGTCTCACTTTTATTCTGAAATGTTCTTGCAATGTATTCATTCATGTTCAATCCAGCTCCATTTCTAATCAGAAGCTTCAATCATAACATGAATTCTGCTGTTTAAGAATTTAAATAAAATAATAAGTGTTTCTTTGCTTATTTACATATTTTTCCATGTATGTTTTATTTCTTAACTCAGAGAAACAGAAACAATGGAATGAATTGAATGAATGATATGCCGCAGAGAACATAGAGGCATCCTTTGAAGTTTTGGCAAAATCTGATTTTCTTTGTCCATGTTATGAAATAGATGTGTTAGTACTGGTCTCCATTTTGATATGTTGAAATAATGAAAATGTAAAATATTACTCTTACTAGTTGTTTAATTTCAAAAAGCCTAAGAATCAGGACAGAACACTTTTAAATTAGAAATGAAACATGGTTTAAAATGAATGCAGTCTCTTTTTTTTTTTTCTTTTTTCCTTGGTTTTTATGTTTTTTTCAGTGCTGGAATTGAACTCTGGGCAGTGAGCACCTTACACAAACAAGGCAAACAAGCTACCACAGAGCTGCACCTCTGCCTCCGATTCTGTTTTTGTGGGTTTTTTTTTATCTTAGTAAGTTATAAACTTGTGGTAAACTGAGACAGGGCTAAGAGATGGAAAAATATATACACATTCAGTCCTCTTCATAATGCAGAAGGCCAAATCACATGCAGAATTTTCTCAGTGCACTAGTTCATTCTTATCATCCTCACCGAAACCGGAAATAAAAATGTGATTTATTATGTATTAGCATTCTAACCAAAACCCAGGATCATAAACATTTAAACTTTTGAACTTCATTTAAGACATGGCACTAATCATTTAGTTCTCATTTAAAGGAAATTCCTTTGAAAAGGAAAAATTACTTATACAAGTAATGGGATAACAAAACTAACAAAGGATTTGGATACTTTGGTACTCTTCCTTTCACTGAACAGTACTGCTGATTTCTTCATCTACAATAACAGTCATTGTCTTTCAAAAATTGAGAGACAAAACCCTAAGCAGTGGAAAGTAATCAAAATATTTATCCAGCATCTTTAAACAGGGGAAAGAAACCAAATACTAATTGTGGAACTAGACTTTATCAAAGGGATTGCATGAAAGAGATCAGTAAAGCAGAAAAGAGTTGGGAATGTTTAATCCCAAAGGAACAACATTTATCAAAGCAATTTGAAAGAATAATTCTGTCACTTCTGGTTCCATGAACAAAGGATAACAAATGAGTTTGCAACATTTTCTACTGAATTTAAAGCAGTTTTTCAGCACATGGAAGTGATGTCATGACTGCTGTCATGTTTTTGGTGGGTAAAAGGGCAAATGTGGCATTAATTTAAAGTGTATTCCCAATAGACATTTATTCTGAAAGAGATTTAGATTTACAAAACATGACTGTATGCCAATCCTTTTAATAAAGAACATTTTGCCTTTCTTTGTTTTATATATATATGTATATATATATATATATACATATATATATATATCAGCTATCTTACTTGGATATATGAATTTATAAAAAAAGTACAACCTATTGGGTTAAAGTTTGATTAAATAAGTTAATTTTTATAATAAAGGCCCAGTGGAAGCAGAAATACTGTAAGACCAGAGTTTTTGATTTCTGGTTGTTTCTCTGACTTCTAAGATATAATTAGGAATTCTTAACTCACATGTTAATAAGACTACTTTTGCCAGTTATTTGGCAGGCTAAAGAGTTTGTCAGTCTTCTTCAGAAAAACGTGACCAGATTTCAGTCAGTGTTTCATAAATGCAATTTTGGAGTGTAAAGCATTATCACATATGATAAGAATTGTCGAGGTCTTTTTATTGGTCTGGATACAGAGACTAGTGAAATAGTGTTTTAATGAAGGTGCAAACTGCTCAGCTATAAAGAAGGATTGCATGGAGTCTTTTATAGGTAAATGGATGCAACCAGAGACCATACACATAAATGAAATAAATCAAACTCACATGTGTAAATACTGTATTGTCTCCCAGTGTAAGAAACTAAAAGAACAAATAAGATCCAAAATCTACAGTAAGTATTGCATAAGGGTAAGAAATTGCTCTAAGGGGAAAAGTAACTGGGATAGGGGAAAGGAGGAAAGAAGGAAGGGAACAGGAAAAAGGTATAAATCTGTATACAACATATACAGAAGATAGCCAAGATGACTATATGACCAATTCTATTAATTCTTAGAAAAGAACAATTAGTTCTTGATTAGACTGATTTTGCATTCCTATATCTGGTAATCCAAGCAACTCTCTTGAAGATAACAGTATGCAGTATAAGAACCATTGTTAAATTCCTATCATCTTGTTCTGAAAGCCTATATTGTTATTGTTTTGGGTTTGTTGTTATGGTTTGTCTCTTGCTTTTCATTTTCTTTTCTATTTTTTTCTCCTTTAAAAAAAAAAAAAGCACCTTAGCTTATCTTCCTCAAAGTTCTGGATACAGAGTCTAGAGTTGCTGTGACGGCTCCTGTAATCATCCAGGGACTTCCCAAGAAGCTACTTCCATTTCATGGACCACAGGGCTGTGCTAGTCCCTGCCGGTCCCCTGTGGTTCTCCAGATGACAGATAAAGGAGCTTTGGAGGTCATGCGTCCCGGATGTGATCTAGATTTTGGGTCTCTCACTCAAACTTAGAGCCCCTGACAGAACATAAGGTCACACTTAACTGCAATAAAATGCTTTAAAATACAGAATTTATTCAAGGTGGGCATGCAAAGGTTACACTGAAATAGAATTAAAATTTCTATTCCTAAAAGAGAAGGGGGAAATGTACTGAGGGAAATCTTCTAGTATCCTTAATCATCTTAATATTAGTATTTTCATAATTTATGGCTTTGAAATTGCTATAAGGGCTGCAAAATTGCTTGGCTAATTTTAAATTTGTCATATGTTTATAAAAACTTTCACAAAAGGTTCATTTTTTTTTGTTTGTTTTTTTGGTACCCGGGATCAAACTCATGACCATGCGCTTGCAAAGCAAGTGCTTATGCCACTGAGCTAAATCCCCAGCCCTATTTTAAAAGTCATCATTTTTCTAAAACTGATTAAAATAATCAGGGTGAGTTTATGTTTTTGCTGATGAAAGAGTGAAGTAAGAGGTACCTACCATAGCTTCACATTCTAAAGATTCTTGGTTCCATGTAAAACCTTTATTTTATAATATTGGTTATTTTTGATACCAGAAGTTTGATCAGTCTTCCAGCATAAAAATTGCTATTGCCTGCTTTAGTCAAAAACCTTTGAAATAGCTCATTGAGATCAATAAAATATTGTCAAAAAATGTTTCATAATCAATACTTTTGAGTACCTATAAAACTATAGAATGCAGGAAGAGAAAGTGTATATTTTTTATATTTCTACTGTTCTGAAAATTTCCTATCTAGTGAGGGACAAAATGTAAATGAATCTATTAAGTGTGTGATCTGATCCATATAACAATATACAGAATACATTGTTTCTTGAATTACCATGAAATAAATAAATTACCATAAGTAAATTGTTGAAATAAATGATTACAGTTAATACCTGTAATCATTGACATGTGTGTGTCCTATGTAAGTAACTCAAACTTATATTAGAATTGACAGTCTTTTGGTAGGGTTATGAGGAGTAAAATAGATGTTATTAAATTAATCTGTTGATGTAAAGGGAAGCATTGCTTGTTCTTTGGCAGGCAACATCACACAGTGGAAAGTCTGGTGTGATAAAACTTGACTTTGAATCCTACTTCAACACTTGCTAGGTGTCTAGCATTGAGCAAGTGTCTTAATCTGTCTAAACCCCAATGAGTTTCCAGAAAAACTGAGATTATCATGACATCCAGATTTCCATGAGAATTATTATGACAAGAAGTAATTTCCTTTGTATAAAAATACCACATCTTTTTTTCATCCATTCTATGGTTGATGGGCATTTTGGTTGTTTCCAAGATTTAGCTATTATAAATTGTGCTGCTATTAAACATGGGTTCATATATATCACTGTGACATGACTTTTTCAATTTTTCTGGGAAAATACCTGGGAGGGGAATAGCTGGATTGAATGGAACTTCCAATCCTAGTTTTTTGAGGAATCTCCATATTGATTTCCACAGGATGATCTTGAGGCTTTTATAGGTCAATGGAGGCAACTTGAGACTATCCTCATAAGTGAAATAAATCAGACTCACATTTATAAATATCGTATTGTCTCTCTAGTATAAAAAATAAATAATAACAATAAAAAACTGAAAGAGTAATAGGATCCAAAATGTACAATAGATATTGTAATAATGAAAGGGAAAGAAAGTGCTTGAAAGGAAAGAACAACCTGTAGGTATACACATATAATTGTATGTATGTTTAAGTGTGCAAGATAGAGAACCATACTACTAAATTTTTGTTAGTTCATCAAACAGAATAGTTTGTGCTGTCATGGTTTGACTGTCTGTTCCTTTTTTATGCTTTGATTTTGCAACTTGAACAACCACTTCCAAGATAAGAATTTGTAATTTATCAACTAGTGATTTCTTACTGTTATTTTTTTTAAATTCTGTATTATTTCTACCTTTTTTTTGTTTTGCCTTTTTCCTCTAAATTAAAAAAAAGTAATTCCCTTAAAAAACTGATCCTGAGTCATAGGCACTGATAGCTTCTTTCTTTTTCTTCCTCTTCTTCTTTTTTAATCAACAGCAAATAGACTGTGGTAAACTATCTTATGCCTGCCTAACTTTATCTACTGCCAAAATTGATAGACTTTCTTACAACTGTCTGGAATGAAGAAAAAATTTAATAAATGCATGGTTGAAGTATAAATTTATATTAACATGTCATGATATGGTTTATGCTAAAAGCGTTTCAATAATGTAGAATTTTGAGAAAAACAATGGAGTTGAAAGACAGAAATGGAATGGGAGCTGGCATTATTAGCATTCCAAAGGCCATCTGCTGGGTGTGACTCTGCTTCCTCTGACCTGGGAGATTAACCAACACTACTTAGCATTTCTATTTGCTTTTGAAAATCAAAGTTATTCAATTCTATCCCTCATAACATTTAGAACTAGTGGGCAAATATCTTTTTAATAGCCTAGGAATTCATATGTATATTATATATATATGCATATTTGTATACATATAAATATATATGCATACACATATATATATTTAATTTCCATTGATATGGAAAATGATAATTTAGGATGCAAATGCAAATAATTATATACATTATTTAGAAAATATTGTATATGACTATCAGTGAAAGCATCAGTATGTGATATTTTTGCTCAAACATATTGAGATAATTTACAATGTTAATACTCACAACAATGAAAAATGGAAAGAAGCAATGTAAGATTTGTGTGAGTGTTAGATAATTTCTGAGAGCATATATATGTCAACCATAAAATTAAATATCTTTCACATTATTTAAGTAAATAACCTAAACATTGAATTATTTATAAAGACATTTCATTGCTCTAGCTGGTAACTGACCAAGATTTTATTTGTTGACTAAAATGTGGAAAGCAGGTATTACAGTTAATGACAATTTAACATCCAAGTGAAACAGTTCTCTTATTTCCAACCTGAGAATTGTGGAACAAGAAGATGGTGAGACTTTAAGAGATACAGTGCTAAGAAAAATGACATATGAGAACAGAATAAAATATTATGAATGCAGATGGTCATATCCTTTTCTCAGAAATAAATATCCAATGACTGAGTTCCTATTGTCTAGCAACTAGTTAAGGAGGAATGTATAAATATGTAAAAATCAAATTATAAAATGAAAATATCCTCTGAAGAGACTATCCAATATCATTATCAAGAAAATGCAAATCAAAATCAAGAGATACCACTTCATATCAAAGATGTTATAAGCATGTAACAGAAATATTACACCAAATCCCCTTTATATGTACAATAAATGTTAATATTTTTTTTAAAATTATCTTAAAAATCCTTGATAATACCAAATGTTAGAAAGATTGCAAAACAATTATTCTAATACATGACTGGTGGAAATGTTTAAAGACATACTTGTGTATTCCCAAGATACCTGTAAAGTAGCACTGAGAGGTAAGAGAAATTTTAATTTCTATTAAGATAATAAAACCCAACAAAACACAACAGAATAAATCCAATCAAGACAAAGCAGTGAAATTGGTACAGAACTTGCAAGTAGGATGATGGGAAAACAACAGTGGTTACCATAGTATAACTTGTCATCTTCATAATAATTGTCCATTCCCTCAGATATAGCAAAATCAAATCAAAATAAAACAAAATAAAACCAATCAAAATAAAATATTGAATAAAGCAAAACAATCGGAACAAACAAAACAATGAGAACAATATTGGACCTCAAAAACATGATAGATGGAAATTCCCCCTATTTCTGTATTGTATACTGTTATCCTTCTTATATATGCTCAGACCATTGGCCCCAGCCCTGTAAAGTCAAACAAACAATACAAACATTCAGTTGCTTCTTATACGTCAGTTGCTATCAACTAGCCTGTCCTCTGAATCAGCTGGTCAACCACTGGAGGGATTGAGGGAGGGTGGGATTGGTGATTCTCAGCTAGTGCACCCAGTAGGCTCACAGGAAGCACTATCTGACCTTTCTTTTCCTGGTCTCTGCCTGGCCTGTGTGGCTTACCAGAAAGGTTTGCTAGTTGGCATGTTGGTTGGCTCCTCCCAGCATGGCGGATTCTTAGGAGACGCCAACTGACTTTTCTCTTCCTGGGCTCCACATGGCTTGCCAAAAATTAGTTTTATTTGTTCACTGTTTAATTATACTAGGCCGTGAAACTACCTGTTTATTCTGTTCTCATCTAAAGTGCTTGAGTCCCACCTCCCTTTAATTCTACTGATGGAATAAAATCCTTCACAAAGAAGGTTCAGTCTCAAATATGTTTTATGGAAAGTGTAAACTATTTCAGTGAGTTCAAACTCAGTACCATAAATGAAGGATCCTTTCAAGGAAGACTAAGTTCCTGACTAAGACGAAAGTGTTTTTCCCAGTGATCTTCATACACTGAGAATTCCCTGACTCTGGAGTCCAACCTGAGTACTTGGGGTTTGGGAACATGGTACTTGGTGAGAAGGTAGAAGGTGCTGAGTCAAGGTGCAGCCAAGCTGCATGTAAATATTTTCCACATGCACCTATTAGTATCTGAGTCTAACTGGGCTTTTATGTACATGAATAAACTGGTTTTAGTTTTGTTGTTTGTTTTTGCAGTTACTAATATTGGTTACCAATTAGTTCCATACAATGATTTGCGTGGATAAAATTTGAACCTTTTTTGTTAATTTACTCTAAATTGAAAGACTAGATTTACAGTCTCCAATCCATCCCTGGTACAGCCAATCAGAGAAGAGCAATATGTATGCATTTTTTTCACTTAATTATCCAAATTATTTTTGCATAATTAGTTACCTAAAAAAGAAAACCTTCAAATTCTTAGTCTAGAACTTAAGATTTTAAAAGGTCAAGGATACAATGATTCAGCAAAGACAAAATTTTGTCTTTTCTTCTTGTTAGTAATTTTCTGGCCCCTTCAAAGTGTTGATAACTGAATCAAACTATTGGAAAGATGTTTTGAAAAATCTCATTCCATTTTAAATGATTTCTCTGATTGTTACTCTCAGGGAGAGTGAAAGAGAAACTATTGATATAACTCTTCATCCATTTGATAAATAAATTTCCATGTCAAGGTGTTCAAAGTTCACTATCATACTAAAAGGCAGTTGAATTTTCTGAAATTAGTAGAAGATAAGATTGTTTTCAGCAAGATTCTTCTCTTTTTAAGATTCTTCCTTTTTTCAGGCAAAAGAAGTGTTTGTGATTTTTCATGATCAGCCCCATTCTAGGAAGGGTCTATTCTACCAGGCTGCTTGGACTTTGTGTCATGGGATTCTTGCATGTGTGTATATTTTGGGGGGGGAATTGCTGCTCAGAAAAAGTGAGCCTTGACCTTGCAAAACCACAGGCCGCAAACTAGACCTGATGATCCACAGCACGTAGAGGATGCACATTTGCTCCAAGGCAACGACATCGGTATTCTGACTACCTTTGGTGCACAGCAGAGCAAGAATGGCATGAGGGGCTCTTTACTCTGGTTGTTATCTGTTACTTCATCACCTCTTCAGGCTCTGCAACTAGCTGAGCCTGTCTTATCATTTGTTTTCTAGCTGTCTCTTGATAACACCAGTGACATTCAACCAAGTTCTTTACCTCCTTCCAATGGGTAATGTGTCATTGCTGTGGTCTCTTCCATTTATCTTCAATTTAATATGAGGGAGAATCACTTCTGTAGGCAGAGATCATGGGAACCTCACCTATTCTCCCTGGGTCCCATGAGAAATTCACACCATGACTGTTAGCTTACTTCTGGGTCAGCAGAGGCATTTTCCCTGATGTCTTTCCTTTTTCTAAAGGCTACACTGATTAAATTTAACCCAGTGAAGACAATGTTCTTTTTGATTACCTTAAAGTCAACATATTAGTCAGCAGGTTTTGTGAGGACTTTACCACTGTATTTGTACATTCTCTCCCATTCCAGAAGAAAGGGTTACACAAGGGTGCACACCTGAGTGAAGGGGAGAATCATGGAATCCTGTCCACCCACCTGAGTAGATGCTTAAAATAGTCTCATGGCTTGCTTTTATTTTCTAAGTAAACAAAACTATCATCTACAAATGATGGTTACTTTAATACTTTCAGTTTTATTCACTGGTTATCTTTCTCTGTAATTATCTTGAATTAAATACTTTTCTATTATGTACCATGCTTCACACACACACACACACACACACACACACACATGGTGTAATCAAAATATATGGTGAGTGTTGTAAATTTTAATATTTATTAACAGTATAAGACATTGTCATTAATCTCCCAAAAAGTATTTCTAGCTTTGAACACATTTATACCATGGTTCTTGTCACTTCTCTGAAGATAAATTTTGAAGTTCTCTTTAATGAAGGTCTTTATGTGGGGTGACCAAAAAATATAATAAATGGTCCTGCCAAATGGTACCCAATGCAAAGGCAGCTCCTAAATACATTATAGTGTGTCCTCAGCCACTTTATTCACCAGACCCTGTACTGTGTGATTTCTACTCTTTCCCAAAGTAATAATGACCATAAAAGGTAGATTTTTAAAACTCTATTCGGGACATTGAGGCCTCCACACAACTAAAGACACTTATGAAAGAGGACTTCCAGAACTGCCTCAGAAGTGGAAAAATAATGGTATAATTGTGTTCAAGGCAGGGGGAGGTATTTCGAGAGGGGTTAGTGGCAATGTGTCTTTTACTGTAATAAATTATTTTTGATTTCAACATTCACTGTATGTTTTAATCATACCTTGTATAATGATGAAAAACATACCCATTCTTTCCTTTCTAGTTGAAAGCTAAAGAAGAGAGCTGAATGTAATCATTTAATCTGTGCTTTAAACAGTTATGCTTTATGATATTTAAAGGCATGCATTTTAATTGTTTTTATTTTTGTCTTTTTGAGACAGAGTCTCACTATGCAGTTCAGACTGGCCTTGAGCTCACTTCATAGCCCAGGCTGGACTCTAACTTGCCACAATCCTCCTGCCTCAGCCTCCCAAGTGCTAGGGTTACAGGCATACATCACCATGCCTGGTTTTAATTCTGTGTTTTAATATTGACTTTGCAACTATAGGAGAGCAAGTCACTTGCATTTGTGATTCTGTTTCTACTGTAAAATGGAGGTAGTAACAGTACAGTTTTAATTGAGTTAACATCAGAAATAAAACAAACATATTGTTCATAGTAAATGTTCAGCTCAAGTCAGCTACTGTTACTACTGGATTTTAAAGAAAATAACTTCTTTGAATGTATATTTTAAACTACATTCCAGTTCATCAAGTGAACAAGATAAACTATTTGACAAAGAGAATTTTACTAAACAAAGCAATCAAGAAACAATTTGCCTTTTTTGAAACTGAAGAGCCTCAGATTTTAAATGCTGACAGAGCTTTTGTCATTGGAGTGTTAAAGAGCAGTACTCAGTGACAAATCCCTCCACAAGTTCATCCCTGTTTTATTCCTGTGTGTACGCAGGAATTTAGCAAAGATAGTATTCAAAATATTCACCAACTATTATCACTCAAGCTGAACTAAGTAGGATACATACGGCTTACAAGCCATTAGCGTGTCCAGCCCTCTTGTGCCAGGTTCAATATTGATCTTCAAATAACAGTGAGACAAGTAACAAGAGCTAGTAAATTTCCTGACACTTGCTACGTGTCAGCAACTCTTTTAACACTGTATGTATGAATTGCTTTAATGTTCACCAAAGCCCCTAGGATTTAAGTGCTATTGCCATTCCCATGGTGCACAGAAGGAAACAAAGAGGTGAGGAATCGAACTGGAGGTCACAAGATTTGAAAATAGCAAAACCAGGACTCCTAAAGGGGCTACCTGATACCAGGCTCCAGTCTCTCCACTGTGATACCTGACATCTTCTCTCGTCATATTTGTCTCATCCTTGACCCTTTGTCTTCCCTTTAGATATTTTAACAGTAGAAATAAAGAAGAATAGGAAAACACTTTTGAGACCCTTAGAGAGTAGGTAGAACTTGATTTTTGGTCAAAAGTATCTGTTTTTAAGCCCACAACAAGTATCTTACAAATACTTTGATGAAAATTTCCTAATAACATCATGTTTTGCATGACTTAAAAAAACTATTGTTAGTTTGGTAATACAGTATATTAAAAAGTTGTAAAAGCTATGATGAATTTTTAATCTAAAAAATGTAGTTTGTCTTTACATCTTCATCTCTTGAGTAGTCTACAGATTCTGAAAGATTAAAAAATATTAATATATACATTTTCCTGTTGATTAAGCTCAGTGACTACAACAAAAGAGTCAGAAGTTACTAATCAATCATGAAAATGTTGTTTTAAGTGCCAATTACAAGACAAGAAATATATTGTAACAATTTACTTCTAACAACTCCTCACTACTCTTAGGAATTAATGCTAAAATTTCTATTACTTGTACCTATGGCATTGTGTGATTATAATTCTAGCTATTTGGGAGGCTAAAGCAGAAAAACTACAATTTCAAGGCCAACCTGGCCAAGTTAGAGAGACTCATTTTAAAAATAAATATAAAATATGTAAAATGTTTGATGATGTAGCTCATTACTCTTAAGGTCAATGCCTAGTACTGAAAAAATTAATTCCTAAAAACATGAATTTCATTTAGATACATTGGTTTCATCTTAAAAGAATGATCTGTGGGCTTAGGACCATGGAAAGAAATCCTAATCTGTGTTTACATTTAGAAGATTAATAACTAATTTCTAGATAAATAAATGAAGTCATGAGTAGGAATCATAAACTGTTAAAATGTTAATACTGCATTTAGATGGTGCTGGTAAGTACATCTAGATGGTGCTGGTAAATTGGTGTGTTCAATTTGTCTTAACTTACAATGATTCAGAAAATATATATGCATATTTTCTATATATAAACAAGTATATATACATGATTCAGAAAATATATATTTTATACATAAACTTATAATGATTCAGAAAAAATATATATTATATATTAAGCATTTATCTATCTGTGCCCTTTCCCCAGATTTGAAATACTTAGTTTTGAGCATTATTTGAACTTAGTGTAGAGCCAGACCTAGCTGTAGATGTGATGGCTGATTGTGCCCTGCTTCTGGCTTTCCCTTCCAGGGCAGGGGCATCACAAGAAGGGCAGGAGGGGGTTGCACCCGACCCCAAACACACACTGCCTCTCTGGGGAAAAACACATGTGTGAAGATCATTTGAAAGTTATGTCGTTTTTCTTTTAGAATAAAGTTTCTCTGTGACCAATAACAAAGACAAATAAAGATTTAACACTGCAACAGAAGCAGCAAAGTGTTCTTAAAATGTCTTCAGAGGCATTATTCTTTTCTGTTGAAATGGTTGTGATAGAATAAGGGTGTGTGCAGTGGTGTGGTCTCAAACAAACCTTACACTTTCAGTCTCATCATTCTTGGGCTGTGGTCATAATACTTTGATGCTTTTCCTAGAAAGGTATTTTTCTTTCCTAATCTGGTCCCTTAGGCATGATTTTCACAGCTTCATATTTGCAGAAATGATTTCTTCTGAGAAAGAAATTTAATTGAATCATTTATTACTTCCTTACCCCCCAAAGTACAAAGTAACAAATTAACCCAGTAGTCCATTGTGCATTTGATGAATGGGAAGCAAAAATATAGAGTCATTTATTTTAGCTGCAGATTTGGGAATAAGACTTCTGTTGAGCTACAGGCCAAGAGCCTTACAGTTATGATACTGTGTATAGAATGTGCTGAGACTTACTATAGAAATGTCCATGCTTACATCAAAAACTAAAAAATTCCCTGCCTTGCACTCCTAGTTTCAACCATTGTTGAACCAGAACTGAACAAATTTAACCCTTCACAATTATACCACAGGCAAATTCATATAGTTTTTAAAAGATGTTAACGTTGCATATATTAAAAATTTAATTGTAATCTTGTACTGAGTGAATAAAATTAGTTGGCCAAAAAGTATAATAACAAAGCTTTGAAAATATGCATAATACAAGTATGAGCATCTGGGCTCTTTCCAAGCTGCTGTTAACATGGATGAGATGCCTACTAATGGATGAATGGATGGAAAAAATGGGGCTTTTATAGTACTATGCTATCATAAACAAGGATAAACTGGAGATATTTTTAGGTAAATGGATACACTTTGAAAACATAATTTTAAATGAAATGAATCAAATACACATGTTTAACTATTGCACTGTTTCTCTTGTGTGAGAAACTCAAAGGGAAATTAAGGACCAAGATGGATCATAGAAATTGGGATGTAGGAGGAAGATGTTTAAATGGGAAGGGGAACCAGAGAGAGGAGTGAGAGAAGGGAAGGGAGGGAGTAGCATTAAAAATAATAAGGAATTGAAGGGAGAACAAGCAACAATGTTTTGTAAAGAAAGAGAAACAGGATAGAAAGAAAGGGAAGGGAATAAGAAAACAAAGAAATAATATATTATGTACAGGTACAAATTCCCTATGATGAATGTGATCATTGTGTATGTCAAAACTGTACCAATAAATTTAACTAAAAAATAAAACAATGTAAATTAGTGATTTCTGTTAAAGTTTACAAGCATAAATCTAAGTGCTGTAATCTGTAATGTATACAGTGGTCTTTCTGATTACTTCTAATGTGAAGGTACATTTTTGGGATGACTAATTAAAGAACTTGGAAACCTGGTTGAGTCTATAGTTCTTTGTTCTAAAATACAGCCTGTTATTGTTGATACATTGTATTAACTTAAGAAGTTTAGAAATCTAACTGAGAGACTCAGCAGGGAGCCAGGATCCTTACTTTGTAAATATCCTCATCTTGTACAAGAGGAGGACACAAAGATTTTTGAGTGCTACACCTTTTCTGGACTGGGGTGTGACCTCTGAATAATATAAGGGAAGAGAAGAGTCTTTTTCTGCCCTTTTTGCTCTGGCTGCTGCCTTGAGGTGTTGCCCCTGTGCCAAACCACCCTGCCATAGAACCAACTGATTACGGACTGAAACCTCCACAAACTGTGAACTAAATAAACCTTTGCTTCCTTCATTATGGGTGTTGGGTGTTTTGTACCAGCAATGAGAGAAAAGTCATAAACAAACTTAGTTCCCTTTCCAAGAACATAACTTGTATAGAATTGTTTATAATCAGTATTAAAACTTGAAATTGTCCAAGTTTCTCTTTTATTTGGGTTTTTGGTTTAGAAATTATCTTTTTTATGAATAAAATAAAAGCTTTTCTTTTATTTTTGAGATGTTTATTTAATACAAACTTTACTACCTCACAAGGAAAAGTCAATGAAAATTATAAGAAATGTAAAAAAAAAAAGCATTATTATTTGTGAAACAAGTGACCAAAACTGTCCTAAGACTTCACAAAGGGAAATTATTACTGAAGGTTACGGCAGGTAGAAGAAATTGAACTTGACTCTGAAGGAGGACCAAGATTTGGATCAAGGAGAGAAAGAATGGGCTAGATCTGATAAGCAGTGCACAGTTTTGACAATAATCAGATTAGCTATGGTAATTGCAAGGGCTTAGCACAAAGTCCTCCACAGTGCATAACTGTACACGATGGTGCAAAGTCCATATTCTCCATTGCTTTTTACCCTGTGGTTGTTCAGAGACAAAGAAACTTTTCATTTACGGCTCTGTTATCCTTTAGAAGCCAATTATTGTTTGAAATAAAGGAAAAAATAAGGTAGAAGAAGAATGAAAACACTGGCAAAAATGCTTTAAAGTCTTGGTATGAGTTGGTCATGGTGGCGCATGCTTGTAATCTCAACACTTGGGAGGCTGAAGCAGGAGGATTGCTGAGAGTTTGAGGCCAGCCTGTGCTACAAAATGAGCTAAGGCCAACACGAACTGCACAGCAAAACCCTGTCTCAAAAAACAAAACAACAACAACAAAAGTCTTGATATGAGACTAATTCAGCAAGATCGAAAATCAGAATTTAGCCTGGGTAGCTTACAAAGAGAAGGAGAGGTAGCTCAGTGGGCACTGAATTTGATCTCCAGCACACACACAAAAAAGGGATCATGTCTACATTACTCCTGGGGAATGGTACCCTATCTACCCAGAGATTTAAGGCCCTGTGTTCACCTTAGCTGCTATGAGCTTTTCTGTAATCTACTTCCTACCAAGGTGTACATGGTCACTTTTTGTCTCCTGATTCTAAACCTGTGAGGTTCTCCTATGAAAATCTTACGAACTCCCAGCCTTATCCCATGCCAAATAAATCCAGATCTCCATGGCTGAAATGTTTTCAGTTTTCCTAGTGATTCTAATGTATAGCCAGGGATACAAACTGTTGCTAAAGGGAAGTACGGGCCACTGATCTAAAGGCATTAGGTGCTTAATGCTTTAAAGGCAGGCATACATTAAAACTTTATAATGAGAGAGAAAAAATGGGAAAAAGTTAACCTGGGTAGGTATGATAAAACATGATTTTAAATACAGGAAATAAGTTTATCCTAGCCAACAGTCAACCTCTTAAAAATTCCTTGAAAGCCTTTATATTATCTAGCAGTGAAAATTATGGTTTAAAAATAGTAACCAGTGTGCTAGGTGCAATCAAGGTAAAAATGTAATGAAGCTAGCAAAATTCAATAGCCTAATATTTCAATAGGATTAAATGAATAAAAATCACATCTGTGGTTTGTTTTTGTTAGTGAGTCCATTCTTCCTCGGTCTGCATTTCACCAAAATCTTCTTAACATTAGTTTTCCTGTGTGACTTGGTCTTATTTCATGCTTGTGTCCAGTGGTGTTCACAGTTACATTTGTCTGCAGCACTGCAGATGGGGCAGAGAGAGTAAAATAATGTTTACTTCCAATGAGCTCATGAGTTCTGAAGCCGGTCTAGGTTGGAATGGTAAATATTGAGAAAGAAGCCACTTGAAATGAGCAAATTTACCAAAAGTAAAAATCAAAAGAGAACTCTTAAGTGCTTCTAATTTCAGCAAGGGTTATGATATTTAAATATTTTTAAATTCCAGAAAGATGATTAATGTTTAATATTTGTTTAGTTGCAACTTCAAATCTTTTCTAATGTTTTAGGTTGATTAATTTAAAGGTCAAAAAAGATAAATATTGGTATATTCAAATACAAACCAGAAGGCCTGTATCTAACAAACTTTAAAGGTCTAAGTGAATAAAAAGGAAGTTTGTAAGACTGATATCATGGGGAGATGGTCACTGAGCCTTAACCATGGTTTGCCATTCATTTCATGTTCTGTGGTTGATTTCCAGTAAAGAGCATGATATTCTATTATTGTCAATGGTTCAACCAAAAATGGCAGTTATTGTCCTCCAGAATTTTTCAGGTAAGAGATAAGAGAGTGAGTGTTTCAATCCTCTAGCTGTTTAAGCACACAGAGCTGTGGTTGCTGACGCTTGTTTCCTAACTGCATTTTGCAAGCCCTGAAGAGGTAGCATACGCTGATTATCTATCTCAGCCTGATGATGGTGATGATATTCTCAGTAGTTTTACCTAACTGTAAAACTGAATCACTTTCCACATAATGGAGGAGGGACTAATAATTCAAACATCAATAACTCCATGCTTAAAATATATAACAAGGAAATGGTTACTTATTAAAGAGTGAATGATTTGTCAGTTGTATTATGCTATTGCATTTTCCTATGCTATTGTTTAAAGTAAAGGTAAAGGGATACCTGCTTTCCCCATGCTTGATTCAATCAATGAAATACATATGGTAACATTTTTGTAACAAACTCACAAGTTAGTCCAAGTGCAGTGGAACACATCTGTAATTCCAGCTATCCAGAGGTTAAAGAGAAAGGATTGCAACTTCCAGTGATTTGAGACTCTGTCTCAAATAACAAAAATACAAACACAGGCAAATTTAAATGTCACAAAACTGACATCCACAATTTAAAGGAGGAGGAGTTTTAATTAGCTCGAGGTTAATGGCATTCAGTCCACTACTGGCTGGCTCCTAGGCAGAAAATCATGGGGGAAATGTGTGGCAGAATTAAGATGCTCAGTCCATGGTGGCTGAGGAGCAGAGTGAAGAAATAGTGCCAGAGAGACATGGGCTGGAGACCTATGTAGGACCCATGGTCTCTCCTCCATCACCTACAGAGACACATCCAGGAGCATAATTTACTAACCTGCTGAGTGTTTCTTAATCTAATGAAAGTGACATATCAGAATTAAAGGTCATAATCACTGTGCATAATGAAGAAATTTTAACATATAACCTATTACTTATACATAATTAGAAGAGTTTCACAATCTAGTGAAGTCTGTATACTATTAATGTAAAATAGATTTTTGAATTTTCTTTTTGTGTGATTAGTTCATAGGAGAAATATACAATCTGAACAATGAATAAAGAAAAAAACATTTCAGCATACTTTACTAAAGCATAAGAAATCACAACCCCATTATTAAGGGTAATTATTACATTTGATTTTATAAAAACACTGAATTATTCAAAAGACTTGTAAAGGGAATATTATGCCCTTTGCCTTTGCATTCTTCATTTGTACCCATAAGTATATTACATCACTAATTCTCAAATTCCTTTGCCCAAGGACCATCTTAATCTGCTTCTTGTAAATGTCAATGCTGAGCCATCTTCCAGAGGCACTGAGTTTGTGGTCCTGGTGGCAGGTTCCCAAGTCAAAGTCCTAAAAATCACCTCTTGAGTTTCTAAAGGAAGTCACATAGCAGAAATATCTAGAAATGTTCCACAAAATACCTCCTACTTAAGGGCAGGGATAATAAAGAAATTATTTAATGCTTTAAATAATCCTCTAAATTAGAGGTAAAGCAGCTTGAAATCATTGATGTGACATTCAATCCTCCATTGACCAGGGAGATAAATTTTTTAAAAATTACATTCTTAATTTGCTTTACAAATATGTAACTGTGACTTTTGACCCCTGAGTTTTGATTTAAAACTGTCTGTCTTCTTTTTTCCATTTTTATTCCCTCCTTTTTAATTTTTTTAAGTCCTATTATCTTCATCAAAGCTAAACTAGACAAACATCTCTGAAGACTAAATAGAACAGTGAAAGTAAACATGTTGTAGAGTGTCTGAGACACTTTTCATGGTGGCTAATTCACCTTGAATTAAAACAGTAGTGACTGAAAGTCACCTGGAAAATTTCAGAAGTATATAATTCATTTTCAATTTTAGTTTGAAAGCTATTTTTTAAAATGTGGTTTATAAAGAGAATACTATCAAATGTAATCACTTTAGAGAATACTGTCTTTGGGAAGAGCACTAAGAAAACATTTAATAATAAATACCTGCATTTATAAATTGAGAGTTGAAGAGAGGGTCTATTTTGTTTATGAACCAAAGGTCATAATTGAAAGGTTCTTTCCCTAGTATAAATTACTGTACATTTATGGCAGTGGTCTAACGTGGCGGAAGGCCAAAGAGGGAATGCTTCCACTTCCTGCTTCTTCCTCAGCCCTAATTGCAACTCCCCTTCCTGTTTGCATGCACAGAGAATTCCAATCAGTTCCTCACACATCATCAATATCTGCCAAATGCACCACTTCTGATCAGAGGTTATATAACCCTCTGCCTCTCTGTATCCAGTCGGAGACAGCCCAGCCACCATGGGTTATGTGCTCTTTTCTGCATCCTCAACTCAATAAACCTGTTCATTTTGGTACTTTTTGCTTCTCTATTGTTTCAGAATACTCTAACAATAATATAGAGGTTCAATCTACTAAGTCTAAATTATTGACTTAGTCATACACTTCTTGCATAAACTTGATAATTTAGTTGATCTTTTCGAACTTAAAATCTTTAACTATATACCCACAAAAAAATTTAAAGCACAAAAACTCTCAGAATTTTTTGAGGAATGAAATAAAGTAGTTCATAAAAATAATTTTCATGATTTTTGATAAGTGTTAAGCTTAAAAATGAAGCCATTATTAGTAAAAATTATGTAAATTTTAGGGTAAATACTTATTTGTCCTTTTGTTTCTTTATTTTATAATATTTGAATTTTAGTGTTATCAGTTAGTCCTTAGAAAATTGAAATGCAAAGTCGAAAGTGATTTGCTAAATGCCTTAGCATAAAGTCTGAGAGTTGAATTACTATATGATCTATAAATGTGTTCCATGTCTTTCTATATTTATATCTTCTTATTTTTCTTTTTAAAAATTCTACTCTTCCTCTTTGTTCCATTTGCAGAAATTTAAAGGAAAAAGTAATACATAAAACCTTATGAGATACAAAAAACCCAATATAACCCAGGGTCAGTATTTACTAACAATATAACATATAGGTCACCATTTTCCACTAAAAATAAAAAGAATGTCTCTGCTCCTATCAACCAACTGTGCAATTGTTGCAATAGTCTGGATCTTTCAGTATGGGTGTTATTTTCCATAAAAACTCACTCATATCAAATCCTCAAACTTGAAAATGTTTTCAAATATTTTATCTCAGGTTTTGGTTATAACGATTTGATATTGCTGAACTACAGGGTTGTTTTCTTTGGCTACGTCTCAAAAAAATCTGCATTCTCCTTTTGGAGGTAAAAACACATAGGTTTTTGTATGCCAGGGCATCTCAGAAGATTCAAAAGGTTGATTTTTAATTTCTTCACATATCATAACTTGTGTATATCCCTTTTTCATGGCACTACATGAATCCTTTTTAACTTCCTCTCAATTTAGTAGAACATATTAAGATTTCAAGTCTTACACACCCATAGTTTTGACTTTCCAATTGAATTTTTGTTTTTCTTCCTCTTGTTCATCCCTGGGAATCCAGGATGCTTCTCTGGCTCAGATCACTTCTTTTAGCTCTGTCAACTGCTTTTCGATTCCCCATGACTTTCTATCTGACGATGGTTAACTAGGTCAGTCTTGTGAGAAATATGAAATTCTAGATAACAGGAATACTTCAGGAGTGAATTCACAATATTCAGTTAGTATTTGCAAGTATGATTCCTTTTAAGTGTATTATATTAAAGGGATGTAACATTTATTATTATTGGTATTATTACTATTTTACATGTAATTATATTGATGAGTGATAGTTACTGAGGCAAAATTTCACATAAGATAATATATATTATCTTACAAATGTGATCAAACAGTGACAGTACAAACTATTCTTTTTGATGAACGAAGAGAGATTAGTATTATACTTATCTATCTAGCATACATATATATGTACATAAATTTGTATATGTTTACCAACATGCATAAAATCTTTTCCTTTCTTTTCCTTCCCCAATCCCAGTAGTTCTGTCCTTTTGAGCACTTTTTTTTCCCCTTTCATTATTACAAAATCTATTGCATGTTTTGGGCCTTATTACTCTTTGGATTTTTATTATTTTTTTATACTAGAGAGACAATATGATATTTATAAATGTGAGTCTGATTTATTTCACTTATGAAATATGGTCTCAAGTTACCTCTATTTGCCTATAAAAGCCTCAAGATTCTCCTTTTTATAACTGAGTAGTATTCCATTGTATAAAAATACCACATCTTTTTTATTCATTCTGATGATAAACATGGGTTGATGGACGTTTTGGTTATTTCCAAGATTTACCTATTACAAATTGTGCTGCTATAAACATCGGTGCACATATATTGCCGTGGCATGACATTTTCAATTTTTCTGGGAAAATACCCAGAAGGGGAATCGCTGGATCAAATAGCTGGACTTCCAATCCTAGTTTTTTGAGGAATCTCCACACTGATTTTCACACTGGTAGCAGCAGTCTACACTCCCACCAGCAGTGGGGAAGCGTTGCTTTTTCCCCCCAGCCTCGCCAACATTTGTTATTAGTTGATTTCTTGATGGCAGCCATTCTTTCTGGACTGAGTTGGAATCTCAATATTGTTTTAATTTGCACTTCTCAAATGACCAGAGATGTTGAACATGTCTTCACGTATTTTTGTTTTGCCATTGGTATTTCTTTATATGAGAAATGCATATTAATTTCAGATACCCATTTTTGGATTGGGTCTTTGAATTTGGGGGCCTGATGTTTTTCAGTTCTTTATATGTTCTAGATATATGTTCTTTGTCTGAGGGACAGCTGGATAAAATTCTTTCCCATTCTGTGGGTTTACTCTTCACTCTGTTGGTGATTTCTTTTGAAGTACAAAAACTTTTTAATAGGAAAAGGTCCCAGTTGTTGATTCTGGGAAGTATTTCCCATGCAGTTTGTGTTCTGTTCTTGAACTCTTTGCCTATCCCTTTATCTTCAAGATTTCTACCTACTTTGTCTTCCAGTAGATTCAGTGTTCCTGTTTTATGTCTTTTTTTATTTAAAAATAAAGCAAAACAGAAAAAGGGTATAAATGATACAGAATTTCAAAAAAATTGAGAAAAAATTAACATTAAGAATCATCACTGGTTGATATATTTCATATTGCTATCTCAGAAGTAGTTATTCAAGTTACAAAATCAAGCATAAAAATAAGCAGATAATAAAACAATGACAGCACAAACTATTCTGTTTGATGAGTTATCAAAAACTTTTTAGTATTGTTGTCTGTCTTGCACACTTAAACATATATTCAGTTATATGTGTATACCTGCATGCAGGTGTTTTTTTCCTTTTGAGTACTTTCTTTCCCTTTCATTATGGTGTGTCTTTTTAATATTTAGCTTTTTCATCCATTTTTACTTTAGTGCATGGTGATAAATATGGGTTTAATTTCAGTCTTTAGCCTGTGGAAAGCCAATTTTTCCAAAATCATTATTAAATAGGTATCTTTCTTCTAATGAACATGTTTAGCCTCTTTGTCAAAGATAAGGGGACTAAGTGTCTTTGTAGTTGTGTCTGCATCTTCTAATCTGTTCCATTAATATTCAGGTCTGTTTATTTGCCAATTTCATGCTGATTTTATCACTGTAGCATATATATCACTGCTGATATATCACAGTATCTTGGTAGTGCAATTTCAAGTCAGGGATTGTGATGTCTCCTGCATTGCCTTTGTTGCTCAGGATTGCCTTTACTATTCTAGGTCTCTACTGTTTCCAAATGAGTTTTAGGAATGATTTCTCTAGATCTGCAAGATATGTTATTGGCATTTTGATTGGAATTGCATTAAATCTGAATAACAGTTTTGGGAGTATGGCCATTTTCACAATGTTGATTCTTCCTAACCAAAAGCAAGGAATATCTTTCCATTTTCTGACATCCTCTTCAATCTCCTTTTTAAAACTATTACAGTTTTCAATGCATAGATCTTTTGTTAGGTTGATTCCTAAGTATTTCATTGTTTTGGATGCTATTGTGAAAAGTGTCATTTCCATAATTTCTCCCTCAGTGAGTTTATTGTTTGTGTACAGGAATACTACTGATTTTTGAGTGTTGACTTTGTATCCAGTTATATTGCTGAATTTGCTTATTAACTCTAGTAATATTTTGATAGAGTTATTGAGATCTTCTATGTAGAATATCATGTCATCTGCAAATAGCCATAATTTAACTTCTTCCTTTCCTATCCTTATTCCTTATATTTTTCTCTCTTGTCTAATTGGTCCGGCTAGTGATTCCAGAACTCTTGTTGGATAAGGGTGGTTATGGCGAACATCCTTGCCTTGTTCCTGATTTTAGAGTAAAAGCTTTCAGTTTTTGTCCATTTAGTATAATGTTGGCTGTTGGTTTGTCATAAATGGCTTTTACCAGATTGAGGTAGATACCATCCATTTCAAGTTTTTGTAGGTTTTTTATCATTAAAAGTGTTGAACTTTATCAAAATCCTTTTCTTCATCTATTGAGATAATCATTGATTTTTGTCTTTGGCTCTGTTGATATGATGTATTACATTTATTGATTTGCATATGTTTGCATATGTAAAACACCCCTGCATTCCTGGGATAAATCCCACTTGTTCTTGATGTATAATATTTTTGTTGATTTGCTGCATTCTATTTGCCAGTGTTTTACTGAGAATTTTTGCAACAATATTCATTAGTGAGACCGGCCTATAGTACTCCTTTTTGGTTGGATCTTTCACTGGTTTTGATATCAGAGTAATATTTGCCTCCAAATGAATTAGGAAGAATTGTTTCTCTTTCAATGTCACTGAAAAGTGTGGGGCATATTGGCATTAAATCTTCTCTAAATTTCTTATAAAATTCACCCATAAATCCATCAGGACCTGGGCTTTTCTTTGTTAGTAAGTGTTTAATCACATTTTCAATTTCAGTCGCTGATACTGGATTATTCAAAACTTATATTTTCTTGATTCAGCTTTGATAATTCATGCATTTCTAGAAATCTGTCCATTTCCTCTGTTTTCCACCTTATGTGAGTAAAGATTTTCAAAGTAGGTATTCATTTCAAAGTAGCTATCTTCTGAATTTCCAAGGGATCTATAGTAATTTCCCCCTTTTCATTTCTTATTGCATGAATTTGAGATTTTTCTTTCCTTTTCTTGATAAGGTTGGCTAGAGATTTATCAATTTTGTTTATTCTTTTGAAGAACCAGCTCTTTAATTCATTAATATTTTGTATTGTTTTCTTAGTCTCAATTCATTAATTTCTGCTCTGATCTTTATAATTTCCTCTCTCCTGTGAGCTTTGGGCTTGACTTGTTCTTCTTTTTCTAGAAACTTAAATTGTCTATTTGTGCTCATTCTGTTTTCCTGATGTAATAATTCATTGCTATATATTCCCCTCTTAGGACCACATTCATTATGTCCCACAGGTTTTGACATGTTGTATCTGCATTTTCATTGAATTGTAGGCATTGTTTAATTTCTTCTTTATTTTCAACTGTAACCCACTGGATGTTCAAGAGATTATCATTTAATTTCTATGTGTTTATGTAGGTTTTACAGTTTATTTTGCTATTAATTTCAAATTTCAGTTCACTATGGTCAGATAATATACAAAGGATAATTTAAATACCTTTGCATTTATTTAAGAATGTTTTATGGGTTAATATATGGTCTATTTTAGAGAATGTCCCATGCACAGCTGAGAAGAATGTATATTCTTTTGTGGTTGGGTGGAACATTCTGTAAACATCTACTAAGTCCATTTGTTCACAGGTTCACTTCAGTTCTGATATTTCTTTGGTGACTTTTTGTCTAGTTCATCTATTTGTTTGTCACAATACAGTATTAAGCTCCCTACTCTAATTGTCTTATTGCATATGTAGTTTTTCATGTCTATTAGTATTTGTCTTATATAGTTGAGTGCTCCTGTATTTGGTGCATATATATTTATGATTATTAGCTCTTCCTCTTGAATTATTCCCCTAACAAGTCTGTAGTGACCTTCTTTATCTCTTTTGACCATTTTTAGTTTTAAGTTTACATTGTCTGCAAACAGAATAGCTACCCCTGCTTTTTTCTGGTTTCCTGTTGCATGGGATATTGTTTTCCATTCTTTGGCTTTTAGTCTATGAGTTTCCTTTTTAGTCCGATGTGTTTTCTGTATGCAGCATATTGTTGGATCCTATTTCTTGATCCATTTTGTCAACCAATTTCTTTTCATTGGTGAGTTGAGGCCATTTATATTGATGGATATAACGGATACGTAGTAGCTCAACTTTGTAATGCTATTTTGCTGCTGTTTGTTTCCTGCTTTTCCCCTTGTTTAATTGCTTGCCTTGTTTGGTGGTTTCTTTCTGTCATTGTTCTAGAAATTGTAGTCATTTTTCTCTCTCTCTCTAGTATGTCTTTCAATACTCCTTGTAGGGTTGGTTTAATGGGCATAATTTCTTCAGTTTTTCTTTGTCATGGAAGTATTTTATTTCTCCATTAATTTTCAAAGAAAGTTTTGCAGGATACATCAGTCTGGCTTGAAAGTTGTTTTCTTTAGGGATGTGAAATGTTTCACTCCAAGCTCATTTTGACTTGAGTGTTTGTGCTGAGAAGTCTGCCATGATTCTAATAGACTTTCCTTAATAGGTGTGTTGTGTCTTTTCTCTAACAGCTTTTAGGTTTAGTTTTTATGCTGAATTTCCGAGGTTCTTAATTATCTGGGTATAGATTTATTTCGGTTATAACTGTTTGGCACTATATATGTCTCACTTATCTGTATATCTGATTAATTTCCCATGTTTGGGAAATTTTCTGCTATTACTTCTGTGAATAGTTTACTGATGTCATTGGTGTTGACTGCTGCTTCTTCATTGATGCCTATTAGTCTTATCTTGTTTCTCTTTGCATTTTCTTGAAGCTGTTGAATTGTTATTTCATGCTGTCTTATTATTTTTAAAAGTTCTTTCCTTTCATGATTTCTAGCTGCAATCCTGTTCTCAAGGTCCGGAATTTTATCCTCAGCTCCATTCAAATGGTTTTGCCAGATTTTAAGAGAGTTTTTATCTCCTGGATATCTCTTTGAATTTATTTCATGCATTCTCTTTCTTTTCTTTATTGTTCATGCAAGATTTCCATCATCTTCCCATGCTTCTGTACTTTTTAAAATTTATATCTTCTCTAGCTATGCTGAGCAACTCCCTTATTAAAGTTGCCATTTTTGTCTTCATGTGAGAGTTTATTCCTAATCTGATTTTCTCTTATAGCCTCATGGATTTGTTTCCTTACTTCACTACCTTTTCAGAAATTTCAAGTGTATGACTTCTAATGTCCTCTCTTTCAATGCCTCCTATAAGTGTTCCTGATGGAATTCACATTTGAGATTGCATTTTGCTTTTTCATTTTGTCATTTTCATTTCTTGCTTGAATATTTTGGTCATTTCCAACCCCACTAGTCTCAACTGTCCACTGTGTGTGTTTTAGGGGCCTACTGTGTGGTTGATGCTTGTCCAATTGCTGGGTCCCACAATGAAGAGGAGGGACCAGTCATTTGAATTCCTCCTGAAGGGCCTGTTAGGTGAATCCTATATTCTTCCGAGGCTGACTAGCCTAGGAGTATTGATGTAAGTCAACCTTCAGCTCCTATGATTACTATGGCTTCAGGTTATTACAGGCCACCAGATCTCCCTGGCTATAGTGTGCACCTTAGCTTGGAACCTGCTGTATCTCTGGGTATCTCATTCTGATTATCTCAAAGTTGAGGGTGGCCTTGTTGGCACTCTCCTCAACCTACCTGTGTTCTCTGTATGGAGGAAGGACTCACCCACACTCTTGCCAGCCTCCCCAAGGTCCTACAGCTAGGGAGGAGTTCACTGCTGTTCCTGTTTACCCACTAAGGTCCTCCATTTGAGGGGAAAGCTCACCATAGTGTCACAGGCCTGCTGAAGTCCTTTTTATAGGTGAAAGGTTGCTGAGGCTCCCACCAGCTCACGAAGGTTCTGCAGTGGGTGGAAGTGTCACTAGCTGTCCATGGACTGTGGTCTTTTGGGTCAGGGGAAGGGTTACTGATGATCCTGCCAACCTCTAGGTCTGTGGAGGGAGGAGGAGGGGCAAAGTTTATATTTCTGCTGACACCCAGGTCCATGGAATAAGGAGGAGGGGTAAAGCCAACGTCTGCTGACCTTTTGGTCCATGAATGAGGAGGAGGGGTGAGGCCAATATATGTTGATCCCTAGGTCCATGGAGGGAGGAAGAGAGAGGTTTGTCAGATGTCTGCCAATCCCTAGATCCACGGAGTGAGAAAAGGAGGAGAGGTCAATATCTGCCAAGCTCTAGCTTCATGGAGGGAGGAGGTGGGCAAGACCAAAAGTTCTGCTAGGTCTTGGGGAGGAGGAGGGGTGAGGCCAAAGTTTCTGTGGACCCCTAATTCCATAGAGGGAGGAGGAGAAAGGGGAGACTGACCTGATACTCTGATTTTTAAGAGGGGAAAAGTTTTGAATGCCAAATTTAAAAGAATAACATTAGTTTTCAAGGCTAAATTAATTTAATTATCATAGTAATTACTCATCATTTTTTCAGTTAATAAAAAGTTCATTAGTGATTGAAGCATCTTGGATTGCTGAACAATTAAATTAGGAAAATTTGGTGCCTTAAGATGATATAAAAAGTGGCAGTCAATAGTTCATGTTGAGTCTTTGCCTGAGAAGAACAGGATGACCAGGAGGAGATTGAGAAAGAAGATTCAGAGAGAAAATTGGACACCATTTAAATGACTTTATCTCAAGACTGAAGATAGTGGTTGACACTTTGTTTCACATAGTAGTTTCTGTTATATGGCATCACTATGTGCATAAGGTGTAATACTTACTAAGAAACTGATTTATCATAGTGATTTTTAAATGAGTGATTAAATATATTAGAAAATCATTCATTAAATCAGTTATGGTATCATGTTTTGTTGTGCATGGTGGCTGTTTATGTTAATCTGAAGAATGTTTAATCACAATAAAATGTCTTAATATATTGTTAAATTTTAAAACATGATAACTTAGATTATAATGCATAGTTACACTTTTGTGCAAAAATTATATTTTGTAAATTAAAACTATATATAATTTTAAGAGAACATTCAAGGAAAAATATAATGCCTTTAGTTTTTCAATATTTCTAAGCAAATTGAATAACATTCATAGTGATATGGTAGGGCATACAGTTATAATTATGTAAACTATATAACATATAAACTACTAGCACATATAATCCAATATAAGAACTACTACTGGAAATGTAGTATAAATTAGTTCTATCAGCATATATAAACTAATATAAGTAAAATTTCTGAATCAAGGTTTATATAAACTACTAGAAGTAAAATTACTGAATTCTTTCTTTCTTTTCTTTTTTTGAGCTGTTTGCACATACTTTCTGTGTACTTCATGGAAATTTAATAAATTTACATTTTGGATGTCTTGAAGTTCAATTTACCCCCACAGAACTATATGAAGTACCAATAAATCCTGTTTGACATAACAGAAGGGCAGTTTTATTTGGTTATGAATAGTGACTCTGTTATTTTCTGGCATTTGATTATTTTAAAATCTACGTATCACACTGATATTCTTAATGAAGACTTTGATCTTGGTTGAATATTCCAGCCCATCATCATTTGCCCATGATGTCAAACAATTTTCCACAAACACAGTCTCACTGAAAATCACCAGACAACACTGGACTCATTCACACCACAGAATGTATATCTCTTTTGATTTGTTATTTAGTGGCTGAAAATTTGGAGCACATGTTTTTTTAGTACCAATGACCATACCATAATTTTTAAAAACTTTTAAAATCAATGTTAGTATTCCTCTCAGGGGACTTCCATATTAACACTTCTTTCTTTTTAGCAACTCAGTAAGCTTATTCCTCCCCAGAAAATGCTTTCCAACTGAAGTAGTTACCAGATTATTGTAGTATTGCTTTCTCATGCAGAAATAATGTTGCATTTCAACTTTACAGGAAGAAAGGAACTAACACATACTGAGCATTTATTATATAAATCATTTGACTATAAACTATTTCCTTTAGCATATTCATATGCTGTTTTTTAGGTGTCATTAATCTCTATTTATAAATCTGAAGGTCTAATCATAGAAGCTTCTTCTCAAGTCCCAATATCCTATTTTTTGTTTAATTATTTTTACATTAATTCTTTTTTTCTTTATTTTTAGCTACAAAAATGACTAATATTCACAGTAAAAATTTACTTAACAGAGTGTATAAGGTAGAAAGTAAAGCCCAATTCAACCAGTATTTTGGATATCCTTGATTACAAAGTAACATATTTTGGTCTACCAAGGCCTCTTATTTTGATTTTCTGCTTAACAAGAGGCCCAAAGCAACAGGATCAATCAAACCTCGAAACTAGGAGCCAAAAGCAAATCCTAGAACCTCTAAAACTAGGAGTCAAAAACAAATCTTTTCTCTCTATAAGTTGATTATCTCAGGTATTTGTTATAGTAACAGAAAACTGGCTAATAGGGTTTGAAGCTGTGGGATTTACATCAATAGTGATGAAATTGCCTAAGGGCTTAATGTAAAGAGACACATGAAGAAAGAATATTAAAATGAGTATACCCAGAATGTAATGATTGAGCAGAGAAGAATCCAACAAAGAGGATGAATGAAGAGGAAAGAAGTACCAGAAAGTATTTGAAATAATAAAAACTATAGAAATATAAAAAATATGATTGAAATGAATATTGAACTTAATGACATAAATATCACAGGACTTAGTTGAAGAGCACTACAGAAATAATGAGTTGAAATCCCGCTGGTATTGTTGAGCCAGGAGACTTGAAAAACTAGTATTTATAGAGAGAAGAGATAAGCAGTAGAAGCAATTTGGTTGAAGACAGAAGAGAGGTAAGTCACTGAAGAGTGTTGTAGGTTCTTATTATTTATGTATTTAACTTGGGTCAGAATATTTGGATAAATTTAACACATATGATAAAGGTCAGGTTGAAAAGAAGAAAATTAATGTCAAGAAAAGAGGAAAATGAGTGAACAGGAGGTGCGAGTCTTAGGAAGAAGAAAGGTGCAGTTGGTTTTGTTTGTTTATTTCATTGGTTGGTTTTCGGCTCTGAAGAATTTTTTCATACATTTACATAGTATATTCATGTTTATCATCTTTCACACAGGGTATTACTATACTCTTTTTAAATATTAAATTTGTTCAAATTATTTAACAATAAAATAGAGGGAATACTTGCATAAAATTTAAAAATTTTTTGATTCACCCTATTTTTACCTAGGATTTAGCTTACTTTCCAGAAACCTTTAATGTCTTTTACTTTAGTTTTTTTTTTTTTCCATGTTTGGTCAACCACAGAGGAGCCCATACTGAGAAATCCACAACAGTTACTACAAAAGATTGCACATATGCTATCGTATCTTCCACCACACTGAACATTATCATTTAGTAATTTTTTTTTTATTTTTGACAAGTTGAAGGATAAATTCTCATTTTTTAAAAAACTTAATCCCATATTCTCCCTACTCTACAACAGAAAATTTTGAGTGAAGAACTCTATCTTATTTTTCAATTTATTTGTAAATAATAATTAATCTGTCAAAATTTTGTTTATGTTGGCTCAACAAGAATTTTAAGTTCCAACTTGAGTCAAAATGATCTTATATACCAATCTCTTATAAAAGCCCTACTCTAGAAAAGTAAAATATTATGTTTTATAGAGAACTATTATGTAGAATATATAAACAGCTCAAAAAAATAAGACACCCTCATAAATTTAAAGACTCACTGCAAAAATGAGCATCTGAAATGGATAGACACTTCTCAGATGCTGAAGTAGAAACAGCAAATAAATATATGAAAAAATGTTCAACATCATTAGTCATTCAAGAAATACAAATTAAAACAACACAGTGATTCCATCTGTCTTAGTTATTTTTCTCTCTTTGCCAAGACAAAATACCCAACACTACAAATTAAGGGATGAAAGGTTTATTTAGTTTACAGTTTGTGAAGCTATAATGAGCTGGCTCCAAAGCAGGGTGGTGTGGCACAGGGGCAGAACTTCAAGGCAGCATAAGACAGCAAAAGCACCAAGAGCAAAAATGGGGTAGAGCAAGCCTCTTTTTTTCCCTTGCATTTTAAGCACTTTACCACTTTCTAGGGTGGCTGTAGCATTCACACCATCTTCTTGCCCTCTTCTTGAACAGAATAAGGATGTTTACAAAGTAAGGACTCTGGCACTTAGTTAAATTTCTAAAATTCTTAAGTTGACACAATGTATCAACCATTATTCCATCTCACTCCAAAAACATGGCTATTATCAAGAAATCAACCAATGACAAATGCTGCTAGGGCTGTAGGGAAAAGGAACTCTTCTCCATTTTTAGTGGGAGTGTCTACTGGTATAACCTCTGTGAAAATTAGTGTTGGAGATTCACCTCCAAAAACTAAAGATTACACATCACCCAGCTATTCCTCATCTTGGAATCTTTTCAAAAAATTAAAACCATCATACCGCAGTGACACATGCAATCCCCTGTTTATAGCAGCACAGTTTGTAATAGCTAATCTTGGAAATAGCCCAAATATGCATCAACTGATTAATGGATAAAGATGTGAGATTTTTCACACAATGGAATATTACTCTACCATAAAAAAGAATAAACTTGAGACATTTCTAGCTAAATGGATTTACTTTGAGGCCATGCTTTTAAGTGAAATAAATCAGAAACACATGTAAATACTGCATTGCTTCTCTGGTGTGAGAAACCAAAAGTATGAATAAAGACCAAAATGTATAATAGATATTGTAAAATAGGGGGAAAATTTTAAAAAGGAAGAAAATATTCAAATGGGAGGAGATCTAGGGAGAGGGGAAATGAAAAAAAGAAGGACTGAAAAAGAAAAAAAACATAGTGAGAAAAGAAGGAAAAACTGAATATAAAGCCTTTGTAAATAAGGAGGAGAAGTGTAGTTAAAGGGAGTGTAAGCAAATGGAAAAAAAGAATCAAGTTATATGATGTTCAGGTAAAATTACCTATCATGAAATTGATCATTATGCATATAAGCACTTTACCAATAAACAATAAATATGAAAATGATTATAGGTTAAAAAAAAAGAAAAGTAACAAATCTTTCATTCAAAGAACCCACAAATTTGCTTATAAAATTAACAATAATAATAATAATGTTGAAGTGAGGGGCCATATCCTGTTGGTATTATTTATTCTCAGTGCTTTGTATATTCAGTGTCATATATCAGAAAGAAGAATGAATGAATGATTCATTTGTGAATTATATCTAAATTGTTCTGAGTTCTTGAAACATGGTCATAAAATAATTGCTGCAGACTATTGTTTTTGTTGAACACTGTGATAATTACTGAATATACAAGTTCACTAATCTGACAATATTCTATAGAGTTGGCACTAGTATTCTCATTTGAAACATGAGAAAATTGAGTTTAACTTAACTGAGTTTAAGTAAACTCAGCTGGGTCATACAATAGAGCTCAATGTGAAAGCCAATTTTATGTCTAGCTCCAAACTGCATGATCTTTCTGTCATATCTTGAATGTTGATATACATCTTTGAGCTGTAAATTCTTTCAGTAATGAGTATATTTATTTGAACTATAAATTTCTATATTGACACATCTGCAGGACAGAGTTCCTATAACTTTAGATCTTTTACTTTGATTCATTGTTTAGACAGAACCATTAGATTTTTTTCTGTGCGTGGTATTCAATAGGTGTGTGAAAGGTAGGTCTTTGAGTAAGGTTTCTCTCAGAAAAGTATAGTTTAAGGTATTTAAGTGTTAAGAGCAATTTCTAGGAAGATGGCAGAGCGATTAGCAGCAGAGAAAAAACTTGTCTGAGGTTTGGCATCCAGACACTGGAATATAGCAATACAAGGAGGAGTAGAAGAAGGGAGGCAGATACCTGGGGACCAGAAGGATATGAAGCTAGAGTTGAAGCTCACAGGTAGAGCAAAGAGAGAAACTTCAGTGAAGAAGAAATAGGTGGCAGGCAGCACTTCCTCCCTGAACTTGGACTCACTGCATGGGAGAGGTGGCTCAAACCTATGGACAAACAGTGACCACTGGCAACCTCAGAGGTCCCTACAGAAAAATGCAGCAGTAGGTAGTACAGTAGACTAGAGTGGCTGATGATTTATTTGGGTTCAAACATCCCCCAGGAAATGATGACTGACCAGGAGCCACCTCGGAGAAGAGTGGAGTTTGGAACTCAGAGTAGCTGCAGGCTCCATCAAAAGGCTCCCAGTGTTGGGATCAGGGAGCTGAATTCAAGGTGACAGGAAGCCAGAGAGCCAAGGTTAAACCATCAGGAAGCCAAGTTCAAGCCACAAGAGGCACACAGACTGTTGCAGGCTAACTGGATCTAGCTCCAGCCTCACAACCAGAAACACCCTGAATTTCAGTGGAACTAAAGGTACAAGCTTACTGGTACTATGCACTCCTCAGTAGCAAAGCTAGCTTCTGGGAATTAATCAACTTGAATCTGGACTCTATCTGCCCATGTTGTCTACCAGTGATAACAGAGGCATGCCTTAAAGTAAACATTTTTTCCTTCTTTTCTTTTTTTTACTCTTTTCTTCTCTTTCTTTTGGTGTGTATTTTTTTTTCTTGTTTATATAAGTGTGAACATGGTGTCCAGTTTTGTTGTTGTTATTCTGTTCTGTTCTTGTTTTTATTTCTTCTCTCATTCCCTTCTGACCTCTTTAACAGTTTTCCAAAGTTCACGAGACCTTTGTCCTCTAGTTTTGTTTATAATTTCTTCCTCTTCTTCTATTTCTCTGTTTTCCACCCAAACCCTTTTACATTTTCTCCATTGAGTGTTAAAGTGCCATATTTAGGGTTTATTTACTGCATACAGTTATCTGGTTCATTTTAGATTTTGTTATATAGTCACAAATCTAATTCATGAAAATTAATAGTTACCTCAGTGTGTCTTTTTTTTAGGCTGTGTTTGATATGATTGTTTTTGCTGGTGTGCCACATTAGTCAACACAACATAATTATTCTAATCAGTTGCTCTTCCTGGTATACAAATACCGAGATTGCCTACTGGTTTTAAAATATACTATTAGCCAGTGTCAAATAACTAGGGGCTGGGCCAAGTAAGCAGCAACTTCTCATTCCCAATGAATGGAAGAGGTATGATCTTGAAATAGACTCAAAACCCAAAGTCAGTTATACCTAAGGAAACCTCTGAGAAGTAGCTATTTCCTAAAGGTTCTAAACACTAGCAATAAATCTACAAGTCATAGGCAATCTATAAGCATCAATCCAGGAATTAAGCTTAAAAAATAGAAAATGAAAAAAGACCTAAGAAAGATGCAAACCCAGACTTCCAACTCACCAAAGACAAACACATAGGGCAATGAGGTAGAATAATTTGAAAGCCACCCACCTGGAATCTCTGAAGTGGTCACAAAGGAAATAACAAAGCAGATGAATGAGGCTCTAGAAAAAAGCCAGAAATCATTGCTCAAATGACTACAAAGATGGTGACCACAATGAAAGACATGCCTAGTAACACTAGAGATGATTCAGATGAAAAGTAGAGGAGTTTGAGAAAATGATGGAAACCATGAATGCCCAACATGGGAAAAAATACATGGAATCTATGAAACAGATTCAAACAGCTGTCCAGGAGATTAAAAAGTCCATTGAAAGTGTACATACTCCAAAATAAGCCAATGTGAGCACAGAATCTCAGAAACAGAAGACAGGATAGTATTTAGTGATAATGAGATGAAAGAATTCTTAAAAATAGCAAGCAGCTGTGAAAAATCAATCCAGAAAATTCTAGGTGACACAAATAATAACAAGATGGATCAGAGTCAATGAAAAAAGCAAGAGATAGTACAAGAGACATAAAAAAATGAAACTGTTTATAAAAGACATAGCAGAAAACTTCCTAAGCGTGGAAAAAGAATTTGACATCAGATAAGTGAGGCATACAGAGCTCTAGTAAGCCATGATCAAATAAAAAAAAAAAATCTACACCAAGACATAATAGTCAAGATCCCAGAAATTCAACACAAGAACAAAATATTAAAAGATATTAGAGAAAAGATACAAATCACCTATGAAGAAAAGCCTATCAGAATCACAGCAGACTTCTCAACCCAAAGCCTGAAGTGAAGGAGAGCTTGCAGTGAAGTATTTTAAGCCTTGAAAGTAAACAATCTTCAACCCAGACTGATGTATCCTGCAAAACTATCTTTCAAAACTGATGGAGAAATAATACAATACCGTGACAAAGAAGAGGAAATTCATGAACACCAAAACAGCACTCCAAAATGTTCTGAAAGACATTCTAGAAGGAGATAACAAGAACAACTCCATGAACTCTGATCAAATGAATCCTTCAGCTAAGTCAAGCAAGTAAAGGCGGGGGCAGAGAAAACCAATAACAGGAAAATAATATGATTAGGATAAGTCAGTACATATCAGTTATGACCATTAACATTAATGGTTTCAATTCACCAATTTTTTAATAAATAGAATTTTAGTTCTGATTTTATCCCACTGTGCTTTAGAAGGAACTGCCCCTGAACTCTGTTGTTATCTGAGAACCAGACTTCTCTGGGATGCATAGTGTCCCATTCTGATCTGGGACTTCGGGGTGAGTCGGCAATGAAAGTACTCATGGGCAGCTTTTTGATCATCCAATGACCTTCCCGTGATCTAGCCACAAGCACTCTATTAAGCGAATTCATCATGAAGTTAGTAAAGAAAGGGTTTCTCTCCTCCATCGGGAGCATCTGTTCCTCCCTTTTCTTGTTTCTGCCTGTCAATTCCATACAGTACCTCTATTTTTCATCTGTCAAAAATGACTCTGCTTTTGAGAAATAATTTCTACTCTTTTACTTCCATAAAACATATAAAAATAAAAATGCATATCTTGTCCTTTCTGTTTTACATCCATTCCCAAACACATAAAATATTTGAATTTGCTGATAGAGCACAATATAAGGTATCCTCTGTTTCTCAGCAAGTTTTACAACTTTGCTGTATTTAAAAAGAACAACCCCCATTTGAAACTATGAGTGATACCCACCAGAGCACCACTTTTATATTCATTTCAAACAAATGCAGGAATTGTTCCTCAACCAAGATCAATGAGGTATTTCTCAAAATGAGTCATGCTGATAGAAATCCCTTTATCTCAGACTCAGACATACTTAAAGGAAGAAAAAATGCCTTGGGTCTGGCTGATGGGGTGTCTCTCTATTGTTCCCAGACTGCCTCTGTCTGGGACCTCTGATACACGCAGCAAGGAAAACTTATCAGCAAGCATGTGCCTCCCAAGTTCCATCTGTGTGTGGAAGGAAATCATGGTTCGCCTTTCATTTCTCTTTCTCTGAATGATAACCACACTTGATTGGGTAGAAATCCTATCATTTTAACAGTAGCTCCACATAAGCAGAATTCTACCCAAAATAACAGCTAATCATTTCTAAATGCTATATTGGTTTTTAAAGTTCAATTTTAAAATTAAATATTTTTAAAATTAGTGTCTATAATTACTAAGATAGAATACTATTTATTGATATCTTAAGTATTATATATGAAATTTAGAATATTTTTTCCACAGTCTACATTATTTTTTTAAACAAGGATCTCATCATAGAATAGTTCTCTGTTTTCTTGCTTCATATTTTCACTCTCATAAAGAGCTAAAGATAAGATTACAGTGAAAATGTTGGTGACTCCTTGGTCAAGCAGTTTTGTGCAATATTTGAGATATTATATACAAACAATCTCCAATTTACAGTGGTTTAAATTATAACTTTTCAGCTTTGCAGTTCTGCAAAAGTGATTTGCAGTTTCAGTAGAAACTGCACTTTGAATTTTGAATTTTGATTTTTTCCAGACTTGTGATATGTAGTACTTTCTCTCAGTGCCAGGCAGCAACAAAGAACTACTGCTCTCGGTCACTCATGTCATTATGAGAGGAAAAAGCCAGCACTCTACTGTGTACCATGATACTATGCTGCGATGATCTAGGTTAGGTATGTTGAGACATTATTTACTTATGGTAGTTTTAATTTATGGTGGACTTCTTAGAACATAATTCCATCTTAAGTCAAAGAGCATCTGTACATATTTGTGTGTATATTCATATATATGTGTGTGTATTCATATACAGATACATGTTTGTGTACATATATAATGTATTCCTATATACTCTATAATGTCAGCTGTGAAGTATTTTTTGATTTATTGTTTGTTGTAAGAGGCAATAATTAATGATATATTTCTACAGCCAAAAGGCTCATTTATACATGCACACATTTATTACAAAGACATAGTCATGTGATGCATTTCTGCTACAGCAAAGCAGGCTCACAGCTGAAAATGGTTTTGACTTTGTTGGGCCAGAGTGTTTTGATAAATGGAGACAAACTATTAAAATAATTCAGAATTTCTAAGCACTAGCAAAATATATATGTCTTACAGAAATTGATGTTTGCTCTTCCAGCTGGCTGTCCATCACTTCGTGGTTCCCTGGAGAGGTCTACAGACCCATAGACGATGAAAGTATTGCACAGATGTTAGAGATTTAGCTTCCTTTAGAGCACTGCTTGAACTACAGCAAGCTGGTATTTTCAAAGAAAGTGTGCACAGTCATAGGGTGTGCATATGCTCCTCAGCCCTAATGTGGGGAAGCCCACCTGTCAAACCCTGTGTACTAAAAGTGCCACTGATTTGTTAGGTGGTACTACAAAACATCTAAGATGTTATCGTGTGTAACAAACAAATCCATCCATTTCCATGTGTTGTTCCTGGGGTCCAAAACAGCAATGTATAATAACACACTGTGAATGAAAAAATGTTCATCAGAAAGCTCAGTTGTCTGTGAGAAAGATGTGACATGGGAGGAAGCAGCTACATTAGGGGAAGACTGGGGGAAGTGAGAGGCCTGAGGAACCTGGGTGTTGGCTGCTTCTTCTGAACCAACAATATTGAGTTCCCGTTGTGCAGCCTGCTCTGCGGTGGGTCAAGCACTGTACATTGAAGAGACGCTCAAGGGCAGGTTGTCTGCATTCACTGAACCCTCGTACAAGCATTGAAAGAATGACCATTCACATTTTCCCAACTTGATTCCAAAGGACCAGCATTCATTCTTCTTGGAGTAAATTTCAGGAATGATTTCATTCCAATGGCCCAAGGTAAAATTTTATAGTGCATGTAGTTCAACTAAGTGCTACAGAAAGACCAGGCATAGAGTCTCAGCAGTAACAATTGTTGTTGGTATCAATCAAATACCAACAACAAAAACTCAAGGTGATAATGTCAGTACTAGATTAACCATAACGGAGGAAAAGAGGTTTATCTGAAACAAACAGAAATTTGATTTTGATAAGGCATTCTGTTCACAATAAGTAAAATGCCGTCTACTAAATAGCACGGATCATAATCTAGAAGATAAAAATGATGGGAATGTAAGGACAATTACCAAGAACATAACAAAGTAAGACATCAGATGGCCTTACTGAACCAACAAATAACAAAATATTGAGTAAATTAGTGTACAATGCCTTAAAAACTAACAAAACAAAGAATTAATATTAAAACAAAGAATTGATTGCTCTGAATAATTAATGATATATGTCAAAAATATACTCAAAGAGAGTAAACCAAATTTGAATTAAAGGCAACCATCTCGCCAGTGTGGTAGCACATGTCTATAATCTCAGTACTTGGGAGGCTGAAGCAGGAAATTGCCATGAGTTTGAGCCCAGCCTGGACTACATAGTGAGTTCAAGGCCAGCCTGAACCATGGAGTGAAACCTTGTCTCAAGAAAATATGACCAACTCCATAGATGCCTTTCAATATCATTATTTTCAGACAAGTGTTCTAACAAGAACTTAAGTGATAAGTACAAAGAAGTCATATTATTTGAATAAAATTATGAAATAAAGTAAAACTTTTATTATGAAAGCAGCAAGAAAAATATTTCACTATATTTTTATATATGCAGTCATTTATAGAGTGTCTTATAATATTTTCTTCCTATAATCATTAAAATCAATGACTACAATTCCATAGTGAGTAGGATTTCTCTATCTCATGAACATGGAGAGTATGGCTTGAGATCCACTGTTTCAGGAAAATCACCTGACAAGCTGCATGAGATCACAATATTAAACAAGTCTTCAGCATATTTAGTTGAGAATCAATATTTTACACACTATAATTACCTACAAATGCAGTGAATTCTATTTTTATTACTGATGTCATGATGAGCAAAATTATAAATAAGTAAAACATTGTCTTAATTCAGTCTTTCCCATAATTAAATATGAAACTTTAATAGTGGTATTAGAGGCATCTCTGAACATATTTATAGCATATGCTGTGGCATTATTGATTTTGTCAGTGCTGCTAACTTTACAAGTTACACATTTAAATAAAAAGATTCATTTTCTCAAACTAGGAAAACCTTTCATTGCAAAGATACACCACCTATAAATGTCTTCCTAATAGATGTAGTTAGCTCAGTCAGTTTACTCTTGGTCATTTATAAATATCTTCAAGTATTGTATGTTTGCGCAGTGTACTAGCAAAAGTGATTTCAGAGAATCAAAAATTATCTAAATTCAGATATATGCATATATAAACAAATATGTAAAGTTTGGCCTAAGTTAAACAATTATATACATACTTTTTCAAAATGTCTAGCAAGCTCCTAAAAGCCATTGTTCATAAAATAATTACCATTGTTACATTTTACATATTACTTTTGTTATTGTTTGCTATTTTTGCTGATTTTATTTTTATTTGTTTAATGCTTGTAGCTTTAGTATATCCAGGAAGTTATTATCATTTTGTCAATTCAAATTTTCTGAAGAGCATTGTGTCAAGTGGCAGTATTTTTATTTTCTAATAAAAAATGAATAAAAACAATGATACAGAGTTTCAAAACAAAATACTGAGGATGACAATAGTCCGTATACTACATATTGTTATCTTCAAAGTAGTTGCTTAAATTACAAGACATAGGCATAAAAAATGGTCAAACAGCAAAAGCACAAACCATTCTTTTTGATGAACTAACAGAGGTGAGTAGTATAACTGTATTATATAATATGCTTACATATAAAATCTTTTCCCTTCTTTCCTTTCTCTTTTCCCCCATTCTAGTTGCTTTTTCCTTTTGAGTAGGTTCTGGCATCTTTGAAGCATTTCTGGAGTCGCAGATACTAAGCGTTTGGTAATCTGAGACGCGGCTCTGCTGCCTTCCCTTCTCATCCAAAAGTCTTCCCTGTTTCTCTCATTTGCCACTGGAGACAAGATCGTAACTCTTAGTGGAGAGGGGAGGAGGCACCTAGTGGTATAGGGGAAAGAGCTAAAAAAGTGTCAATTTTGGCAAAAGTATAAAACCTAAAAAAAACCCACTCTGAATTTATCTTTTAAAAAATATGCTGTTAGTACTACATGTCATTTAATTATTTTTAAATTCTTTGAAAACCTAAGGAACCTAAGAAATAACTTGCAAATCTCAGTGCACCTAATATTGCACTTGATATTAAAAACAAGATTTATTTTCTTTGCTTTTAAGTCTACATTAACATTATCTCAATTGGTTCCCTTATTGTTTACGCACACATACAGATATACGCACACTCCCAAATAAATTAATAAATAAAATGCCTTTTGAATTATTAAAAAAAATATTTCTTGCTGTAAATAGCAAGATCTTAAATCAATAGCTTGCAAATGGTGGATTTTTCTTTTCTTCTCATGGAAGAAACGTCTGAGGCACATATCATGGGTGTCATTGCCCCAGATTCTTTCTTTTTTTTTTACTTTGCCTTCCAGAGAACTTGGTTTCCTTTGTGAATTACAGGATGGTTACCACAGCTCCAGCAATGGCACCCGCATTAGTGAAAGAAAGGAAGCAAGAAGGTGGAAAGAAAGGTTGAGGGATGATTTTGCAATCCAGTACTTTGTTTCTGATTCTAAATTCATTTTGTTATGATAATGATTAAGTGGATTTTGAGAAGGCAAATGTGTGATAGCAGGCTCTGGCATACATTTTTTTCTATGTATCTCTTTATTGTATCATTTTCAAATGTTTTTAATTATAAAATGTTTGTTGTGAAAAATTTTGTAACAGAGGAGCCGGTAGCCAAAAGTCAAAACCGGTGCATCTCTGGGTGAAGTGATCTATAATAAAGTCCCTCCACTCCAGCGCCACTGTCTCCCTGTGTGACAGCTTCCCTGCCTCCGCGCCCCTGAGCAAAGTGTGCATGGCCCAGTCTTTAGACTAGGCAGGCAGTTGTCTGCGTTCTCTGGGAGTTTCCTGCTTCTCCTGTAGTGCTGCCCCTCAGTGCTGTCATGCACAGACCAGGACACAGAGAAAGATTTATTCAAGATAACCTGAGAATTTCTCACGAGCCCGAGTCACCACGGAGCTCATAAATGACAATTCCAATAATATGCTGATTCAACTAGTTGAAATGATGGTTTTGTGCACACTTTTAAATAAAGATGCAAAGTGTGTCTAAAATGATACGTACATACTTTTGAATAGGATAAAAATAGTGTGAAAAGAATTGTGCAGTTGTTTGGAGAGAGTCCGTGTCAAGGAAAACATATCCCAGTGTTAGCGTGGCTACTGGCACGGGAATATCCAGGTGCAAGACTTGCTTAGTTTACAATTTTTCTTTTCTCTTCACATCTGGTTAAACAGAAACATGTTTGGTTTTACTGTGTTTGGGGAAAGAACTGAAACTATGATAATATTTCTGCTTGCTTTCTTTTTTCCAAAAAAAACTTCTTCTGAAATTTGATCATTGGATCAGCAATATCCATTAAATGAAATTCCTTTGAGACATTACCTTGGCATCACTGAATCGGTAGATGTCAAAGAGGTTAATACTATTATTTTTACTATTCACGTCATTTTAATTGAAATGTAACCTTTTTCGATTTACTAGATTTTAATTAAAGAAGAAAAGTATAGAGAGTAAGAACATGGCTTTTGGACATAGTTATAAGTCGATTAGAAAAATCTGAATTCTCCATTAATGTGATGTGTCGTTTATGTAATAGTCCTTAGCAATTTCATCCATAGCATGGAGATAAATTTACCTTCACTGTTTTAGTAGAATAAAATTAGTACATGAATGTTAAGTGTTCAACAGAGAACATGCCAGTAGGGGATGTTTCCCAGAGAGAGGTATCATTATTATTGCTGGTGTGCTGGTTCTCTTACTCTTCTAAATTTACATGCCATTATACCTCTGCTAACAGCAGACATTCTGGTTAAGATTGAAATATTTCAACTTTAATTTAAAAACATGCTTGTATTTCTTTTTTATGTAATCGGTAAGGTTTGGATTCTTTCTTCTTTATGGAAGTTTAGAGACACTGACACTTTGTCTTTGCTATTTAAGAAATATGATTGCTACTTGATCAGGGCGTATGAGTATTGTATCACCAGTTACTGTTGACCTCTGTTCTAGTTATCAAATGTTTTCTAATTGGTCAAAGCTTCATAGAAGTGTTTGTTTAATATTTTAACCACTGTTGACATTGCTGGAACAAAGTATCCAATATTCACAATTTAAAGGAAGAGAGGTTTATTTTGGTTCACAATTTCAGGAGTTTAGTCCATGGTTGGTTGGCCAAAATGCAGACATAATAGTGGAGGGACCTGCCACGGAGGAAAGTTGCTCACATCATGGCAGCTGGAAAGCGGAGAGGAAAGGAAGGGAGAGGGGGAGGAGAGAGGAATTAGAAAGGAGATATTCCCTTTCACATCAAGCTTCTAGTGATGCACTTCCTCTGCCCAAGGTTTATTTTCTAACAGGAAGTTAGTTGTTCTACTGGTGAACCTGGCACCTCCATGACCTTGCAAACACAGAAAATTTTGGGGGGACACTACAGATCTAAACCATAAGGGCCAATATTTTGAATTATATTCTTATCAATAAATACTACTAGACTGAGCAATTTGCTGATGTAGCAAGACTGTCTCAAAATAGAAAGTGAAAAAGGGCTGGAAATATAGCTAAGTATGAAGCCCCAGTTCACTGTCCAGTAGTGAAATTAAAACAAAAATATTACCTCAGTATTCTTGATTGAAAACTATAGATAAAATAAAACTCTGAGTGAAGTTTTAGAAAAATGAGCAGTTTAAAAATATGAATAAATCCAGAATAAGTTTGGAAAATATGGTGTCTGAATAACTGGAGTCCAAGGGCATTGTCACTCTTTGTTTGATCATCTATGGAAAATTCCAGGTACTAAGTATAATAGATGTTTTTAAATATATTCAAATTAATTCTCACAACTACTCTAAAAATTAACGTTGTCTATTTTCCACTAAGAAAGACGAGTTGCAGTTAAGCATACGCCCAAAATCACACTTAAACATTGAAAAGAAGATTTAAATCTCTACCCTGCTTGATCAAAGCTACTTTTTTTTGTCTGTAATTAAACCCTGGGATTCCTTTTAAAAATGATGATATGAGGAGAAAGTCATAGCAGAATTAGTAACAGTCTGGTAGACTGTATTCTCATTCATAAAAGAGCAGGTCAGTTGTTTAGGACAGCCCAGCCAATATGCTTTCTTACTCGTTGGTGTTCTGCTCTATCTCTGTAGACCATTTTGAAGTGAGCTTGACATTCGTGCTAAATGGGAAAACAGAAACATTTTCCTACTTAAGTGTGCCTGGGTTTCTCAAGAAAGAGAATGAAAAATCTTTAAATTCTATTTTGTCATTTATAAAATATATGTTTCTGTGATGAGAAGTCACTAGTGTATCTATATTTTTGTCTTTTTCTTCTCTTGAAATGCATACACTCTCTGAAGTTGTTACTTTTTTCTTACGGACCCAGATAAAGTGTCACTTTTCCTGTAATATTTTTCATAGAGGCTTGCTAGATTAAGTAAACAAAAATACAGAATGGCCGGTGAATTTATATTTCAAATAAACAATAAGAATTATTTAATATAAGTATATGCTGTGCAGGATTTGGGATACACATTCACTAAAATATTGTTTATTTTCAGAAATTCAGAAGTGAACATCCCATATGTTGTCTGGCAACCTGAAATGGGAACATTATGAAATGGAAACATATCCATAGTAATAATGAAGGGATATCACCTCCGCTTTGGAAAAACGACAGGTCAAATGAACTGTTTACCGCCCAAGGAAGTGGCAAATCCTGGTTGGACAGGTACAAAAAACACAGACCTCCATTCTCCCATGGGGCGGGAGTGACCTCAAGAAGTAGTTCAGGTACTTCAGTATTTGCAATGCATAGAGATTCTTGGAGTGCTCTTGGGGGTGGTCTGTGAGATGGGCTGGCCCATATGGATATTCCATAAGATATTCTTAAAAATTATTTCCATATTTTAAAATAATTTGAAAAACATTGGTCTAGAGCATTTCTTAACTGCGCTAGTGTATTTCGTTCTGATTTGTTCTACATATGTGTTAGGTTTTTGACTATGCTTCTCTTCTCAATTGTGAATCAGAAGGTGAACTCTCCTAATGGACCATGGACTCCAGAGAAAAGTCCTGTACATTATATATCAGATTTTTTTCTTTTATTGGAGAAGAAAGTAAAATAAATATGGAGACAGTCTTGTAACAGAAAAGTAAGGAAAGTACAGGTGAAGGAAAGAATTTCAAGCTTTTTACTTTTTCAAGGTGCCAGTAGGCTTTAGAAAAAGTTTCCATGTGTATCATCTAATCCTTTAACACTATTTATTGTCTCACGTTTATTAATTGAATTCCCAAAATTGAGTTTTATAAATAATCAAATTCTTTATACAACTGATAAAGCTAACATAGGCCAAATCTATTATTTATGAGCTTCAATTGATGTCTAAGAGTGTAACACTAACTTAGTTCAACCAATTAATCTGATAGGATCACTGATTAATTTTTCAGCTATTTAGAGGCATTTATTTTTATTCTCGAGATAGTCCTGAGAGTTTGGATGAAATGTGAAATTTAATATTATGTCTGATTCAAAGCATTAATGACTTTGAATGTGTTTATAAGTGGTGATAGAAAAATACAGTGAATGTTTACATTTTAAAAATTTATTACACTAAAAGACATATTGCCATTAATCATCTTCAAAACACTCTCCCTTGACTTGAACATATTTATACCATCATTCCTGCCACATTTTGAAAGAGTTCTGGAAAGCTTTTTTCATGAGTGTCTTTCCAAATGTGATTAAAACTATAGTGAACACTGCTGCTAAATGTCACTCAATGGAAACACAAGCTCATAAACACTTTACTGTGTGACCTTATCTACCGCATTCACCTGCTCTGCCACAGAGCAAATTCTGACCTTTTTTTAAAAATTTATATTTAAAGAGAAAAATAAAGCATGTAAAGGGTAGAGATAATACAGAATTTCAGAGAAAAGATAAACAATAAGAAATCACTAGTTGATAAATTACATATTTTCCTCTTAGAAATAGTTGTTCAAGTTACAAAATTAAAGCATACAAAGTAGATCGTCAAACAGTGAGAGTGTAAACGGCTACGCATACATGAGTCTCTACATGTATTTCTATCCTTTCTGTATTAGAGGGAAAAACAAAACATAGCAAGACAAAACAAAACAAAGTCCTATAAAAACATGAAACCAAAGAGTCGTATAAAACCACAGTACAAGGTGATCTACAATGATTGCTGTATTGTTTCTTATTAGCTTCCATAGAATTGCCTATATCATTAGGCATAAATGAATATAGCAGTATAATTGAATATAGCAGTACATAACAATATTAGTAAAAAATAAAACATTGTAGACAATATAAAACTTCAAAGGCAGGTAATAATCAAACCAGAGTGGATATTCTAGTGGATCTTGTCATTTTAAGTACAGTTGCCTATACTCTCAGACTTGATACTATCAATCATATCAGCTTTGAATAAAATCTATCAATACAAAACAGTGATCTAACAAACCGGATTTGATTATAATCAGTTATGGTAAAATAGTGTAGGTTTTACAGAGCTTTAGATTGACTTAATAGGACATTAAGGATGAATGCCATACTATATCCTGTTATTTTTGGGATTACTGTTTGTACCCTCAAATCTAGTACAGGTAGAATGACTGGAACAAAATAGAATATATCTAAGCAGAGTACTGTGAGTAATGTGGGTTTTTAAATCCTACTGCACTATTAACAATATAGTGTATCAAGGCCATCTATGTTAGAGATTCTAGCCATCCTTCTCTGCCTCATTTCTGCTATGCTATTTTTCTGCCTATTTGTCTACTTTTCTCCTTCATTCTACTGCCTGCCCCACTCATTGAGGCCTTTCTGCCACTGTTCCTAAAATCCTGGTATTTTTTTCTCTCTCTCTCTAGAATGTCCTTCAGTATTCTCAGTAGGGTTGGATTGGTGGACACAAACTTGCTCAGTTCTTCTTTGTCATGGAAGCATCTTGTTTCTCCATTAACTTCTAGTGACAGTTTTGCAGGGTACATCAATCTGGGCTGGAGGTTATTTTCTTTCAGGGCTTGTAATATTTCACTCCAAGCTCTTCTTGATCTGATGGTCTGTGTGGAGAAGTCAGCCGTGATCCTGATGGGCTTACCTTTATAGGTAATCTGTTTCTTTTCTGTGGTGGCTTTTAATATTCTGTTTTTATATTGAATTTCTGGTATCTTGATTATTATGTCTGGGTCTGTTTTGATTGTAGGTGGTTGTAGGTTCTGTATGCCTCACATAACTGAATGTCATTTTCTTTTCCCATGCTTGGGAAGTTTTCCTTAATTATTTCCATAAATAGCCTTTGTAATTCACCTGTTTGTATTCCTGCTTCTTCATTCACATTTCTTCTTCTTAAATTGTAGTTTCTCTTATCATCTTCTAGCCTTTGTTTCCTTGTTATTTTTAAGAGATCTTTCCTTTCATAATCACACATTGCAAACTTGTCTTCAAGTGTCGATAGTCTATCCTTAGTTTCTTTTAAGGCGTTTTGCCAGCTTTCAATGGAATTTTTAATTTCCTGGTAGTCTCTTTGAATCTGCTTCATGTATTCTATATTTTCTTTATATTCTTTATCTAAAGTTTCTCTCCTTTTTTTTGTATTCCTCCTTTCTACCATCTGTATCTTCCTGAGAGGTGCTCCCTGAGAGCATTGCTTTTATTACTCTACTCATATCTTGCTTTACCTGATTTAATATTTCAGTTTTGAGCTTATCCTGAAGATATCTTTTAATGTCCATTGAAGCCATGCCTGCTGTTGCATGTTTGCTGCCCTCAGTCTCCCTTGTTTTTCCCTCTCCTGGATCAGGGCTCTCAGGGTTCTGGGCTGGGAGCCTCTTCCTGCCTCTCTCTCCTGTCATGGTCCCGGTTTCCTCCACACAGGTTACAGTGCAAGTCCCAGCCCACTTCCCTGTTGGCCACGCCTCCTCCGAAGCATGCTTGCGAGGGTCCTCCCCGGTCTCCTGACTGTTCTTATCACTGGGGTACAAGCAGCGGCTGCCCAAGCCTGCCCCTCCCCACTGGGCCAACCAAACTGCAGAGGCTTTCCCCTGGTTAGTGCTTGCTAGGTGCAGGGAATCAATTTGGGATGGCTCATTGGGTCCCAGCCAGGGGCATGGCCCAGTCCAAGCAAATCCCACGAATCTGCTTTGGGGGTGGGGAGGAACCAACTGAAGTCACTGTTGCTCCCAGTTCAGGCTCCTCCTGCCAGATTCCAACATGTCACCCATTTGATCACGCCCTTCCCGTGGGGGCGGGTGTGTGTTCCAATCCCAGCACTGACCGTGGATTAATGAAAGTCCCTTTGCCAGCTCCGCTCTCCGTTGGGCTCACCAACCCCCAACTTCAGCGCTGCTCTGCTTCCCATGAGTCATGGTGGGAACGAGTTTGGGTGGCTCTGCTGGCCATGGTGGATTCAGGCTGGTGCAAATTCAGTCTGCTGCAAAACTGGGTCACAACAAAAACGCTGTCCAGCTGTTCCAGTTGTAGTCCCAACATATTTGAAGAGCTTTTTTATGTTTTAATTTCTTCCTGTATCAAGAGGATCCATCTCCCTCTGTCTAGGTCTCTCCAGGGTGTTTTATTCTGGTGTATGGGTTGTTTCTCCCTGGAGGCTCTGTTTTTGTTGCTCACTGATCGGCCATCTTGTCTGTCTCCCATTTGTTCCAGGCTTCTTAAGAGACACTAGTGCCTGATGATCTATGATGGAGCTGAGGTGGTGATGCTAAAACTTTTCTGCTATGTTCAAAGAAGCCACTGCTGTCCATCAAGGCTGCCATGACTGCTGAGGTGTCCCCAGGCCTCGCCCCAGCCAGGAAGACATCTCCAATTCTGATCTTTGCTCAAAGTCAAAATGACCACAAAAATTTAACATTTCGAACCAATTCAGGATATTGAAGCAACCACAACAGCTACAGCCACTCAAAACTAAAGACACTCAAAGTAAAACACAGAATTTCTTCAGAAATTGATAAGGATGGCAGTTTAAGCATGTTGGAAATAAAGGGAGCATTTGGTGAAAGATGGATGGCAATGAGTCTTTTACTGTAATTTTTTTTAAATTTAAAGATACATTATATTTTTACATCTCATATATGTGACATTTAGAATACATTAAAGAAAATTACTGCCTGCTATCCCCTCTTTTGTGGCATTTAGATAAAGCAACCAACAAAAATACATTTTTATAGGAGGATAAGACTAATCTATCTGCAGTAAGACCAGCTGGATGCTGACCATTAATAGTGGGCCATACTTCAGCAGAAGTAAATCTTGACATGATAGATTACCAGCAGAGAATAACACTCTGAAATCATTGATATACTGGATGGCAAATGAATAATTTGGATATTTGAAGCAACTACTCAATAAGGTCACAAAATTTCCAATTCTACAAAGCATCACTCTCTCAGGCAGTTTAGGAAAAAAGTGCTAATTATCCTGAAAATTTTCAGTAAAATTTTAGTCATTTTATTCTACTTGAAATTCTCAAATATTCCAAGTTTTTTACACCTTAAAAAATCCATGACTAATTATTTTCAGCAGTTAATACTATGTAATATTGTGTGGGGCTTTTAGTATTCCAGTTATTGCTATAAAAACATTTTGCATATATCATTTAATTTAATTGTTGCAATAACATTATGAGGGAGATACTGCAAGAACTGAAATATCTGAATTTTTTGCCCTTCTTGGAAGCTACAAATTAGTCTACTGAGGTAATTTGGTTTGCTTGGCTAAATTGAGAAATTTTTAGATTACCAAAACTCAGTCCTAGGAGTATCCGGGTGAGTCATATAGCCTTGACCCGGAGACTGCATCTGGTCTTGGACCACTTCTTCTCTGGCTCTCTTTACAATCCTCTCTGCTTTCCACAGCATGATGTCAGCAGCTTTCATTCACCATGACAGTTTTTCTTTGTAGTCAGATGACCTTGGACTGAATTCTCTGAGCCAAAATAAGCCCTGCCTCTCTCTAAGATGACTGTATTAGTCATTTTGTCTCAACAATGGAAAAGTGACTATACATCTACCAGAGTAAAATAAATTAAATTGTTAGTGGAACTCCATTCATAATTAAGTAGTTCGACTGCCAAACTGACACTCTGGGGAAAAAAAAGATATCTTAAAACAATAGCAAAACAACTTGAATTTTTGAAATAGTTCAAAAAGTTTTGCACAATCTATGTTCTTTCCACAAAATTACTGTAGAGGTTAGTGTTATTCTTTTTGTTTAGATTATTCCCACTGCATTTGGGACACATAGAGCCATTTTACTGATTGGTGTATAAACTGCACTTTAAAAATGCTACTTGATGTTCCATATCTAAAAAAAGGGAAAAATTCAAGAGCTCTGATTCATAGACAATATTATTTGTAATGTTTTCAAAGTAAGTTGATTGAGCATATGATAATACTGCCTAAACGATTTTGAAACTATAACCTCCATGTAGTTATTTTGACTTCTTTAATTAACTCTTACAAATAAAATGTAATAAATCCTGCCAACATTAGGTCCACAAGAAGCTTATCAAAGCCAGAAGTCTTATCAAATCTCAGATACTATGAGCAATGAGTATATTATCAAAATGCTTACTCTGGAAAATAAATCTCATATTCTGGTGAGATAGTACCTGATCCCAGTAGATATTTCCTATTCATATTGAAACAAAGACAAGCTTGTTCCTCAAACGATTTTGTACCTTTTTATCTCAAAAATATTAATTAGTTTTTACTTTAATCACTTTTTACATTGATCCAAAAATTTGAGTCCAAAATATTTTCTTTGTTAGTACATGTTTGTAGTACATAATACATATTTCAAGAAATATATTCATATTTCATGTGGAGAGTTAGTAAGTGTACATAATACATCCTAATTTCTCTTTGGTAGATGATGTTGTATCAAGTGCTTCTGTGATATTTTCTTTCTTTCTTTCTTTCTTTCTTTCTTTCTTTCTTTCTTTCTTTCTTTCTTTCTTTCTTTCTTTCTTTCTTCTTCTTTCTTTCCTCTTTCTTCCTTGTATCAGGAATCAAACACAGGATCTCATGCTTGCCAGGCAGGCACTCTGCCCTTGAGCTATATCCTTGACTCTTCTGTGGTACTTTATATGAGAAGAATCTGTTCTCTTTTGAAAGATTCCCTCTGATTTGCCCATAGGTCAAGTGCAGTTTTCATGGATGTCTCTCAGTTCTCAGTGCACTGATGACTGATCTGTGTATTGCTTGCATTCTCTGGCTAGCAGGTAATCATCCCAGAGTTCCAGACCTCCGGCCACATTTCCTACTCATCAGGATCCCTTGTCTGTTTTTATTACCTTGTCCCACATGTCACTTACGAAAAGAAACAATGGGGCAATAGCAAAGCTAAAGAAACTCAAGAAATGGTGGCCTACGCTATCACCCAACACTTCACTGAGGCAGGTTGCAAAATCAAATACACCCTGGGAAATTAACAATTTAACAACACTTTATCTCAAAATAACAACTTTCATAAAGCAATTGGGATGCAGCTCAGTGTGAAGGTCCTGGGTTCAGTCCTCAATACCAAAAACCTACATGTGTTTAACTAGACAGGGCCAAAAATTTGTACTAACTTTGACTGTTTATGGAAAAATCCATACAAAGTATTGAGAAAGGGAGTTCAGTGTGAGAACAATCATAAAGAAGCAGTTAGGAAATGAAATCTCTTGACTCTTAAAATCTTAGATAAGTTATGCCTAAAATCAATGTGCAACAGAACCTGGGACATTAAGTCAGTTCTCTTAGTGACCCTCCTTTGGTACACTATGACAAAATATAATGCAGACTGTGGTATACAGTTTCTGGACTACTTCTAATGTCAATAGAAACAATAATGTGTAAGTCAGTTTTAAAGATAGACCAAACTCCCCAGGATATGTACTAAAGAAACGAAGGGAAAGGAATAAAATGCTTTTATTTATCTACAGAAAATAAGTAAATCAAAAGCAATTTTCAAAGATACAGATTTTATCCTAGTATCAGAATTAAGCCCACTACTGGGCTAAAGCAAGAAGGGGGCATACAATAGTGACCCCACCCTCACTCCAAGTGCTCTGACTGTTGATGCCCATCAAAGCTTTCTTTTGTTTTATCTCACAGACTTGTTAGGGAAATATACTTCTTGCATTCTACTGAATCCTGGAAAATATTCCATTAGTCACGTACCCAGGCAAATCTTTTCAATTCTTCAACTGTGATTTAATTACATTTCTGAGGATGAGAGCTTATACTGGTAAAAGGAAATCTTTTCTGAAAGAAGTAAAGGAAACAAACAAATGGAAAAACAGAGCAACAGGCACAAACAAAGGTTGTCACGTTTTAGAAGAACTCAAAAATAATTGAGGCCAGAGGTAGTGTGGGACAACCGAGATCTAAAGGCCTCTTATTGTAGAAGGTCCCTTAATTAAGCATGTTTTCTTCTCTAAAATCTCTGCTATGTCTCACAGCAGTGTTACAAGATCTCTCCCGGTTCTTCACGGATGTTTTTATTTTTAGCATCTGGGTGTTTTACCCTGATTGTCTTCCTGTGCCTCCTCTGAAGCTCTGAGTCTCCCTGGTGGTCTAGATCTGAGCCTGCAGGAGTCAGAATCCCACATGCCTGGGCACTTTCTGGAACTATGTAGGACTCAAGGAACTGGAAGCCAGAGACAAGGCAGATGTTGGAAGTGAGTAGAAAAAAGGAGCAAAAAAATGGAACCCAAAGATAGAATAAAAATCTCTCATTCCTGAGTAAAAACCAGAAGATTGACTAATTAAAATTTACATTGTTCTTACGTTTAAGAAGATAAACACTAACTCTTACTGAATTTTCACTTTAACAGAAAAATCAAAATGAACGAGTGATTGAATGTTATACTGCTCAGATTTTGCCAGCTTCCTGATGCATGCACAAGGTAAAGGAATTACTTTAACTTTAAAGTAACTTTAGTTGATAGTTTCACAAGTGTCAGTGCATGGCCAGCTGATTCCAAGGCAAGAAGAGTCTGAGAAAGTAGAACTGTTTACTTGAGGGTGAGCAGGAAGCAGCTTCTATGGGATGGATGCCAGTGAGGAAGGGAACAGGATGAGAAAATGCTTAGCCCTTACGAATCTCTCTAGCCAAATCGAGCTGACAGTCAACTTAACAGTCACAGATGCATGCTAACTTGTCAGTTTTCATCCTGTAGACTTCAAACTGAACATTACTGCTGTGATTCTAAGTTATTAACCAGAGTTTGTCACCTTTTATACTTAGACAAAATTCAATGCATCTGTCATGGTTTAGATCAGTGGCCCCCAAGCCTCATGCAATTATGCATTTGTGATTGGTTCATTGTCTAGTGTTCAGATAGGTGGTGTGGATGCTACACCCAGCTAGGGGTGGAGCCAAGATATGATGTAATGGTGGAAAGAAGGTGTGTCTCTCTCTTGCCATTTCCTGTTTTGCGGTTTGCAGCGAGCCAAGAATGGCTACCCCGCCACACCATGCTACCTTGGAGCCAACTGAGTATGAACTGAAACCTCCAAGAGCTATAAGAAATAATCTTTTCCTTCCTTCATTTTGTGTCAGGTATTTTGTCCAGCAATGAGTAAAAAGTAACTAAGACAGCATCATAGGCAAACAACTTTTACTTATGTGTCAACATTTTTGGAGCTACCTACATGTTACACTAGGTGTTGTTATTCAGTGGTAAATCATTGACTCCTCCCCTCCTGAAGTTTTCCATTTGGGAACAAAGAGAGATTTAAGCAGATGTGCAGAAACTAAAATGTTCACAAACTTTCTTCCATGAATCCAAAGTCCTCTCTGTCAGAACACATTTAAATTAAGGAAAGAAATGAGAAGAATGATCCACATATGTATCTTATCTGAAGATTTATAATCTAAACTTTAAATTTTTTTGAATCAAACATAGGCGTTAAATAATACCTAGTAGTAATAAAAAAGAGTGTTTATGTTGTTCATCATATTAACTATATATGCAGAAATGAAGTCTGTGAAGTATGTCAGAGACTACTCCAGGTCCCAGTGGATCCTAAATGAATCACCTGAAAATTATGGAATTCTCCACAGCTACATGCTTTATCCTTCTATAACATAATATCATTCAAAGTGACTACAAGAAAAGGCTCAGCAGTTAATCTTTTCTGAAATGAGTGAACAAAAATCTGAAATCCAAAAACTTAACATATTCTGTCAAAGTAAAGACTTTGAGATCTTTGTGAAAATTGATATTTGTTTTCTTGGATCTAGCAATAACACAAGAAAAAAATAGAAGGATACAAACACAGAATATATTGATGAATTTCATGGGAGTAGAGTCTCTTGTAACAGAATTCCAAGATTAATGAGAGCTGCCTGTTGAAATCCAGGAATTATTACATTTGTGTTTTGCTAACTGTGAGGAATAGGATTAGAACAACATCTAGGAAACTACAAATCACAGATATGCACCAAAGAGCATTAAGTACTTTTTTTTTTTCTCTATAGATGTCAAAATGCTAACTATGGGACCAAGCAGCAAATCTCAGCATACTTGTATTCTTTACTCACTACCAAAGGGTAGTTAGAACCACATAGAAACATGAAAATTCTCAGAGCACCATTAAGCAAATGGATTTTACTCAAAAACTTAATGCTGAATTTATCTAGATCTAGATCATAGTTTCTACATAATTTCTTAAATATTTTATTTTATAAATCCTGTGTGGTCAGTCTTCATTTTTCTATAGAGTGACATGAGCAGATTTGTCTTTTTTTTTTTTTTCTTTTCATAGCTTTCACTCTAAAAAATGATCCAAGCAGTTGTCCTTCCTGGGGTCCTACTCAAAGGAACCTTACAGTTGTGTCCCTGCACTTCATGCCTCTGGTTACCCATTGGTAGCGTCTGACTGACTCCCAGATAATGTATAATTGAAGCCTTCTCTGGATTTCCGGGATGGATTTGCTCTGTAGCCTTCTCTCCCTCTCAGCTGCAAGTCTGGTTTCCTGGCTTCTGCATTCACAGCTCCACCTGTGTGAAGGTTTCTCTGCTCTACCATCTCCAGTCACATCCTGGGAAGCACCAGAGGGACTGGGGAAAAGGAGAAAACCCTCCATCACTCCATTAGTTAACATCAGGAGTGTGATGCTTCCACTCACCACCATGAGAAACCAAAAGGGTTAATGGTGTCTGCTTTCATCTTCTAAAGGGCCATGAACAAGTTCAGTGAATTAGTTGTTTCAGATGAAGGCTTTTAATATGCTGTTGGTACTGTACCTGTACATGTAGTCTGCAGGGAAACATATGAGCTAGTGTGTAATTTCAGTGCTTTCAAATGCCAGCCCCACAGAGGGCTTTCAGATACAGAGGACGAACAGTGTTTCTCAGGCCTAGCTGCATGTTAACATCACTTGGTGAGCTTTGAGGACGTACTGGTGCTTCTGTCCCATCTCTATATATTCCAGTGCAGTTACTCTGACATTGATACCTGGTACTGGCCTCACAGATATATGTACATGTATACACATCAAACTATATATAAATCCACATATCTACCTCTATGTTGTTTAATGCATGCAGACATTTATAAATGTATTTATATGAAATATCTCATTTCTTTATATACTAGCTTTCTCTGTCTCATTACTGTATCTGTAGATAAAATCTAAAGACAGTGGGGGTTAATTAGAGGCAGACTAATTGAGCTAATTGTGTTTAATTTTTCATAAAAGCATCTTTGTTTTAAAACTGACCATAGTTGGGGATATAGTTCAGTGACACAATGCCTACCTGAAAAGCACAAAATTGTGAATTCAAACCCCAGTACTTAAAACAAAAACAAAAAAAAAGAGAAGTTGACCATGATTTTGGTCTGCAATAAGTTAGCTCTTAGCTGTTGAGGTTACAAGTACAGTTTACAAAGAGTAGCTTAGTCTAAGTTTTCATAATGCTAATCAGAAATGTAAAAACCCATCAGAACTATAAGTTTAAAAAATTTAAAATCAGTACACTCTTTCAGCATATAATAAGGTAGGGACATGTATACAATTCATCTCAGTTCTTTTTTATCCCTTTTCCTTCCTTCCATCTCTTGATCCTTTTCCCACTAGCAAAAGATCTATCTTCCCACTTCCTGTTATCAATCTTTTGTTTTGCTTTTTATTTATATTTTGGGTTTCTCTTATAAGAGAAACCATATGATATTTAAGTTTGTGTGTCTGATTTATTTCACTTGGCATTGTGGTCCATGTATCAACTGATTATATATATCTATGCTATGCAATCGAGATTATTTGCTAAATGGTTTAGTTTCTAATTGATTTTTTTTGCAACATGTCAACAACAAAAATTCTGCTAAAAATTAAAAACAGAATTAAAACAATGTCATAATTGATTAGTTACCTGCATTTATCACTAATCAAAGCATGTGAGATCTGTCTCATTTTGATTTAACTCTCATGGGCAACTCAGATTTGGAGCATCTGTCACTAACCTGGGATAAGAGACTGGCTAAGTCAGGACCAGAGCCAAGATTAACTAGCCCCAGGTTCAAAGCTTACAGCTTATGTAACCTACAGCTGCTGGAAGAGAGGGGGCACAGGCAAAGTGTGGCCGCTGTGTTTGGCACTATTTCTAAAGTACTGTTTCATTGTACGCCATGAGCCATGTGGCTTTCAACATAAAAACCAAACATGGATCTCATTCGCTGTCCTCTGCAGGGAGTTATTACATCTGATATTACTTAAACTGGTGAGTGATAAGGGTTACTGGACATGCTGAAAAACGACATGTTGGGGATTTTGCTCTGGAAACAAAATACCTTTTGGTGGAAAGTTAGTGGTTGGTAAAGAATACCTTGAGTTCCTTCCATCTGCCACACTGATTTTCTTCACACTTAACGAAAATCATAAAGCAAACCCTGGCCAGAGCAGATGAAATATTGAAACAAGTGTGAAGAGAACAGGGCAAAGGAGACCAGTGACTCAGAGATTAGCTGCTGGTGTCTCACTTCTGAGATGTGGGACATCATGAAAAGTTGCCTGTTGCAGTTCATAAGCCCACCAAAGATTTAATGTGCCTTGTCAGCATTCAGAACATTACTTTAAGGAGACAGAGCCATGACTGAGCCTCAAAATGAAATATGCCATTGCTATTTATGTCCCTCTGGGTTCCATCCTGGAGAACTTAGCACAGATTTGTGTTCAAAGCCCTGTTGTACAAGTTTGTTTCCTTAAGATAACACAATATTTCTTCATACCATAAATTCTAGTCTTTCCTGTAAAATAATTCTATCTTGAAAGAAAAATATTCTGCTTTGAAAGGAAAATATTCTATCTTGAAAGAAAGTCACAAAGAACATGCAAAGAATTTTTAATTTTGGATTTTAAATATTGTCAGACTTAAATTGGCCTAACTTTTGACCAAATTACACAATAGTACTTTGCATTTAATTATTTTAGGAATTTATCTCTTTGAAAAAATATGTTATAATATAATATATTATATATTTATGACATTAGTTTTCTAGATGCTGAGACAAAATATTTGACACCTGAAGTTAAAGAAGGAAAGGTTTATTTTGGCTTACAGTTTGTAGAAGTTTCAGTTGGCTAGCTTCAAGGCAGAGTGGCATGACAGAGGTGAGTCACAAAGGAGAAACAATTCATGATGGGCAGAAGGCAGCAAAGTATTAAACAAAAAAACAGCAAGCTACAAGCAACTCTCTTTCTGTCCCTGATATTCTATCCGGCTACCTACCATGCTCACATCCAGTTTCTACCCTTAATCATTTAATCCTACCCAAAACTATGCCAAATGGATCAATGGACTATTTTAGTAACACACATCCTTGATACCAACATCATACAATTCCAGTCACACACACTAGACGCAGTCACCTCTGAAAAGTCCCAGCTATGACTGCATGAGGCTTTTGGGGGGCATTTAGACACAAGCATATATATATTATTCAGGGCAATACACACACATACACACACACACACACACAAAAAAAAATTCATGTCCTGAATTTTTTTAACTCAAAGAAACTACTTGGTTAAAAAAAAAAAAAACTGAGTTTATTTTTTATTGTCAATTCTTCTGTGAGAAGTCATGAGCTTTTGGAAGTATCTTACTCCTGAGCTGACTTATGCTTTCTAACATTTGTTAAACCTGTGGCAGGTAACACTGTTCAGGATATCTACTAGTCTTCAAACTCTGCACCGCCCTCAAGATTGGATGTCTATCTGTGAATCACAGATTATTTAATATGCTGAGTGGACAGTACTGATTAGGAGAGTGATCCTCTATATTAAAGAAATACACATTGTCAGGATTTTTTAGAATAAGAATACGAGAAGTTAATGACTTCAGGAAAGCATGTACAGGTCAACAGAATCTTGAGGATACATGGGCAAAATAAAAAGGTGAAACCATACAACTTCAATCACAAAAATGAAATGAGCTGAAAATAGAGCTTAATACATAAAGTTAACATCTTATTAACAATAAAAAATGCATGTGCCAATTCTGGATGTACTACAAACAAGATCCCACCTTTATACTAATGAAATTATTGTGAACATAAAGATGAAAAAAAAAAAAGGAATGAGAAACTGGAATAATTCAAAAGGGCAATTGAACAGCTGGTTAGCTTTGCTTGATGCAAATCCTATGAAGAGGGTAAGAAGTATTTGTGTCACTGAAGGAAGACTAACTCAAGCTATCTTGAGCCTGTGTGATGGAGAAAAATTCTGGTGTAGCTGCAGGGACCACATTCCTACTCTGAATTTACAATTTTTAAACTGTAACTCCTTTACTCTGTAACTTTAATCATATTCCACATAGAATGAAAAGGTCTATATAATTTAAATGATCACTAGCTATATTTCTGATTTTATTCCTGTTTGTTGCAAGTCTGGGACTGTATTGTACATGTCACAATACAGTAAGAAAGATCTTGATGGTGATGATTAAACTCAGCCAACACTGCAACCAAGCAAAGTTAAGAAATCATTGTAGTTATAATATTCTTATGACATAAGTATCAGTAATACCATCTTTATTTGATATTGGAAAGATCAAGTTGCCTCTATTTGTCCTTATAAGGAGAACATAACCTCTTCTAGTACTTTCTTATTTCTAAATTATCTCTTTTCCCACTAAAAAATTTATTTGGTAAAGTATAAATAATGAAGTTCCCTGTATAAATTATATGTAAGTGTACAGCTAGCTTTGTTATCATGCTGATTAACTTGCTGTTAACTGGCATGGATTAGGAAATGCCTCGTGGAGTAGTGCAGCACAGGTCCTAGAATGTCTGAGTGATTCATCTGTAAGCCACAGTCTGAGGAGGAAAGACCTGCCCTAGATGTTGGCAGCACCAATCAATGTGTCTTTTTCTGGATGGAATATAAAAGGAAAGAAGAAGGAAGTCCTCCCTCTTGCTTTTTTGCAGTAGATCCAGACTTCACCATCACCTTTACACATTCATCTCTAGTTCCTTCTAGCTTCCAGTGAAGACTCCTCAGCCTTCAGCACAGAACTTTTAGCTTTCTGATACAGACTCAGATGGAACTCTGTGGTGAGCTCAGGCTTTTGACTTCTGGCTGGATCCTCCAGACAAAGTACACAGATTGTCTTTTGGCATTTTTCTATCCCTAACTTCATAGGTGGCCATTGTAAGCCTACTTTGTAAATCCTGGATATATATCATAGTATTTTTGTATTGAATCTGCTCCTCTAGTTAACCCTGATGCAGACATTCACATTATTGCACAATTAATCTTTAACACTTCTCAATTTTGCAAAACTGCAACTTTATACCTACTTTCCCTTGCAGAGCCTCTCACAACCACCATTCTATTTTCTCCTTCTGTGAGCTTGACTGTATAGATTATGTAAGCGGAAGCATATAGTTTTGGTATGTTTTTACTGGCTTATATAAATTATCATAATTTCTTCAAGGTTCATCCATGTTGTGACATATCTCAGAATTTCCTATGTTTTAAAAACTGAATAATATACCACTGTGTGTATATATCATATTTTGCTTATTCATTACCCCATTGCAGGTCACTTGACTTGCTTCCATATTGTGAATAATGTTACTAGGAACATAGACGCACAAATATCTCTTCAAATCTTTAGTTATCATTTTAATATTTTAGTTTAAAATGATAACTTTAGTTATTTTAATATTTTAATTGTATAACAAGATAATTTTTTTTAAAAATCACCTATTGTCAGTCTAAGAGTACTAGATTTCAAGGATTAAGTTTGCACATTGTTTTAATAATTACATGACTTCTACTTCCACCAATACAATGTGAAAAAATCATTTAAAAAACCACAGTCAGTCTCTTCTTTCTATCCATTCTTATTTTCTATAGCTCCTGTCCCTGCAGTGGAGACATTAGTATCTGAAGATGTCAAGCTATACAGAGAAAGTGATGGATGGTGGAGAGGAGATCTTCTGAGTAGCTGAGACATTGGCCACACTGAAAGAAGAATTGACTAAGCAAATTATGTAAAGTAATGTGAACCAGATTTCTAATTATCTTGGAAAGAATTTACAAAGATAGGAGAGGAAAAGGTAGAAATAAGATATTGGTTTGGAAATGGAAGTAGCAGTGTAAATTCATGTGCAAATATTTGTATTTGTGTGAATGAGTCCGTGTGTAAATAAATGCACATATATATGTATAAATGCATGTATAAAACAGACAAAGATACATGTGTATGTGTGGGAATATCTATCTCTCTGTCTCTTCTTCACTATCTCTGTCTCTGTCTCTATCTCTATCATCTCCCTCTAACTACCTGGAAGCAATGACAGCCAGGAGAAATGCTGTCCTCCGCTAAAAGGAATCAGGATCTTTAGGGTAAATGGCAGATCCATGGATGATTTGTAGAATATGTTGAAAACTGTGCAATTATTTATGTCAGAAATTAAGGAAATGCTTATGAATTGATGAGGACATGTCCAAAGGACCACAAAGTCACCTTGACAGAGTTCATTCCAGGTAAATTTGGGCAATGTAGACTCAAAATAAATAATGAATATTAGACTTCAATTAATAAAATAGAAATCCTTAAAGCCTTACAAATATAAAAAATAAATAGCAGAGGAAGAAAGTTTCTGACAGCAAGATGTCAACTAATAATTGTAGAAGGAAATGAAGAATGTAGAAGATTTTCTGAATGACTGATGTGGTAGTCACCATTTGAAGACCATCAAAGCCATGGGAATCAACAGGAGCTAAGGGTATGTTTATGGTGTTGATTGAGGAACAGGATATTAGCATAGTGTAAGAGCCTTTCTCCACAAAATACTGCTCAAATAAAAAGGTGGAAAGAGCAATTTACAGTGGGAAAGGCTGCCAGGCACAAACTTGACCAAATGATCAGGAACTGAATCATTTAAAGAGGGAAAAATCCACTCTGCCTGCTTCTTGATGAGGTACAGTACAGAAGGGCCATGCATTCTTTTGGTAGAATTACTGCCATGAATACCAGCCCTAAGCCAAATGGTGAGGAAAGGCAGGGGAGGTTATATGTAGGTCATGGGAGACAGTAACTGTGGGGGAGCTCCTAAGGGAGCCTGAAAACAACATGACGAGTGAGTGTAGTCTTTCTTCTTACACAGATTCTAGGCCAGATGGAAAAAAGAAGCGTTACCAGGATATCTGGGGAAATCTGAACTATGTCTAAGGTAGTGATTGCTAGCATTGCTTTTTTTGACAGCAAGAGTAGGTGTTAGAAATGTTAGGAGGATGTTTTTGTTTGGGAAACATAGTGAAGAATTTCTGGACTGGAATTCTGGGTAGACTTTACATTCCAGTTCTTTTTTTTTTTTTTTTTTTTTGAGCAAGTGGAATAGCTTCTTTTAAGCTTCTGCTTCCTTATCTGATGAATTCCAATAGCAGAATTATTGTGAACATTAAATGAGGTAATGCATAGAAACTCAGCCTGTCATGCAGCACAGATAGTATTCTCAGTATATTTGGCTGTCACCACTGTTATTATTATCATTCTCTTTCCCTTCATTCTCCAGACAGTTGTCTCACTGTCTCCCTTAAGACACTTCTCAAGCCAAGTGGCACTTTGATTTGTCTTTTTACATGCAGCGTGTCACACAAGGCCTGGTGCGTTTACAGGCTTAGCCATCTTATCAGAGTGAATTGGCTGATCACAGATTGGTATGTTCCACTGGGGAGAGCCAATGGATATAGTGTTTATACAGAGCATGGAAGCAATATTACAGTGCACATGAAATGAATTTTTGTCTTAAATCTCAGTTCACTTAAAATCATGGGGGAAATTGTGGAAGAACAAGATTTTCTGAATGCTATCCACTGCCTGGCCTTCAGCTCCCTGCCAGAAGATGTCACAAGGTCAGCCTTTCCTGAAACAGTTTGGCACTTGTGCCTTTGGTGTGGCTGGAAGCCATCAGTGGAAAACAGTCTTCTTAAAAAATCTACTAGACATAAGTTTTAGTTTACAGGAAAGGATAGGAAGAAAAAACAATAAAGCACAGCATCTGAGGATTTCTGGATCACCTGAATCTTGTTCCAATGACAAATTGCTTCCCTGTAAAAGCAGCAGCCAGAAACTACACTTCAGTTTAGATGAATGTATTAAAATTTCAAAATGAAATAGAGCAAACTAATTGAATATTAAACTCTACTGTCCAACTGCTGTGTCTGTTCCCAAAATAGTCTAATATAAACCAAGCTAGCAAAGCTGTACCTTATGATTTCAACCACAGGGAGTGTTCAAACTCTCCCTCTGGTAGATATTGTCTGTGCTTGTCATTAAAATAACCTTTTACTTAAACAAAAGCTATAATATACAATTTTGTGTTCTCTGAAGTTGTTTGATGCATCAGATATAAACATTGAACATAATATCAGAACTAGTATAAGAACTTTTCCATATAAACAAAAATAAAACGATGTAGCAGCAAGGGCTTTCTTGGTGCTTCAACTGCTTTTTGTCTTTTTTTGGGGGGGGGAAGTGTTTTAAATAAAATAAACACAAAAGGGTTTCTTATAAGTTCTCAATTTGAAATAAGCCACTTCCTCACTCACTGGCCAAATGCAGGTTACAATGCTGGCACCCTGAATACTGGATAGTTCGCTTTCTATTAGGATGCAAATGTGTTAGTTCTGGTTGTTTTTAAATGAGGAAAATACATCTTAAAAAACAGGTAAGATTTAGATGAAGTGAAAAAATTTCTCTGAGAAGTTATAGTTTTGATGTCTCTGTCTAGATTAATTTAATGTTTGATGTGTGTAGCATATACATTCTCTATTTTGTAGCATTTTTTCATGTGAGAGTGCGAATAAAAGGCCACATTTTCATTTTTGCATTGATAATTTCAAGGAGAGAAATCCTTTTTGAATGAGTGACATGTGCAGGGAATGTATAGATTGTCCCTTGATATCTGAGGTACTTTTTGTAGTCTTCTGGGAACCTATATGACTCATTTAGTAGAGAGCAATGAATACTTGGCTGACAATTATAGGTTCGGTACCATTCCCAGCTTGGTCACTAACACACCTTTGTGGAGCTTACCTACTCCTTATATCTCCTTGGGGAATCTCAGTTTCCTTACATAAAGAAAGGGAGTGAATCTTAGTAGTCTCTCAGGACCCGCTGCTGTGTAAAATTTTAACATTCAGCCTATAAAGACCAATGTGTATCATTTATCACTCCTCTTTTTCAGGAATTAAAGGACACATTTAGGGTTATTTCCTTCTTCCTTTATTGTAGCACTCACCATATCCCTTTGTGATAGTTTAGTGAGGATTTGCTTAGACAAACAGAGTTAGGGCCACGCTCTTTCTACCTGTGTGTCCTCACAGGTGGGCACAAGTCAGCATCCTGGAGGAGTGTACAGAACCTCGGATTTTGAAGTCCAAGTGATGTGAGTTTAAATTTTGACATTACAACTCTACTGTGGTCACAGTGGACGTGTTAAAAAATTTATAGAAAAGGCAATTTATAGACTATGGAAGAATCAAGGGAATAAGAGGAGTCTAAGGTATCAGGAACTAAAAACAGCAGGACATAATCATTGCTTTTATGCCAGGAAAAGAGAAGAGAGCAAGTGAGCTGCATTACCAGACGCCTCAATAGAAATGGGTAAGTGAACCCTGACAGGACGTGCCATGCAGCAGCAAAGGCCAGAACATCACAAGCCTGGGAAAGAAGAAAGTGCTCCAGGGCTTCTCTTCTATCCACTGATCTCTTGGCACCTTCTGTTAACTAAATGCAACAGGAAATCTAAAAGCAAAATAACTCAGATGGTGGAATTTGCAGAAATCAGACAGCACAAGACAAAAAAACAAACAAGCAAAAGAACTGTGGAGAACACATCCTTATGAAGAAAATGGAATATAATTGTCTCCCAGCTGGAAGACATTTATGATTCCTGAACTTCAGTTTACAGTAAAACTGATGCTAATATTACTCAAGGCATTATGATAATAAAAAGAATATTTATATAAAAGTGAGTATTTTATAATACAAATGTCAATAAATAAATAGAATACCCATTTACTTGTTGAAAAAATATGAACAAGTAAATGACACAAGGCAGGCTAACATCTGATGTGATCGGATCAAGCTGTTAGTATACACACATTTGCAGTGTGTTCTGTTGGTGACTACAGAGCCCTGTATGGGTAACGTGACACTCATGAATATGGAGCTGCGCTATTGTCGGTATGAGCTGTGATCACACAGGCTCCTCCAACATGCTGTGCTCCATGGACTGTTTATACACTGTGACTCGCCTGAGGGGGACTTCCTGTGTAAAAGTCCCACCTTTGACTTTAAGTATCTTAGTAATAACTTGGAGGCATTCAGATATTGTAACATAGAACTGAAAAAGTTGCCAAAATTGAGCTGGGAATCACTGTCTCATTAAAGAGGATGGATGTGCAAAACAGGGAGAAAACACTGAGAGACATGCAGGAGATCAGCTGCCTGTACTGAAGCACAGAAGGGAAGTGCCAGAAAAGGCTCACAAGAGAATCGACTGATCTACGATCTATGTGCACACATTTCGAAGCTACCTGCCCATTCAGTAATGCCCTAAATCTGGAATTTTCTTAACAAACTTATTTTGCCTTGCTTTGTACACCTTTGTCAGTTACCACTCTTTAAATATCGTCTAGCTGGACCCGATGGTGCATGCTTGTAATCTCAGCACTTGGGAGGCTGAGGCAGGATGCCTGCCATGTGGTTGAGGCCAGTCTGGGCTACATAGTGAGATCAAGGGCAGCCTCAACTTCATAGCAAGACACTGTGTCCAAAAACTATATATATGTATGTATCTGTATCTGTATATCTATATCATCTATATCTGCTGGGTTTCTTCACCTTGATGATGCTGCCCATTGCAGGCAGGCTTACTCTTTTCTGTGGGGGCTGTCCTGTAGGATGTTTGTCAGTATCTCCAGAAACCCTACACTAGTTGCTGGTAGGGTCCCCTCCTGAATGGTGGCAACCAAAAGTATCTCCAGCCATTGTCACCTGCCTAAAATGGACAGATCTCACTTTCAGAACTGTTGATCTAGACTGTCCATATTAATAAGTGGCTTACGGAGTCATTTATCCAAGGCCTAGCTTTAAAAGAAGGAAACCTTATTCTACAAAGTCTCATGTGACTGACCCTATGGCAATTATTTTAAGAAGTGAGAAGAAATAAAAGATGATATGATAACTGGTGCCTAGGTATATTCACATAATTATGGTAAAGGCCAGCAAGTTGTGAGCCGTGTTGTTAGCTAAACTTTGTGATGCTGACTTTAATGAAATACACTTTTTTCAAAATGGTGTAGAAAGATGTCTCCACATCATGATGGCTGATAGAATTGATTTTAATTACTATTTTTTGATTATTCCATCTTAAGTAAATGTATCCCCTAGAAAGTGGATGTGTGCTCAGGCAGGATAATATTAGAGCTGTGAAGTGAACACAATATGTAATTATTTCTTGAACATTTCAAATTCAGAAATTTTGAGGGCCTTGGTCACTCTGAGCTGAGTAGATGAAGAAAGTTAATATAGATGACTCACTTCCTGATGAGACTCACAGATAAATCAGAAAGCAAAGTTTAAAATGTGTGACACATACATTTATAAAAATATAAATTAATAAGATCATGAAGAAAACACTCATGAGTGGCCCCATCCTAGACACAGCTTCTGTCTTGGCAGCTGTTTTGAGGAATAAAGGCAGACATTTTCTCTTATGGATTTTTCTTGAATGAGGAATCAGAAAAGGAAAATGAGATGATTTATGTCATGAAACTATAACTGTCATTGTGAGAGTTCTACGTTCAAACAGTACTTGATGTTTTTTTCCTGGATTCAACACCTGTTTCCCTTAAAACTGCTGGGTTAAAATTGCATTATTCTGAATCCATGACTCTTTAACTGAGCACCCCACACAGTAGTAAGTGTGCTGTCTTAATGGATGTCATCTCTTCACTTCAGATACAAACACCGTTAGGGCCCTTGCCCTGCACTTCCAGCTTTGGCCCTGGATGAGGTTTTCTCTTTGAAGATGCATTCTGTAGAGATCTGATTTTACTTATTTTGTGACTACGTTACTACTTAAAATCATAGAATGGGGGGGCTGTGTTATTCCAGAGTACGACCTGCAACATTAGCAGAGTAAATGTAAGGAAGTAACAGATTACATGAAAATGGACAATATTAAATAATTTTGTTGCTAATAAATTTCTAACTACTCACTTTTTAAAAAGATGAAGGGTAAGAAAGTAATATTTATATCTATAATATCTATATGTGTGTGTATATATATAGCACAATATCTATATGCCAGTTAGTAATAAATATATCAGCTTAGTTAAAAAAGACATTAGTTAATAAATAGACAAATTTTGCAATACAAAACAGTAGATTAAATGAAAGTCATAGATTAAATACAAACTGGGACATCAATAGTTCATTTAAAAGAACATTCTAGGGCTGCCATTTATCCAGAGCCGCAACAAATGGTAGGAAGAGGGTCCAAGACTGGCTCCATCTCTGTCCGCTGACAGGAGTGAAGCACATAGGGTGGACAGGCAGTACTAGTGGTGCAGAAAAGTTCAAAGCAACAGTAACAAATGAGCCAGCAGGTGGTGTTGTGGCTTAACTGTCCCCTCAAAGCCTTAAGCAAACATGGAAACAGTTGATTCTAGCATTTGTGATTGGTTCTCTGCCTAGTGCTAGGATTGGCAGTGTGAGTACTACATCTACCTAGGGGCAGGGAGCTAGCATACAATATAGGGAAGGGAAGGAGGCATGCTTTTCCCCTTTTGCCTTTTCACTCTTGCTGCTTTTGGAATCTGCCAAAGCCAGCTTGAATGGCTTCTCCTCAGCCACACCACCCTGCCTTGGAACCAGTTGAATATGGACTGAAACCTCCAAAAACTGTACGCTAAAAAAACCTTTCCTCCCTTCATTTTGGGTGTCAAGTATTTTGTCTCAGCAATGAGAGAAAAACAATGAAGACAAAAACCCAGCATAATCCTCTGACAATCTTGGCTTGAGTATACATTCTGGGATCAGATTTGGGCCTACCACAGAACTATGGACGTTAAGAAGACTCTCACTGCTTTTATTTTTATATGTCGGATGAGTTTTCCTCTCAGTAGTCAGCAGGATTAGTGTGCTTGGTTTTGCTGTTTATCTTTATTTTATTTTTGTTGATATTGTTGCTGGTTTTTGTTTGTTTTTCCCCTCTTTTTCTCTCCATTTTGTTTTGCTCTTGTTTTTCTTTCTGATCACTCGTTTTTTTATGTGTGATTATTTTTGTTTCCTGATTTTAAATTTCTTTATCCTGATTTTTCTTCTCTTGTCTTTCTTTTCCCTCTCATTGATGGTGTAGATCACTAAACTTTCACTTTGCATTATTGCACTCATCCTATTCCTCTACCTATCAACTATCTTCTCTAGTTTTTCATATTGGTAAACATTATCTTTTCCATTTCTGCTTCACTTTAATGTTCCTAGGCTTTCTCTTCCAATCTTTCTCTCTTGTATCATACAACTACTCAAATCTTGGATGATCATCCTTCGCCCACTATGCATCTACTATGTTTAAACCCACCACCTCTCCATCCTACCCCCTGTTCATTTTAAACTCCCCCACAACAGGGTAATATCATTCTACTAAATGGAAAAACGCTGCTTACAAGTTCTTAGTAAAAATTGTATTATGTTATATAACTATAGAACTTATTCCTGTGGTTAAAGTTAACAGGCTAATAGTTACCATAGTTTGTCTGTAGTCAAGCTGTACTTGGGCCTATTGTTATTGCTAACTGTACTACTTTAACCAGGAAGCCATACCTGTTATAATCAGTTTTTTCTCCCCTATATGCCAACACTGAGATTTCAAGGGCCCATAACCATTACATTATTCCTGTAACTAAGGCTTTGAGTCAAAAAGATAGCAACTCCACATTCTTAATAGATAGGCAAGGTAGGTTCTTGGAACAGACAAAGACCAAGAAACACCTAAATCTAGAAGACAACTTTGAAGAACACACATGACCTAGGAAAGCCTCTACACCAGGGATAAAGCTATCTAACATAAGAAGTCGACAAGCATCAAGACAGAAAAATAAAATAAAATAAAAAATAGAAAACAAGAAGAAGCAAATTGCATTCCAAATGCCCAGCTAAGAGCACAAAGAGATAGAGGAAATCAGAAGCCAGCCACTGGAACTCTGAAATGATAGCAGCATAAGTGAAAAAACAAATGGAAGAGGCTATGAAAAAAATAATATCTAAGGAGCAAAGAGAAATGACAATCAAAATGAAAAAAATCAAAGCAGACATAGATTTAAAAAAATAGATGTTTGGAGAATGATGGAAATCATGAATTCCCATCATGAATAAGAAATGGAATTGGTGAAACAGACCCAAACAAAAATCTAGAAAATTAGACATTCTATTGAAAGTAAATTGAACAGATTGAATGCAGGTGAGAATAGAACATCAGACCTAGAAGACAGAAATTTGACTAGTAACCAGTAAAAGGGAAAAAAATCTTAAAAATAGCAAGGCACCACAAAAAAAATCAGTCCAAAAATCACAAGATGAAGCAAAGAGCAACATAATATTGATTAGAGTCACTGAAAAGTTTGGAGACATGCAAATGCCGTTAAAAACCTCTTCACAGAAATAATAGCAGAAAACTTCCCAGAGAATTTGACACACACAAAAATGAATCATATAGAACTCCAAATAGCTATTAGAAAAATAAATCTACACCAAATGCTGCAGAAATTCAATACAAGCACAAAATATTAAAAGCAACTAGAGAAAATAAACAAATTACCTATAAAAGAAAGTTCATCAGAAGCCTTCACAACACAAACCTTCATATCAACGAAAGCCTGAAGTGAGGTATTTCAAGATCTAACAGCAAACAATCTTCAACCCAGATTGATGTACTCTGCAAAAACTATCTTTCAAATTCAACAGAGAAATAAGATACTTCATTGACAAAGAACAACTGAAGAAATTCATGACCACCAAACTAACAACTACAGAATTTTCTGAAGGTTGTATCAGAAAGAGATGACAAAGACCACAAACACACAGTATCAGCAGAAAATAAAAAACTTCCAAGCATGACAAGCAATTAAACAGAAAAGACAGTAAATCAGCAACAGGAAAATAATGTGCAAAAGATAATTCAATATATATCAGTTATAACCATCAATGTAAATGGTCTTAACTCAATCAAAAGAAGGAGACTGGCTGAGTGGATCAAAAAACAAGATCTATCAGTACCCTAAATTCAAGAAACATATTTAAACCAAAAAGGAATTCATAGACTAAAAGTTAAAGTATGGAAATTAATTCTTCATGACACAGAAACCCAGAATAAAGGAGGAGTAATTATTCTATTTGCAGACAATGTAAACTGTAAGGCAAAACTGATCAGAAAAGACACGGAAAATCACTACATACTTGTTAAGTGAAAACTCTGAGAAGAAAAGATAACAATCATAAATATATATGCACCAAACAGTACTGCACCCCACTACATAAAACAAGGATTAACAGACACAAATAACCAAATAATAATAACACAATGGTAGTGGAGAAACTTAATACCCCACTCTCACAAACAGATAGATCAACCAGACAAAAAATTAACAAAGAAATACCAGAATTAAACCAGACCTGTAAGAAGTGCAGTTGGTAAATATCTACATAGTGTTCCACCCCAAAACATCAGAATGTACATTCCTTTCAGCTGCACAAAGGATGCTCTCCAAAATAGACCACATACTAGCACACAAAACATGTTTAAATGTAAAGGAATTGAAATCATTAATTGCAGACTATATGACCATAGCAAAATGAAACTGGAAAGCAATGACGAAAGAAATTACAAAAACTACACAGACACATGTAAATTAAACAATAAATTTCTAAACAACCAATGGGACACAGAGAAAATTAAGTATGCAATTACACAGTACATACAATTAAACAACAATGCTGATACAACATACTGAAACTTATGGGACCAAATGAAAACAGTCCTAAGAAGGAAATTTATAGTGATAAACTCTCATATCAGGAAAACAGAACTAGCAGAACAAAACAAAACAAAATACCTAATATTGAACTTCAAACTTCAAGAAAAAGGACATGTCAAATCCAAAACTCATATGAGGGAGGAAATTATAATTAGAAGAGCAGAAATTAATGCAACTGAGATTAAAAAAGAAAAAAAAGACAGAATCAAAAATTTGGTTCTTCGAAAGAATTAATAAAATTAGCAAACCATTAGCCAACCATCTCAAAAAGAGGAAAGAAAAATACAAATTTAAGCAATTAGGAATGCAAAGGGGGAAATCACAAGAGATCTTACAGAAATTCGTAAGATCATCAATACCCACTGTGAAAACCTATATTCTGATCAAACGAAAAATGCAGAAGAAAAGGACAGATTCTTAGACAAAATTCAACTGCCAAAAGTAAATCAAGATGATATGAAAGTTCTAAATTATCTGACATCAGCCATTGAAATTGAAAATAAAATAAAAATATTGAAAATAAAAATTAAAATAAAAAGTTACCAACAAAGCAAAGCCCAGGACCTGACAGATTCACAGTTGAATTCTACAAAATTTCAGAGGAAAAACAATGCCATTAATCCTGAAACTCCTTAGGGAAATTGAAAGGGAAGCAATGCTTACAAAATTATTTCTGGAGGCAAGTATTTCCCTGATTCCAAAACCAGAGAAGAATACAACAAAAAAAGAAAACTATAGGCCAATCTCCCTAATGAATATAGATACAAAAATCCCCAATAAGACACTGACAAACAAAATGCAGCAAATCACCAAGAAAATTATACACATGACAAAGCTGGATTCATACCAAGGATGCAGGGATGGTTCAATATACACAAATAAATAAATGTAATATACCATATTAGAACCAAAGACAAAAATCACATGATCATCTCAATAGATGTAGAAAAAGCACTTGATAAAATCCTATACCCATTCATGATAAGAAACTACAGAAAATTGGAATAGAGGGTCTTTATCTTAATCTGATAAAAGGTATCTATGACAAACCAACAGTCAGCATTATAGTAAATGATCAGAAACTGAAAGCTTTCACTCTAAAGTCAGGAACAAGACAAAGATGCTCACTATCACTGCTCCTGTTCAATATAGTTCTGAAACATTAACCAAAGAAATTAGGAAAGAGAAAGAAATAAAAATAAAGAGGATAGGAAAGAAATAAATTAAATTATCATTATTTGAAGATGGTATTATACTCTACATAGAAGTCCCCAAAAGCTCCAACAAAAAACTTACAGCTTTAAAAACCAAATTTAGTAGTGCAGCTGGATACAAAGTCAACACGCAAAAATCAACAGCATTGCTCTACACAAGCAACAAATATGTAGAGAGAAATTAGAGAAACCACATCTTTTAAAATAGCACTCAAAAAAATGAAATACTTAGGAATCAATCTAACAAAAGAAATAAAAGAACTATACATTGAAAACTACATTACTCTGAAAACGGAGATTGAAGAAGATATCAGAAAATGGAAAAATCTCCCTTGCTCATGGATAGGAAGAACCAGCAGAGTGACAATACACCTACTCTCAAAACTGTTATACAGATTTAATGTAACCCCAGTCAAAATAGCATTAGCATCTCTCACAGAACTGGAGAAACAAACAAACAAACAAAAAACAACTAGAGGAAACATTCTTAAAATTCGTTTGGAACCAGAAGAGACCTAGAACAGCAAAAGCAGACTGGGCAACAAACCTAAAATTCGTTTGGAACCAGAAGAGACCTAGAACAGCAAAAGGTAAGGCAGGAGGCATCACAATGCCTGATTTGAAATTATACTACAAAACTACTGTGATCACATCAGCATGCAACTGAAAAAAAGAAAAACCAGACCTGAGGAACAGTATAATAGAATAGAAGATACAGGCATAACCACGAACACACTAAACCACCTTATCTTAGACAAAGAAGCCAAATATGTTCACTGGAAGAAAGAAAGCCTCTTCAATAAATGGTGTTACAAAAACTGGCTTTCCACATGCCAAAGACTAACACTGCAACCATGTCTATCACCATGCACTAAACTAAAATCAAAATGAATCAAAGATCTAAATATTAAAACAGAAACACAAAATATACTGGAAGAGAAAATAGGTAAAAATCTTGAAGACATAGGTGTAGGCAGAGACTTCATGAACAAAACCCAGTCTGCACTAGAAATACAACAAAGAATCAACAAATCAGATCTCACCTTATTAAAAAGTTTTTGTACAAGAAAATAAATCACCAAGAAAGTGAAAAGATAATACATAGAGTGAGAAAAAATTATAGCTAGTTATGCCTCAGACATAGGATTTGTGTCTAGAAAATACAAAGAATTGAAAAAAAATCAAACCCCCCCCAAAATTCAAAGACCTGATCAAAAAATGGGCATCTGGTGTGAATACACACTTCTCAGATGAAGACATGCAAACAGAAAATAAATACATGATCATTAAAAATTAAATTAATTTTTAATTAAAATCATTATTGATCATTCAAGAGATGCAAATTAAAAGAACACTGAGATTCCATCTCACTCCAGAAAGAATGGCCATCATCAAGAAATCAACCAACAACAAATGCTGTTGGGCTGAGGAAAAATGAACTCTTCTCCACTGTTGGTGGGGGTGTAGACTGGTGCAGCCACTGTGGAAGTCACTGTGGAGATTCCTCAAAAAATGAGGATTAAAGGTCCCATTTTACTCAGCTATTCACCTTCTGGGTATCTTCCCAGAGGAATTAAAATCATACCACAGTAATATGTGTGCACACATGTTGATGGCAGCAAAATTTGTAATAGTTAAATCTTGGAAACAACCCAAATGCCTGTCAACTGAGGAATGGATAAAAAGGATGTAGCTAATATATATATATATTTATATATATTACTCAGCCATAAAAAAGAAAGCTTGAGACTTTTATAAGTAACTAGATGCAACTGGAAACCATACTTGTAAGTGACATAATCTACATCCACATGTGTAAATGTTGTATGGTCTCATTAGTGTGAAAATCTGAAAGAGTAAACAAAATCCAAAATGTACAATGTGTACTGTGACTAGGGAAGAAACCCTTCAAAAGAAAAGAAAAAATGTGATGGGAGAAAGGCAGAAACAAGGAAAGGAAAAGGAAAAAAATATATAAACAAGACAGTTAAGACAGTTATACAGCTGGTTTCTCCTGGTTCATTCAGGGCAATATTTTGTGCATAGAATTTTCTGGACAATGTTTCATTCCTGTATCTTGCACTCTGAACAACTACTGTGGATATAACAATACATAATGTGCTAATTTTTGTTACTCTCCTACTAGCCTGTTTTGAAACACCGTTTTACTGTTATTTACTACATTTTTAATTAAAATGAAAAGTACATTCTATGGAATGCTATTTTTGTGTCTTTAAAATGAAGTTTATATAGGGTTATCAAGTAATGTGTAGTAAAATTTTATACCCAATTGTTATTTGTATTTATATATTTGCTTGTACATTAGGTGTATGCTTAATAAAACTTCACAGTTTCTTTATTTTAAAATGTATAGAATCTAATATATATAGATTTGTAAATACTTCACAGTGGTCAACATCATTTTCAGGATTTTTTTTTTTTTTTTTGGTACTGGGAATCAAACTCAGGACTTTGTGCTTGCCAAGCAGTTGATGCACCACTGAGCTCTACCCTTGGTCCTTTTTTAAAAATGCTGTTAAATTATATTTCCAATTATGTGATTTTTTTCTCTAATTCCATTAATATAGCCTCATAATTCAACGTAGACCTAGACTGCTACTTGCAGACCATCATAAACCCATTCAAGACTATTCCATAGGGAAACATTTTTTCTGATATGGATCCAGCTTTTAGATAAATTCTCCATCATTCCATATGATAGAATGCAGTTTTCTGTCAAGTTTCAGAGAATTTTTTTTATAGAAAAAATATTTTCATTTATTTTTTTCTGAATTTTATAGTTGTCTATTAACATGTAAGTGATCACTAACATATCTTAAAGTATATAAGTATAAATCTATACTTATGCAAATATGTATGCTATACATTTGATGCTAGAAATTTGTTTAATAGAGTTGCTTTCATGGCATCCATTTTTAAGTCTGATACAAATTGTTTAAAACTCATTTGTAACCTGTCACCTTTGACCTTGTTAACACTCCGCTATTCATGTGATCATGATATAACCTCTTAATTTCTTTCCCCACACATCTAAAACCCAACATACTCCACAGTTCTTGAACACCACTAAACCTGATATTCAAAACCAAAGATATGTAAGAAAGTTCCCCTTTGATGTGTGGTTTCTTTAACGTAACCAACCGACAACTCCTCCAAGAAAGTGCAAGGGTTCCTCTCTCCCTCTCTGGTAATCCGCTAGGTAACTGAGGTCCTGTCACCTCTAGACTTCCTGTCAATCTCCTAACAGCACCCATAGACTTTTGGGGATCTGTGAGTGATGTTTGTTTGTTTGTTTGTTTCATCTTTCTTTTACCTCCTTAGAGGACCTCGCCTGATGCACACACCTGAAACTAACTTTCCCCATTCCAATCCCTCCTAGAAAGTAGCTGTACTGATTTACAGTCACTCTCATGAGAGCAACCTCAAGACCAAATTAAAAAGAAACCAATATGATAGAAATCACAAAAATTGGCCATCATGTATTAATTTGATTTAAATTCCTTTTTTAAAAAAACGAATTTTCAAATAAGGAAAAGAGATGTGGGTCTTAACAATTCAGGACATGGTGCTCTCTGCTCCTATATGCATTATGTTATGTCCTCCTACAAATATATTGCAGATCTGAAACAGAACCATAATAGGAAAATGTGTCCTTTCTCATCAAATGGTCTAGTCAACTAGAAACAGGTGATGTGACCTACTTTGCATTTTGCATGGATTATTTTTCTTTTCTCAGGGATTTGTATTCCCAAAATTGAAAACAGTTTAAAATAGGAAAGGTGTGAGCTTATTAGCACAGTAATACCCTCTAAATTCTCACTCCCTGGTGAAAGTAGAAAAGTGCTAATTAATCGATTGTTCAATTAGGAAAGGCTCTTAAGTGCATATTTGTCTTGGGAAAATATAAGCAGCTGATCATCTTATAAGCAGCAGCTGATAGATGCATCTCTTAGGAATTATGTTTAAAGTAGAGAATTTGGGGTATAACTCTCCAATCAAAAATATTTATGACTGAGAGCTGTACTCCCACTTAAAAGTCTGTAGTTTTGGAGGTGAACTGTCTTTAATTAGACAATATATACATCTGTTATGCATCAAAAAAGATAAAGATCAGCTAATATTTATCTAGTCTTTAATTTTAGTAATTATTTACTGGGTATTGATGTGCACTCATAGTATTTTGGGAGGATTTTTTGATACATACAAAGTACTTAGGCACTGAAAGGGAAGAGAAAAATATCCAGAAGACTGAGCATTAACAAAGAGATAAATGTACATCTTCAATGCCACCTGTGTAGCAGTGCACTGTTGCATGTGGTTTTGTGACCTTATTAACATAAGGGACACTGTTGGGAATGGAGGCTGTGTAGACCCGAGTCACAGAGACAGAAGTAGGCAGAACTGGGAAGAGAGGAGGCTGCACAGAAACTAAGGCTAGGTGGGCAAAGGACCATGTGGGCTACCAGAAGAAATTCAAATCTTATGAGGGGAGAGAGCAAACTTTTAAACTATGGCTTAATACGATCAGCCCTGATTTTTAGAAAAGTCTGAAGTCAGTGTAGAGGAATAAGAAATGCAGAATTGTAAGATGGGAGATAATGACAGTAGCTGTATTTCCTCCGAGAAAGCTCAAAGGAGAAAAATCTGATGACTTAAGTTAGAAACTGTAAGTTAGAAACTAGGTTAGAGATCATTAACTAGCTGTGTGATCTCATGAATAACAGAACCTCCCTGAACGGCCGTTCTGTAAGCTTCAAAAGCTACAGGACATACCTACTTCATGGGCCTGAGGTTTCAGCTCTTTGGGTACCCATAAACCCAGGGTTCCGTGTGGTAGCTGAACAGGCAGGCCTGAGACAGCTAGGACCCCGTCTCAGGGACAAGCCCGCCGCTCCCTCTCATTTTTTCTGTTCTAATGTTATTCTTCTGGTTCAGTGCAGACTCACTCTAACAGTTTTTGCCTTCTTTCACAATCCTGTCCCCATTTCTAGCCACTTTGCATAGAAGCCAGTTAACCATGTTTCTGTTTTCAATCTCCGAATCTCTTTCTTTGGAATCATCCTCTGTCCCACGATTGGTGACCACCCTGATAGCCTTCTCTGGGTTGAGACAGTTCTCCAGTGTCCTTATCTTGATCTGTTTTTCTGGGAGTCTAAAAACAATGAAACTAAAATAAGAATATTTAATGTAATTTCTATTAAAGTTATAGTAAAATGTTCAGGAAATAAAGTAAACAAATGTGAAGATTTTTCTCCAGTTTCATTAAAGTGAAGCCAATAAATGACATGTAACTAGTATCAGTGTTGAAGTGAACCACAAAAAAAATCGTTAAAATGGTTACTTCTTTCCATAGTCATAACTTTTTATAATATCCATTAGAGTTAAAAACTAATTAAATGACCTGCCTTGCCCATCTCCTTTGTTCCGTATCATAAGATGATTATCCACCCAGCCAGCCACGATATAACACATAATAAATAAAATTATTACGTACTTGTCTTGTGTCCTGAATTGGAGATACAGTAAATGTTCTATCTTCACTAGTCGTGTTTCCTATCCAACAGGAGGAGCTCAACTAACATAGTGCATTAGGTTCTCCTTATCCCTGTTCTTAACATAGCTTCAAAACTAAAGAACATTTATGATTCACCTGCTACCTCAAAATCAGTGGGAATTTCCTATAATTAATTGCTAAGGCTAATGACCTAGAATTGTGTTCATATGAAATATGGAGAAAATGTATCAAAAAATATCAAAATCAAGTAGAAAACCAAAGGTAAGTAAATAGTCACTAGCTCAGCAGGAATACAAGCCACTAACAAACATCAATTCACACTCTGGAATTACTGTGAATGTCTCCAGCAAAGCCATAGACGCTCCTGACATGAAGCAAGAAGCTCCTCTACCTGGGACAAGTGACAGGAAAGATGACCCGCCACAAGAGAAAGTTCAGTTACATATATTGACACTGGGAATCCTGGTGGGTACCTAGAACTATACTGTTGATAAAGATACAGCAAGGATTATCCTTTTTTTTTTAAAAAAAAATACTGCTGAGAAGCAAAAAGTTGAAATCTTGATAATTCTTTTCAGTTTTTCTCTTCTGTTGTATGTTTTAAACTGTACAAAACAATAACATCACATCTCAAACAAAAATGAGTTTTAGGTTCAGGTTAAGTGCAACAAAGAGTTATAGAATGATAAACATCCAGCAAAGAGCAGTCAGTACTTTGGATTTATAAACAAAAGAAATATATTTGCTTAATCTACATTTCATCTTAGTCATTTTTCAACATTTTCACTTGCTTTTTGTCACCTACTTGGAATATATATCTTTATTTTCCAATCTATTATGAACTTACTGAATTCAAGAAAATTCAATTAGATAAATTATATTGTGGGCTATACCATATAGTTATATTTGTATATAGAGTTCAGGAAATAAAATGACATAAAGATGATGTATAAAATAATCTGTTGAATATTAAAGGTCAGATTGAGAAGGTGAATATTAAGCAACAATTTTGGTTGTTGGGTCTGAACCATGTCTGAGGTATAACAGCTATTAAATGAAATTTTAGACTACCAGGAAAGAGTGGAGCATGGATTGGCTACAGATAAAGGCTGTTACATGGCTAATGACACTGATCACTGCCCCCTTAGGCTTTGGAGAACAAGGTTGGTCCATAACCTGGATGGAAAGAGCTTGCATACGGAGACTAAGTAATGCCAGCTGTGAGGATTAGGGGGCCATGCGGACGTGAACCAGGGAAGATATTACAGATGACTTGAAAAATGTGCTGGCACCACTCGCAGCAAGACTGCTTATATAGCATGACTCTGTTAAAACTTTTTAAAGTTCTATCACAAAAGTGAACAATTTTTGTTGATAAGATATGGTATAATGCAATAATTCTCACACTTAGCTCTGTTTGAAGGTCACCTGGGGAGTTTTAACAACATATCAAATGTCAGATCTCAAGATGAGTTCATTGGTCCAGGATGGGACCCAGGCATTGATATTTTTAAACCTCTCTGGAGATTTGAATGTAGCCTCGAGGTCCTGGGTTACTGATTAACAGCACAGAATCTAGAGGCATGCTGTTTGGGTTCCATATACACACTCTGTCTCTTCATAGCTAGGTCAGCTTGGGAGAGTTATTTACAATATTAGTCTATTTTTCTATTTCTCTTTGTATGTGGTTTAAACAGTAGCTAACAAGACTCATCTTAAGAAAAAAATATATAGTATTCTTAATGAAAACATAGGTATAGAGTGAATTTTTACTTAGAATGATAAAAGACCTCAGCACCAATTACGTATTTTATTTATTTATTTATTATTTTTTGGTACTGGGAATCGAACTCAGAACCTTTTACTTGCTAGGAACGTGCTGTGCCACTGGGATAATTACATATTTTAAAAATTAACAACATGGGGAAACAAAAATTTTTATTAGTTTTTCTGACCATCTTACATATTTTTCTTGTTTTTTTGCCTGCATACTCTTTGTTCATCCTTTTACGTAAGAAACAGCGACTTTATAATTCTACTCTCTAGGAAGAAACTGTGAAGAAATTTATTTTTTCCATAACCTGACTTGTCAAGTTTTTATTTCTTTAGTTACTGATACTTTGAAAAGTTTTTTACATCACTACCACTCTTTCATGGCCATGACAGGTGAAGCTTTAGCACTGTCATATTTGGGAATATTACTTGCAAAATTCTTACAAATAGTTGAAACAATTGAGGACATTTCAAATTTTCCAGAATAAGTAATTTTTAAAACTTTTGCACTGACAATGCAAAACTTGTTTTCAGTGTTTTGTCTTACCTTAGCCAACATCAGCATTTCATGTGAAATCTGAAACTATTAGCAAAGCCTGGTATAGATGTGGTTATTTCATTTACTTTTTTATTTTGGGGTATCAAGGATAGAACTCATGACCTTGTGCTTGCCAGGCAGGCACTTATGCCACTGAGCTAAATTCCCAGCGCAGATGTGGTTATTTCAGACTAAGCCTGAGGGAAGAGCACAGGCAAAGACCTTGTCTGACTAAGGTAGGGACTCAAGTTTGCATAGAGCAGAGAGCACAGTTAAGACAACAGTGTGCAGCAAGCTAAATAAAGTGTGTTAGAGCCAGGTGTAAAGTGAGGAAAAATGTCAAATGTGGAAAGTGGCTAACGTTAGAAAATCTGCCTTTAAATTAAACTATCAAAAGCCAGGTGTTTGTATATACAATGGAATACTATACAGTCTTAAAATGAAGGGAATTCTGTTATTCACTACAAAATGAATCAAACTAGAGGACTTTATGCTAAATTAAATAATAAACCAGATACAGAAAGACATGTATTCTGTGCCTTCTCTTACAAGTGGAATTCTTAAAAGTCAATCTCATAGAAACCTAGAATCTCCTATGAGAGGCTTGGAGTGGGATAGAGAGATGAAGAAAGGCACATGATAATCAAAGGGTACAAATTTTCAGGTAAGCTGAAGAAATAAGTGTTAGTGATACACTGAACTACGTGATGACCACAGTTCATAATGACTAACTTAAGATTTCAAAGTTGCAAAAACAGTGGACTTTTAGCATTCTTATAACAAAAATAAATTGAAGTGATTTTTATTTTCATTTGTTTGATTGAATCTACATAATGCTTACATAGATCATAACTTCCTACTGTACCCCTAACTCCTTCAGTTATTCCTTGTTAACTAAAAAGAAACTTTTTCAGCCTGCAGATGGTTCACCAAGAGTATGAAAGGCGATAGAATGTAATATCACTGGCTTCATGAATTTGACAAGCTTGAATCTCAACTCTGCCACTCACTCACTTTGGAAACCTTGTTAGAAGTAACAGCACACACAAAAGTAACTATGAACCATGTATGCATCCCAACCAAAATCAAACCTCAATATTCCATCTTGATTTTCCCTGAGCTGAATTTCAAAAATGTATAATGCCTTGGAACTGGAAACAAAGCAAATTTGTCAATTAATGATATTTTATATTCTGCATAATATAAGTAATGTGTATATAGAGATGAATTATCACAACATATATTTTATCCAAAAGTTTCTATTTTACTGTATGTTTCTTTATTACACTTAAATTTTATATACTTAAATTATCAAAGAAAAATATTTTTGTCTCATAATTGGAAGTGATAAATCAATTTTTCAGTTTCACACTGGATGTGAACTAACAGCAGACCTGTACCTACCACAAAGATCACAGCAGAGAACAATCCTGTAATTCTGTAAATTTGCACACGTGTTTACAATGATGTCTATGCTCCCTAATGTGCATCATCTGAGTATTTGCATCAAATGCTTTACACAGTTAACTTGAACAAATGGAAGAAACTTTACAGGTTAAGTAGAAGTAAATTCCCATCCAGTGACTTCCAATTTCACTCTTCTATTTATTTTTTTAACTTGTAGAAAAATTTGTCTTTCTCTATTCTTTCTACCAGAGGATATTGAGTAATGCCACTCTGTGGGTCAGTATCAATTGCGATATCTCTCTCAATGTAAATATTTTCTTTGTTGATATGTTTTTTAGTTCCTATTTTTAAGTGTTGTCTGTTATTGAGTCAGTATTTCTCAAGGACATTAACAAAATAAATAAGGAGAGAGGTCTTCATCCCTTTTCATAGCAATAAATTAAAAACAATTAAATGCTAAATATTTTCTTTCACAAATTTACACATATGTATTAACACAACACATCCATAGTCTTTCAAATTTCTTTGCTCTAAGGAAGAGAGAAAAGTGATTATTTTCTCTTTTTTTTTATAATTTATTCAATGTTAAGCAGCTCATCCCAACTGTAAAACCACACTTGAAGTCCAAAAATGTCATAAGTGGTTCAAGTTAAGAACACAATGAGATGCAGGATCTTTATTTGAAATCAAAAAGGTTAAGAGTCCACTTCATTGTTTAAACCTGAAATATGCTACTTCTAATTCTCACTTGAGACTTCCTGAATTGGTGGTAGGGAGACTATTTTCATAATCACCATGTTTCAGAGATAATTAATATAATTATTTCCTTCCATAAATTACAAAACAGGAAAATTTCTGGATTGGAAATTTTTACCAAACTGCATAGAGTAGAAGCTTTGTCCTCCCACATAATTGACAAAAAAGCAGGTACCAAGAAAAGTTTACTTAAAGTAAAAGTCAGCAACTGTTAGGAGGCTTTCTCATTTTTTTTTTTCATTTGTTTTTCTTTTTCTCTGCATCTGTCCAGATTAACTCTAAGAAAAAAAAAATCTCTAGAAAAGGGAAGAACGTTTTACCATCAGTTTTAGAGGCAATATGGAAAGAATCAGAAAAAATTTAAAGGGCAACTTTCCATGATTTAACTGAAACTGTTTTATGAACTTCAGGAGATTGTCTAAAAATTAAGATAAAATAGTATAAATGCCCTAAAAATACATTAGCTGCCTTCTGTCTCTCTATCCCTTTTTAGGAGTTGTGAGAACATGTAATTGCATCTTTCCTGAATCCTGAATTTAATTCAGAAAATATATCATTTTGTCTCTCTCTAAGACTCTAATTGTTGTTTAAAACATGTTAACATTAAATCTCTTCTCTAAAAGTATAATTATGCACTCTTGTTCTCTTTGTCTTTCTCTCCCTTCCCTCTCTCAGGGTTTAATACAAGCGGAAATGGAAATGAGATAGTAGTAATCAAATGGGGCTGGTAAAAAAGCTTCTCAACTTATTCTGTGTTCTCTCCATGATCTGTCTTTATTTCTAAAGTATAAAAATATGTGAGATTTTTTTTAGATGCCAGCAAACAGTATTAGTTCCTGAATTAAACAAATCCTTAATACTGAGCAAAAACTTCAATCAAATTGAAGTTGCGGTTTGCACTAAAAAGAAAAAGCTTTTATGAAAACTAGCAGGGACTGATGAGAAAACGTATGAGCGAGACTGCTGTGAACATCGGTAAAGAAGTGGGCTGGAAACCTGAAAGTGTGTTGGATCAACTGGAGAGCTTCAGACTGATCACATAACTGCTGCTAAAAAATGCCTTTAATGAATTCTATTGCATTTCCAGTCTGTTCTATAGCTGAGGCTTTGCATAGCAATTTTCCATGTCACCCTTCCCTGTTTTTTGTTGTAGCTTGGCATAACTGACACCATCTTGAGCCCTACGTTTGACTAGTGCCCTGTATTTGACCCAGAAAAATGGAAAATCATTCAGGGTACATATCCCATGAGAAAAGCAGAATGAGCTGTACCCACAGGAGAAAAATTAACCTGCTCAACAAAAGAAGCAGGATACAGGTGTAGAGCAAAAATTGATGTAAGATTCCGGCTACATTGTTTCCAACAGGAAACTTTTATGATTCTCTGTTTAAAAAGCTTTGTAACTTTCCAGTTCATGGCCACTGGGTAAGTCTCTGAAATGGGTCCATGCGAGTGGTTGCTGAGCTCAGCTAATTAAATTCCAAATTTATGAATTTGGCTGTTGGGGTTCCTATATTGTTTATGAACCCACTTCATTTTTGTTCTGGATTCTTCCTCCAGAGACTCTTCCTCTAATCCTTCCCACTCTCTTGAATCATCCGAACTCTAACAGCCTTCCAACTCTCCTGAGTTCCCTCATTTGTTTGTCACCGTACCCTTTGAAGCTTCACAATACAGTATTTTGCCTCTGCTTACATAAGTCTGATCTAATGACTCAATATCTATACATTTAATGATTCCCTAACTAGGGTTACTTGATGAATGTGGCTGAGTTATTAGCATATTTTTGCTCCTAGAATCTTTCCTTAAAAATATAGCACATGCTCATTGAAGGGACATTTATGTGAATGGACTTCTCAAAACTTCAATAATTCAACTATCTCCAAATCCATCTGTTCTTTCATTCAGTACAAGCAGCAGATTTGTCAGAATGCTGCTAGTGCAAGGATGCTTGCTACTCACAATCACTTTAGGTTAAACAAGTAGTTGTGCATAAAAGTGACTGGAATAAATGCAGGAATGGGGGACATGTAAGGAACTGAAATGATGGATCTGTTGGTTTGTTGCATTGAAAAATAAAATTTCAAGAGAAAAATAGTCACTTCATTTTTCATGTCACTCTTTTTGTCTTGGCAAACATTTCCTATGACTCTGTGAAATTTGCCTGGCACAGCTGGGCTTCAGAAATCAAAGTTCTGTGAAGCGCTTCCTAGGTTTGACCTTTAGTTGATTTAGTATCCTTGATCAGTAGAATATTTCATGATCAACTCAAATTATTAAGGCTTATCATATATGGCACATTGTATTGTATATGATATACAACTTGATATATATAGCTGATATATTTGAGAATTTAATAACTCAAAACTTTTTAAACTCACCTTCACTCTGTATGTGGTTCTATGATGCTTAGGTAAAAGTACAGTTATGGTCTGTCTCTGTCTCTCTCTGTCTCTCTCAACTTGCATTTGGGAAGATTAATTCTTAAATGGCAATAAAAATAGTCAAGAAATAGCCAAATACAAGTGAATTATGTATTGCAAGTTTGTCTGATTTTACGAGATCAAAAATATAACACATCATGTAACCCTACTCTGTTTTTTCAAATACATGCAATGTCTTACTGCAGGCCACCCAGACGTAAAAACAAATCCAGACTTCCTGAGCAGATAAAATGAGCATAGGTCAGGAGCATCAGAGAAGAATTCACAGCAGAAAAAAAATTTCTGTCTAGCTCAGAAGGTTAAATTAAGAGGTTATGCAGTTTATCAAAGAAAAAATGTATATTAGCCTCTCTTGACTACAACAAAGTATCTTATGCAAAATACTTTCATTTATAGAAGTTTATTTATCTCCCAGGTTTGGAGGTTCCAAGATGTGGTTCCTGTATTTGCTTAACTGTTAGTTGCATCATAACAGATAGTAACAGTGACAGCAAGCAATATCTTGAACAGAGCTATGTGGGGCAAACTCCAGTTTCTATAATAATATTCTGAGACTTCTGAGGTGTCTTGAGAGGAAAAACACACACCCCAATGACCTAAGCATCTCTCTCTTGGCTCATCTCTCATAGGCTCCTTCACTTACTGATGATGCCAGTTGGAGCTTTGCTCACAGGGGATCTTTGGGTAACACTCATACTGTAGCTTAGTATGAATTTGGGAAGAACTACACATGAACTGTCTGAATAACTTTTGGATCAGAACATTAATTTTAATAATAAAGTTATAAGATTGAAATTCTTTAAATACATGCTCATAAAATTAGGAGTTTTTCCAAGAGTTTTAAAAAATTCTGACCAAAGTATTGGCTAGATCAAAGCCAGGTATTTTTTCTTAAGTAAACTGGACTAAAAGCAAGAGGAAAAGAAACGACAGAATAGTTGAATATGTTTGTAATAGTGTAGTCAAAGAACATAACAAATAATAGTATGAGAATATGTACTGATGGAAATTAGAGAGAAATAAGAGCTAAGAAGAAAGTTTTGTAAATATTTTTAAATGTTTAGAAAGGAAAGGAAAGTTTTCTAGTCTTAAAAATACAGGGAAAATAAATCAGAACACATTTTTCAAGGAAATGGAAAAGGAACAAAAAATTGCAGAATAATGACAGATTTTGCTGTTTTCAGTGGTGCACTGACTCCCCAATGGAAATGCCCTGTAGGCAATTAGAAATGTGATATTGGAGTTCACCAGTGAGGTCAAGATTAAAAAATAGATTGGGGAATTGTACAAATAAAGGTGATAATTGAAACCATGAGACTTGATAAGAATTGTGTAAAAGAGAAGAAAGGGAATTATAGATCTTGTCATTATACTCTCTTATTAAAAATTCAAGAATTATCTTTACCCTCTAAGAGACACTGGAAATGAGAAAAATCAATATTCTTTTGCATAAGTTTAGATAAATGTTCCTTGTACCAAATTTGACCCAGTTTTACATATATAATTTAACTCCACGCATATAGTGGATTAAAACATGGTTTCAGTCAAGGAGAAATTATAAAAGAAAGAGATGAAGCAATGCATTTCAAAATAGGTTACAGAGGTAAAACCTTCCTGAAAATGTAATATTTAGGAGAGCCAAGATGGAAGCTAATCCCCCTTCCTCCCCCATGAGCCATTCGGCGTGTGGATCGGAGAGAACAATAAAGGAAGCTAAGTCCTACCTGTGAGCTGGCCATTGTGCAGGCTGGGGAGAGGAGAACAGCCCCTTCCCTGCCCCACAGTGAGCAACCAATTGATTTAGAGGAACTGTATTGTTTGATTGATTTTGCAAACCTAAAGCAGTACAACTATTGAGAAGACAATATAGAATATAGCAACTATCGCAGATTTCCTGATGTCTTATCACTATTTTGATTTGTTTTATTGCTGTGTTTTATTCCCTTTAAAGTTACACAGAAAAAATAACTGAAGAAGTTAGTGGGATCCAAAATTTACAATAGATATTGTGAAGGTAAAAGGGGAGAGAAATGTCTAAAAAGGGAAGGTGGTAACCATTAATTTCCTATTACCTTGTTTTAAAGTCTTGTATCATTTTCATTGTTTGGTTTGGTTTTATTCTGTTTTGTTTTGTTAGATTATATTATGTTTGATGGTATTTTGAAGATAACAAGATGCATTATGGTAGCCATTGTTGATTTCTTATTATCTTGTTTCAAAGTCCTGTGTCACTTTCGTCTTTTGTTTGATTTTATTATGTCTTATGGTATAGACAGCTATTTTGAAGATAACATGAGGCATTATGGTAGCCATTGTTGGTTTTCTATTATCTTGCTTTGAAGTCCTGTATTATTCTTATTGTTTTGTTTTGATTGGATATATTCTGTTTCATTTTGCTGGCTTTATTCTCTTCAAAATATTTTTTTTAAAGAGGTAATCTTTAAAGAAAGACTTGATGGAGATAAGTAAGTCAATGAGATTCAAAGGATAAAAGATTCTTTTAGACCTTTCTAAAACAAGTGCTTTCCTTGTAGTGAGAAATCGGTAAGGATTTAGGGTAGAGTGATGAGTTTGACTTGTATTCCACTAAAGCTCTTCAGCAACTGTGTTGAGAATTGTTAAACGCAAATAGCTCTACTACCTCCTTAACAAATGTGGGGGCTATTATTTTGTAAAAGCTGCAAAAGAAGAAAAGTGAAGAGGAAGAAAGAAGAAGATGAAGAAAGGAAAAAGGAAGAGGGGAAGAAAAAGAGGGAGAAGGAAAAAAGAAGTAGGACAATGTAGAGGGTAAAAGAATGGAGTAAGGAGACAGAAGAGGACGACGAATGTTTTAAAATTGCTTCACGGGACACTGAAGGCATCATTTTCTTTGGACAGGAGAAAAGAATTGGAAGTGCTCTATTCTCTAGAAGTGTGTGATGTGCAGAAATATAAAAAGTCTGAAAAATAATAAGTCTTAACACTTTAGCTACTGATGAGGTCAAGCCAAAAGCTAGCTTTGGTGAATTTGGTGCACGGAGGCTGAAATGGCTGCTAATAATGCAGCTTATTAACAACACGATTCTGGCACATGGTGTATTTGTTGTGAAGAAAACCAGCATAACAAGTTAGAAAAAGAAACCCAGCATACTGTATCATGCTGGTATCACACATACTGGTATCATCTTCATCAAGCACCATCATATGCAGGAGAACATTGCTGAGGAAGCACAAGTAACATGCATCTGGATCACTTCAAAAGAAAACCACAGGTTTTATTTCAGAGGAAAATAAGAGTAAACAATTGCCTTATAGAAACTTAATTAAGCAAAACCATCTTGAGGATATGGTCAAATTGGAAAACAATTCCCTGCTTGGTTTTCTTCATATGGAAAAACTGAATTGAGATGGGCCAGATTCTATGTGCTTTTAAAATTGGTTTCTGTTCCATTGCCAGTTTTAAATTTAGAATTGTTTGCTTGGTTTGCATCTCACTGGTTCTCTAGAAACAGTTCAAATACAGTTGTGTTCTTCTGTAACAGAGTTCTTGGTTGGCAGACTACCTCAAATTTTTTTTTAAATTGACTTGAAATTTACATAATGTAAGATTAATGATGCATTTTATCCTATTTTTCTGCAGTGATGTTTGAATCATTCTGACATGCAAAAAGCCACTAACTGGGAATTTTTTCTCTTCGGAGGAAAACATTAGTGATCCCAAAAGAATAAAATATCCTTACAAAATCATAAATTATTCCTTGAATAATTTCATAAAGAGTTTAGGAAAGAATTCATGTTTAATGGTAAGAAAATTTAAAAAGAGGCATATGTGGTTATCTGTAAAGCTGAGTATTAAAACTCTATGTGACCACAAAGCCCAAAAATTTACCTAAAGTCATACATTTAACACTCTATACTCTCATATAAATATTTAGGGAATGTGGTATAGACTTTTAAAACACAAAGTTAATGATTTTTTGAAATGTATCACAAGACAGAGATATTTTTCTTCTAAATTTTTGCCTGATATCTACTATTCAATATCTACTATTTATTGCAAGCTTCTCATGCGTTAGACATTACGCTAGTGCCCATGAGGCAAAGGTTAATGAAATATGACCACAGGTCCTTCTGGCTGCCTCTTTAACAATTTAAACAATTATATCTAATTGTTAGATATAGCTCAGTGGCATAAATGCCTGCTTGGAAGCGCAAGATCCTGAGTTCAATATCCAGTACAAAAAAAAATCAATTATCTTTTTGGGCATTCACATAATCATTTCTTTAAAAAATCAAACCAATTAACATATCTTTTAACAATGTCAGTAGAAAGACACAGAATTCCCCAAATAATCTAGAAATTCTTTTTCTGTAAGATAAATTTATATTAAAATTGATTTTAATCATATTATTGGTTATAGATAAAACAAATCTTACCAGGGCATGAAGTTTTAAAGCATAAGCTATTACCCAAATCTAGAGTTTGGGTGAACTCTTTCAAAACTTACTGTGTAAGTATTCTTCACAGTGGCGCCATCTTATCCTAAACTATGAATATTTTGTCCCTGGAAAAATCTAGCAGGGCATCTTGCATGGTCAGGCTTCTTAACCTTGAGTGGCGCCCCTCACAGCTCTGTGCTCTGTGAATCTATCTTTCAAAAGTTGGAAATATTTGGAGTCCAAGGTATTTATTAAATCATTTAAACTGACTTACTAATCTTGGCCTCATCTGGATAGCTGCAGAATGATATGACTTTACAGACACCCCTTAAGGACAACACAAACCACTGCTGGGTGAGTTTTTGAACACTTTTCTCTCACATCACTCTTATCCTCAAAATTCAGCTAAGTTTACTTACTTTTGCCAAACTAAATGCCTCCCAAATCTGGCTCTAACAGAATGTACAAATTCAGTTCACTTTTTTTACAAGTCTAGTTAGTGCCAGAACCAAGCAGATGTTCAGTAGTTCTGTAGGCAAAGGGCATTCATTCTTTAATCTTTTTCTTTGGGCAGAAAGTAGAAATATATTATGTTAAGGTGCACCTGTGCATTAAGGAGGAAATTATTCAGATGACTAGTATTTGCTTTTAATTTGTTGCTATGGAAGTGAGGTGTGATGCTCCTCAGTATGTGTTTATGTTGTTGCATGACAATAATGGATTAATTAATAACAACAGAGGTTTATGAACAGGAACAAAACAAAAAACAATGAAGAATGTAATCTCCACAGTTAAAACAGAAATTTATCTTTAGCACTGACAGTCATTGAACACAAGATTTTGAAATATGAACAGAGACTTGATTCATTCCCATCAGTTAGGAAGACAGTGGTCATGATGTGGAGATGACATGTGGTTTTTCTGTCTACTACATCACAGCCAGCTGCTCTGATGGAACCATAAAGGCTCATGTGCTAAAGGTTTAGTACCCAGCTCAGCACTTTTGGGAAGTGGTAATAACTTTAAGAGTTGGAATCTGGAAGGGGATCTTAGGTCATTGGGGTTATACCGTTTGAGGGAACTGTAGAACTTCAATTCCATTCTTTTGTTCTCTTTTGTTTCTTGGACATGAGGTGAGTAGCCTTGGTCTACCACCAGCTCCTGCCACAATGTTGTGCCTAATCACAGACCTAAAATCAAGAGGGCCAGTAACTATGGACTGAAACTTTAAAACCATGAGCCAAAATAACCCTTTTCTCTTTATAAGCTGATTGTCTCAAGCATTTGTGACTGTAACAGAAAACTGTCTAACACATACCAACTTTTTTCTTTGCCTGATATGTACTGTCTCAACTTCTCTGGCCATTTAATTTCCACTCTGTAAGTGGTCCTCACAGTGGTGCCATCTTATCCTAAACTATGAATATTTGTCCCTGGAAAAATCTAGCAGGGCATCTTGCATGGTCAGGCTTCTTCAGGATGGGTGGCCCCCCTCACAGCTCTGTGCTCTGTGAACCTATCAATGTGCTATGATTCTATTATAGATGTAAAATGACCCACCTGAGTAAGTACTAGATTATGACTGCGGTCACAATGCTTATCAGTTTAATATTTGTTAAAAGTTCTAGTTTTTAACAAATTATTACCAAAATTGCAATAAAATACGCCAGCGTGGGGTTTGATGGGCTTGGACCTTGCCCATCCGCAAGCTGTTTCATCAAGGAAATGTTAAAATAATTCGTTTGCCAACCTCTCTCAAATGTAACGCGGTATACATCAGACTGCTCTTTTCAGAGCAGCTAGGGCAGTTGCTGATTAAATGAATTTACTAAAACAAAGACTAATTCCTGAAGTATTCAAAGGTGTGCCATTCACCTGTGTCATAAGTAAATGGAAGCAACAGGCAAGGGAGGCATATGGAAAATAAGCGTGAGGGGCTTGCAGAGCAAAAATGAAGCTGAATATACTTCTGTATAGAAAAACATAATCTCAACACACTTAATAGAAGAGGGTTTGTCATTTATTTAAGATTTAATTTGCAAGCATTCAGTTAGTGTTTAGCAGTAGCTGTTAGTGGTAAAAAGTCTCAGCAGCAATAACTTCAAAAGGGGGTCTATTTAATAAAAAACAAAGTACTAAATTTATATTTTCACAAAGAATTTATGGACATTTCACATCTCTTAGGGATTTCTTCCAATTTCACTGGCCACATGAAAACTAAAATATATAAATCTATTGAAAAAATGTCAACACCTACCTCAAAAGTTGAGCTATTTCCAAAACACTGTTCCCAAAGACAGTTATTCCATGTGGACTCATGAAGATCTCTTTGTATTATTTATTCAGTGGACAGTTTTTTTCTGTTTAGTTCTTCTAAGGCAATCTCACTTACTTTTTTATTATGTATTTTCTTGGATATGTATGAAATACAAAGCAATAATTATCATTTTGTCTCAGCAGAATAATGCCATGAGCATAAATGATGTTTCTATTATCTTCAGATGCTTCAAGTGAAAAACTTGTCAGATTTACCTGTGGTTCAGTTATTTTTAACCCAATATTTGGACTCAAAGTAAAATCTTAGAAGATCCTCTGTTGACTTCAAAAATGTGACATTAACATAAAGTCAACTGATTCACTCTGTTTTGAAGAATATACTTTGCTTGTGGCTGTAGGAACACAGGTTTATACTGAATAAAGTACACTATCATCTGAAAAATGATCTTCTACTGTAGTAGGAAACTAGTGAAGTAGGGTTGCCCTTGAGATTGCTTGTTGTGCACACATAATTCATAGTTGCATCCTCTAAAGCTGGTTGAGAAAAAGAAGTCATGTTTAAGAAAACTTACATACTGAGTCACAATAACTGAATTTTTAAAAATATTTTAAAACAAAGCTGAGGTTGACTTATTTACCACCTTTAGTGTGCAAGTAAACACTTTATTTTTTATTGTCTATTTTTTCTCTTAAAAATATGTGGACTTCTAAAGAAACATTTTTCAAATCTCCCTCTAAATGTTGTTTGTAGATTTTACAAATGAAGGACTAAGTTCCCTTTTTATCTATTTAAAATTACAATTGCTAAAAATTATACTTGAAAGCAACAACATTAAAATATTCATTATAAAAGCAAGTGATCCACCAGATATACTATGTGTTTGCATAATGTATTTTGTAATTTTACTTTGGAATATTTCCGTTTAGCTGCAGAAATTTTTGATGGAACTTTTAGTTTTAGTTGCTTAAATTTCTATACAGAAATTATCCAAATGTTATTCTGTGCAAAACGAAGTAAAATTGGTAATCCATTCACGTTTTGGGAGAGGAGAAGATTATTTTTATCTTGTACAAGTAGATTTGATGTCAGGCTCTGATGGTGGTCAGATTCCTCAGTTTGTTAATGAAACGTGATGTATTGAACAAGATTGGCTAGATCAAGTATTTGAAGAAAGTTCTGAGATGCTAAGGCGGCATTCAATAGATTTCCTGCACTCTCCAAATTTCAAAAATTACCTACATTTCATTAATGATTGCCTTCATATCAGATAAATTCCAATTGCTGTGGAGTGCTACTTACAGAGAAATCTGTCTGTAACAGAAATGTAATAACAATGCTACAGTATTCATCAATCTCAGAAAAACTTAAGTGAAAATCAGTTGGGACAGTTTTTCCTCTTCCAGCAAATGGAAGAAAAGGCAGGAGAAAGATTCCACTATTTGAACACTTACATATATCCCTGAGCAATCCTGACATATTTTATATTCCATTGTGTAGATATGACCAAAGGCATCTTCACGTTTATATACAAAAACAAAGAAAAACTTGCTGAATTTGGAGGAAATGAAAAGGCAATTGGCAGATCATGACTCACCAGAAATAGCCATTCCTCACCCTGATGAATTATGGAAGAACTGAAGAAATTAGCAAAATCAAGAGAAAACTGACCTACCCATTCAGCAAGGCTGTGGTAGGAACACCAAGCTGAACTGAGTCAATATACTTCTGGGCATGAAATATCCACCTGAGAATGGTTACCAAAATGGCATAAAAAGAGAACAGGAAGCCAAGCATGGTTGCTCACGCCTGTAATCCCAGCACTCAGGAGGCTGAGACAGCAGGATCATTGTGAGCTCTTTCTGGCAGTTTTTATTCAAATGAGTTTTGGCCATTGCGTTTGGGAGAGCTTCAATCCTCATCTTTATTTTAGCCATTGTCTCCTGGCTTTGAGTGCAGGTCTCTCAGCCTCCTGGCACAGATCCTTCATCCTGCCACCAAAGACTTTCCAGGTTTTACCACTGGGCTTTGGGCATTTCCAGGGCCAATCCTTGATAAAGATCTGCACAGGACATTGCCATGGGCTTCAATTCTGGACTGGAGTCTTCGGGTCTCTAGCACACAGAGAAACACCTTTATTCTACACCTGACTGTAGTATGCATTGACTAATAGGCCATTGTCCAAAGACATTTTGCATTTCATGTCTTAGGGAAACAGATCTTCTCATTCTGGTATGTCCAACCTGTAAGAGAATATCTCAGCCTAAACAACTGGGATGCAAATTACAAGCAAACCTGCATCAGTTACCATGAGTGAACCAAGTCATTCTGACTACCAGATAGACTCTTCCAGCTCCTGATTTCCTGGTGTCAGAAAATTCTGTATCTTTCTCTCTCTGTCTCTCTCAGTACTATGGATTGAACTCAGGGCTTTTTACACTGAGCTATATCTGCAGCCCCTTTAAAAAATTATTTTGAGACATGTCCTGGCCAAGTCACTAAATTGCCCAGGCTGTGCTCAAACCTGAAATCCTGTTGCTTCTCAGGGTGCTAAGATTACAGGTGTCTTCCAGTATGCCTAGCAAGAATTTGTCTCTTAAGCCAACTAACCACAGATTGAAAATATTTGGGGAAAAAAGTATCTGTAGTGAACATGTACCTTTGGAAGTAGTTCTGGAGGCCGTCTTTCATGCCTTTACCAAATATGATCAAAACGTATAGGCTGAGTGTTCTACAACTGAAAGGCAGTCTCAAAAAAATGTTGCCTCACTCAGAAGATCAGGGTTCACCAGATCTGGCCCTTTGAAACATCTGGCTCTTCCATAAAATCAAAATGAGCATAAAAGGTAAATGTTTTGAATCATCTCAAGATATTGAGGCAGTCATGTCAGCACAACAAAAGACAGTCATAAAAGACTTACGAAACTGCTTCAGAGAGAAGCAGTAGTGACGGAATAAGCCAAGGGAGACACATTGATGGGGATTAATGATAACCTGTCTTTTACTATAATTTTTAAAAATTTAAATACCATGTATTTTATCACACCTCATATGCTAACAAGACATTTTGACAATGAATAATTTATTGTTTCAAATTATCAAGATTCATTTGAAAGCGCAAACATATTCTTGCTCTTACTGTTTGCTTTAGAACTACTTTCTTCTAGATATTTTTCACTTATTTTCTTATATTTTCTTTTCTTTTTCTTTGCTCGTTTCTTGAGAGAGACTCACTATGCAGCTTACCTTGGTCTCAGGCTTGTGATCCTCCTGCAAAAGGAAAAGGCAAATCAAAACTGCATTGAGCTTCCATCTCATCTCCACTCAGAATAGTTATCATAACAATTACAGTAAACAATAAACACTGGAGAATGTTTGGATGAAAAGGAACCGTGGAATCCTTTTGCTAAGAGGAATGCACATTTCCAGGTACTATGGAAATCAGCATGGAGATTCCTAAAAACTAAAACTATAGCTACCATTTAATCCAACTATCCTGCTTTTCACTATACTCAAAGCAATTGATGTTACCGTACTTTAAGAATACCTGCATACCTACCCATGGTTAGTGGCACAATTTATGGTAGTTAAGACATAAAACCAGCCTGGATGTCCAGTAACAGAAGAATGGATAAAGGAAATGTGAGGTGCATACACAATGGAGCATTATTTATCCAGAAAGAAGAATGAAACTCTGACATTTTCAGGACAATGCATGGGTGTTGTGTGAAATAAGCCAGACTCAGAAAGACAAATATCTCTATCATGTGGAATCTAAAACAGATGACAAGGAAGTATAAGAGAAACTATTAGACAAGAGGAAAAGAATAAAGCAGAGTGGTAATGGGAAGATGGATATGAGCAAAATACATGAAATTCCCCTTGTGGAAAAAATGAAAGTGAGGCAGCATGGAGAAAAAGGATTGCAAGGGTTAAAATGATCACAGTGTGATATGTGCCTCGATGAATCTGCCAGAATGAAACCAATTAATCTATAAAAATCAATAAAAAGAGTGGAATAAATCAATAAAAAGAGTGAAAATGTAAACTAGTTTCATAATAGAGGGTAAATATTAAATAAATAAATAATAAATCATTAAAAAGAGTGAAAATGTAAACTAGTTTCATAATAGAGGATAAAAATTAAACAATAATCTCACAGAATCTAAAATATATTAAAACAACATGTATACCTAAAATACATACAGTATGCAATCATATCTCTATGAAGCTGTGTGAAAGATAAAAATGATATAGAGAATTCTAAAAACACCACGTGGGATGGTTGCATTTATACACTGATGGAAACATTTTCCTTCTACAGTATACACTCCAGTGAAAAATAACTCTAACATATATCTAATGATGCTACACAAATTCCTTTATGAAAAATGATTACATATGATACAGCATTTGTGCCAAAATTCATTTGTGAAGTTTTTTAAGTTTCATGGATGATTTAGCCTTTTCGTTATTGTAACTCTAATAGGTGTGAAGTATTAGCTCATTGTCCTTTTAATTGACATTTCTCTGGTGACTGAAGGTGCTAAACAATGTTTTCATATATCAGTTGGCCATTTGTATTCCCTTTGAGAATTGTCCATTTAAATCCTTTCTCCATTTTTACTTCTACTTTTGGGATGATGTGGTTGTTTGAATTTGAATTTGAGATTCTCCAACCTCAACCTCCAGAATGCTGGGATTATAGGTGTTCAATACCATGGTGAAACTTGCCCACTAAAAATCAAGTATATTTATTTTCTTTTTATTGACTAGTTTGAGTTTCTTTAGTATTAGACATTGGTTACTGTTGTAGTCTGGGATTGGGAGGAGAACAACTAGAATCAGGACACAGAATTTATAATATTATTTTATGATGATCACCCAGAGTTTAATACAAGAAAGTGCAGGAAATCTGTCCACAACACTAGACCCAGAATATTCAATCAAGGCCCTGGATCCCGCAGCAATGTCCTACATGAGTCCAGGTGAAAACCTAGAGCCCATGATAATTCCTCCCACGAGTCCAACTGGAGGTCTAGAGCCCTTGAGAAGGACTCATGCCAGTCTGTTTTATGGATTCATGCTGGAAAGGCCCAAAAGTCAGCGGTGGAAACTAGAAAGTCTATGCCAGTGGGGTGAAGGAGCTGTGCTGGTAGGTTGAGGGTTCTACACTGGAGCTGAGAAGTTGTGCTCATAATAAAAACCAGGGCTGTCCTGAAAAGCATCATAAACATCCTTGGCAACATGGAGGTCCCGCGCTCCTCTGACCATAAGAACAGTACATGCCAGAAAGCCAGCGTGACGAGTTTCTCCTATAGATTAAACAGCACACATCTTCCCCTCCAGAGCCAGGAAGTGATGCTCAATGTAAGGATCAGAGCTCCCCCAGTGTCAACCGCAGCCACTCTCACCAACAAGGTCCTTAATTCCTCTCATGACAGTGGTCAAACTCACACTGGGGAAGCTAGTCATGATGAGCTCCTCAGGAGAACCAATGGCTCAAACAGCACCACTTAGAGAAACTCACAATGCTTAGCGTCTCCTTCTCCACGTCTCTATTTATGCTGGCAACTTTCCTCAACTGGAATATCTATGTTCAGCTGATTTAATCCAGCTGGCATTAAGTTGATCACCAGTTTTTAATCCATAACAGTTTCTTATTGGATTCATGATTTGCAAGTATTTTTTTCCCTAAAAAGTTCCGAAATTACCCTGAGCAACCATTTTAAAGATAACAACATGTAATGCATTAACTATTGTTATTCTCCTATCATTTTGTTATGAAATTTAGTTTTACCTTCTTTCCATAAGATAAAAAAAACTCCAAATTAAAAAAAATTACAAGTTCTAAAATATTGTCACAATTATGGTTATAGGTGAATTATGAATATAAATAACCAAGTTAGGGTTTTTTTTTCTTGAGTAAAAATGAACTTAAAGAAAAAATGAGTATATGTGTGCAAATATATACATATAAAAATTACTATTAACTCCCATTTAGCACAATTTTCTCTCATTATAACTAAAACTTTTGGAGAGGATATTTTCTCCTTTATAAATACCATAGTTTTGGAAAAGTGAGGAGATGAAATTTGTTGCTAATTTGTATTTATTGGCCACAATCTATCACATGGGAGAATCTTAGGGCTATTCTTATGGGAAAAAATTAGACTATTGATAATTCTTTTACAAAAGACTGAATTGGATTCACTTGGAAATATTTAAATACAAGAAAATATGTTAATGTAAATGTTTTATGGCAGTATACATGGATACTAGCCAATTTTAAATTACCGAGTTTTTAAAGTAGACTATGTATAAAATTGTAAGTACACCACTAGAGTAAAACGATTTTTTGTGGTAGAAATTTCCTTCAAAAGCTCTAAGTTTAGCACCTCCTCTCATTCACAACTATGCCGCTTTGTGGAAGATGAAGACACTAAAGAACGTTGGCCTGACCATGTGACCTGGTAAGTTGAGGTGGTTAAGCACAAAGGTTCCTGTTAAATGTACTCAGGTGAACACTCACCTCAGCCTGCACTGGGATACATGGAAGCGACTAGACGGGAACATTGAGGAAAAGCAAGCACAGCTACTCTACACGGGCCAGGAAGCATGAGGAACCGTCAGGAGTGTGGAGCTGCACAGGACATTCACAGCTTTCCTGTTCCATCCACTGCACCCAACATTACTTCTGACCTAGGTGAGTCTCTGCAATTTCCAGTGGAAAACTTTTAGCATGAGATTTTTCTGCTGTGCAGCTGACATTGTATGTGCCTGATGGATTGGTTATGTGTGGCTTAAAGTTTTTATATGTTTATTGTATATCCAACCATAAGCTATGAAAACATAATGTTTACCTCAATGTTTATAAGACTTTCATATGTTTGGGTCTTATAAAGATTGCATGCATCAAATCTCTAAATCATTCTGTGTGATTAGAAAGTTTTAAACCTCTCATATATGTATAACAGGTTGCTCAAATTCCAGGCAGAAGGAGTAGAATGGAGAGCTCAAGCACTTAGATTCTACAGCCAATTATTTTGAATTTCATCCTGACTGTACTAAGTACATAGTCTGCCAAGTTATTTAAATTTTGGAGATTGGCCTCTGCCTGCTGGGCATGGACCAAGAGAACCAGGCAATCTGCCTCTGCCTGCTGAGTGCAGCCACCAGAAGGCCCCTTCTTCTAGGTGCCCAGTGCTTGTTGAGGGAGACAATTAGATCCACCTCTGTCTGTTGTGCACCACCACCAAAAAGCCATGTCCTTACAGGTAGCCAGCATGGGCAGAGAGAATCAACAGACCCGCCTTCACTCTCAGGGAGCTACCACCAGAAGGCTTCTTACTGCAGGCAACAAGCAGGAGCAGAGACACACAGGCAGTTAAGCCCGGGGCATCTGTAGGCCACCGTTGGAAGCCTTTGATTCCCTCAGGCAGCCATCACCCACAAGCAGAATCAGACAAGCACACTCTTATGTGTCTGTCACCATTGTGGGAGTCCCAGGGTAGACACACAGGCTGTGAGAAGCAGCCCCATTTCCATGCAGCCCGATCATCAGCAAAACCACAGTGTAACTGCGTAAGTGTAGAGAAGCCTGCTCCATGCCCTGCTATCTCCCTGTAACTCTGGAATTAGATAAACCCAGGAGCCTGTCCCATCCCCCTACACTGCCTAGGGGCAGCCAACATGGTTTGAAAACAGCTTGTTGTGAGGAACCCAGGAGAATGTCAAGACCAAGGAGGAAAAGGCAAACTGAGACTGTTAGCCCACACAGAATAAGTCTGAAAGATACAGTCATGGAAGCAAATGGAAATCACACACCTGAAATCTCTGAGAGGATGGCAACTGAAGTAAGGGAACACCTTCCTGAGATTGTAAAAGCAGACAAGTCAGAAATAATGTCTCAGGTAAAAAGAAATCACAAACATACTGAAAGAATTGTTCTGCAGGTCTAAAGAAGACAGAGAAAATAAAAAGGAGCATAGGAAAATGATGGAAATCTTGAATGAATGTAGAAAGGAATTACAGTGCATGAAACAGATTCAAAGAGAGATGCAGGAAAATAAAAATTCAGTCGAAAGCTGGCAATACTGCTTGAAAGAGACTGAAGGTAGACTTTCAAACCTTGAAGACAGGATTGTAGCTAGTGATCATGAAAGGAAAGATCTCTTAAAAATAACACGGAATCAGGAAATAACCCAAAGGCTGAAAGATGATGCAAAGAAACATAACTTAAGAGTGATAGGTGTAGGTGAAGAGCAGAGGTCAACACAAATGGAATTAAAACATATTCATAGATGTAATAGAAGAACACTTCCCAAACATAGGGAATGGATCTGGCATGTAGATAAGTGAGAAATATAGGACTCTAACTAGCCATAACCAAAGTAAATCTATACCCAGACATATAATAATCAAGATCCCAGAAATTCAGCACAACAATAGAATATTAAAAGCTGTTAGAGAAAAGAGATAAATCACCTATAAAGGAAAACTAATCAGAATCACAGCAGACTTAGCAACACAAACCATCAAGTCAAAGAGTTTGGTGTGAAGTGTTTCAAATCCTGAAAGAAAACAACTTCCAATCCAGATTGATCTACCTGCAAAACTATCCTTCAAAATTGATGGAAAAATAAGATACTTCCATGATAAGGAACAACTGAAGGAATTCATGACTACCAAACCAACCTACAGAGAGTGCTAAAGGATATTCTAGAGAGAGACAAAGCTGACCATGGTTACAGGAACAGCAGCAGAGGAGGATCGCCAAGCAAGACAGGCAACTGAATGAAGGGAAAAGTGGAGGGCCAACAACAGGAGGACAGCAGGGCAGAGACAAACCAGTGTATGCGGTTGTAACCATTAATGTAAATGGCCTCAGGTCAGCAATAAAAAGAAACACAGGGAGAGTGGATCAAGAAACAAGATCCATCAATACACGGTACACAAGAAACATTTAACTGGAAAGGAAATTTATAGAGTAAAAATCAAAGGAGAGAAAACAATTGTTTCATGTGACAGGAGACCAAAAAAAAAAAAAAAAAAAGCCAGAGTAACTTGACCATCAGCCACAGAATGGATAAGAAAGATACAGTATTTTCATGCAGTGGAAAACTACCCACCTATAAAGTAGAATAACCTCAAGGCCCCTGTAGGTAAATGGACACAACTGGAAATCATGTTCATGGCCAAAACAGTTTGAACTCATACATGTGAACCCTAGCATAAGAAACTAAAGGAGTTAATGGAATCCAATAGCGAAATAGTTAATGTAAGAACAAAGGGGAGGAAATACCTGAGAGGGAAAGGTGAAAACTACTGTCAATTTCTTATTATCTTATCTTGAACTCTTGCATTGTTTACACAATTTTGTTAAGGTTTGGCTTTGTTCTGTCTTTTTTTTTTTTTGAACCAGGAATCGAACTCATGACTGTGCGCTTGCAAGGCAGGTGGCTTGTGCTGCTGAGCTAAATCCCCAGCCCCTGTTCTGTCTTGTTTTGTTAGATTCTGTGCTGTCAGATGGTAGGTGCATCTCTTTTGAATATAATGGGATATATTACGGTAATCATGGTTTCCTATTATATTGCTTTGAAGTCTTATAATGATTTCATTCATTTGTTTAATTGGTTTTATTCTGTTTTGTTTGATTTTTGTTTTCTTTTTTTTAAATCAGTACCAGGGATCAAACTCACTACCACGTGCTTGCAAGGCAGGCACTTATGCCGCTGAGCTAAATCCCCAGCCCCTTGTTTGATTTTATTATGTGTAATGATATGAATAGCTATTTTGAAGAAAACAATACAATATGGTAGCCATTGCTGATTTACTATCATCTTGCTTTGAAGTCCTAACATGCTTTTGTTCTTCTGTTTTGATTGGTTCTATCCTGTTGTTATTTATTTGATTTTATTATGTGTGATGGTATGGACAAATTTTTAGGGAAAGTGAGATATTATAGTAGCCATTGTTCATTTCCTGTTATTTGGTTTTGAAGTCCTGTAATGCTTTCATTCTTTTGAATGGTTTTATACTATATTGTTATGTTTGATATTAGTATGTGTGAAGCTATGCTCAACTATGTCAAAGAAAAGAGACATTATGGTAGCTACTATTGATGCCCAGTTGTCTGGTTGTGAAATGCTGTGTTGCTTGCATTGTTCTGTTCTGAATTGTTCTAGTCTCTTTTGTTTTATTCTCTTTAAAATGAAAAATTTAAAAAATATTTAAAGTTTGCACCTCTGCATCTTCATGTACACCATAGCCTAACAATAGTGCCTGTCTTGTGTTGTAAATATTGCTTTAATTAAAATGTAAAAATATAGGACTTATTACATCACAACTTCAGAAGCATCTAATCCAATTAATGATGTTTAAATTAGTTGCATGAAAACTATACATGGTTAAAGGTATTTAGCAGTTATATAGTCCTCTAAAAGTTGCTTATTTCTAATGCTTTAGTTGTCCCTTAAAGACCCCAAAATGCTATGAATCATCACCAGTAAAGGAAAGAAAACAGTACAAAAAGTATTTAATAGTCGAATTATATACATAACAAAAAAGAGTATTCAGAAAACACTAATAAGGTCTCTATGCTCAAAACCCAGTCTTAACACCTAACTCGTGCATTATTCATTCTAAAACTCATAGACAATTATATTCAAGCAAATCTCCCAACATGTCACCCACACAATTAAACTAACAGAAAACATGAGGAGTATTTATTTGAGGTTTCAATATGTGAACTTGGAGGACCATAATATTCATGTAACTCAGTGTAATGAAACATTTATTGATTTTGCCCACCCAGTAAACCACTTCCTTTTGTCATCCTTAAATTTACTTCTTTTTTTTTTTTTTATCAGTACTGGGGATCGAACTCACGACCGCGTGCTTGCAAGACATGTACTTATGCCGCTGAGCTAAATCCCAGTCCCTATATTTTAAAATTTACTTTTTAAAAAAATCTCATTGTCATCCTTATGTGATATTTTTTCAAACACGTTTTTGCGAGCAATACGAAATTTATTTTTAAAGCTCTTTAACAAATGAATTGCTAGCTTTCAATTTATAAAACTGACCAGTTAAATGATGGACTAATCATTTCCTATATCACAGAATTGCCATTAGGATACTGAGCTAAAAAGCTGAATGTTTCCCTTCCAGTTTAACAGGCAGCGCCAGTGAAGTAATTTGAAGAGCTGATGCTTGTGTGCTTGAAATGCAAAATGTTATTTTTTTCATACATGGCATCGTTCTTGGGTGTTTCAGTTGTAGCAAATACAGAGTATTTTCTAAATATATTCCTATGTGTCTAAAGATGGAAAATGTAAATGTGATAAATAGAGAAAAGTGTATGTTTGTATCTAAAACTTCTATGAGTTCTTAGCATTCTGAGAAATTACTAATCATTCTTTAAAATTTCACGTGTAGTCATTTTACTTTATTTGGGAAAAATCAGTTGCCCCCAGAGGAGGAACCTAGCAGCCTGTGCAGTTGCAGACAGGTTAGCCTCAGTCTGGAAGGAGCCGCAAGAAGGGAAAAATCCAGGTTTGGCCCATTATAGAGACTGGTAGATTCCAGATTCATAAAATGCTGTCTGAGGGGACAGAACCTATAACTGGTTTTCAGCCGGCAAAGAAGTCAAGGGTGACAGAATGCACTCCTTTGGTTAAGGTGGGTTATGTATGTAACAAAGATGGTGGGCTGGCCGCTCCTTAGTTAGGTTTTATCTTATGCCATGTCTTTGCCTACCAGAAAGAGACCATTTTATTTGCCAAAAACCTTCAGGCAAGCCTCTAAGAATCGGCAGTATCCCAGATGATTGCCTGCAAGAGAATAGGGCTTTGGGTCTGCAGCCACAAACAGAACTCTGCTGACCACATAGGGAGGACTGAGAGGAAGAAGAAAGGAGGGAAGGAAAGAAGGAGCAGGAGATAAATGAGAAAAGAAAGACAGAAAGTTGGAGGGACAAAGTGTCTTAGATGCTGATTATATATTGAAGCAAATAGAGACATTGAAAAGTATCATTTTTCAACAAAATTTGAGGAGCTGCTAAAACCACCGAGTGAAAAGTTGTCATAGAAAAGAAAATGGCAAAATCCAGCCATACCATTTTAATCACGTATTCAGAATCTCCATGTTCCAAGAGGGAGACATCATCAGTGGGACAGCATTGTCATCATTTAACCAGAATCATATCGTAAGGAAACAACTGATCATTCTGCAAAGCAACAGACTCCTTTCTGCTTCTCAGTAGCATGAAAGCCAAAATGAAAAGTAAATTAGAGACAAAATGGACACAACAATTATAGCAACTAACCATGCTAAAGCAATGAGTGATAATGGGTTGCATCTTAGATCAATAAAAAAATAAAAGTTATTAAAGACATTTTGGGGCCCCTTCAGGAAATATGAGTTTCAGCTATTGAGTATGCAAATACTTGTGTCCATATTGATTGCTCACGTGGGTTATGGTGGGGGCAATAACCCCATTCTTAGGAGAGTCCTGCTGAGTAGAGAGCAGCGGAGTGTTGTGGTGTTTACGACTTCCCAAATGTGTTAGCCAAATAGAGCCCTGCATGTGTGTGTGCATGTGTGTGCACCTAAACGAGGAAAAGTGAATGTGGCAACAGATGGTAGTTTACATGGAAGATGAGGATAATTTGTGCTGTTCTTAAATTTTTCTATGGCATTGAAATTTTTCAAAATAAAGTTTGGATATAAATAAAGTAGCTATAATTCCCACTTCACATTTTTTAAATAACCCCATTCTTCTTGATTTAAAACATGGGTAGAACAGTAATTCATCTTATTAAATGCTTTTAGGAATAATGAAACAATAAAACTGTTTAGAATCTTGGTATCATGAGATTAAATATTAATATCACAGTGTAATCTCATTCAATCTTTCTTCTATTCAAATATATAACATTGTTTGTGTTGATTTTTTCAAAATGGATAATTTGTATTTTTTTATCTTTTTTTGGCGGGGAGGGTACTGGGGATCAAACTCATGACCTTGCGCTTGCCAGGCAGGCACTTGTGCCGCTGAGCTAAATTCCCGGCCCAACTTGTATTTTTTTAATCCAAATTTGATGATGACTATTTTCACAACATTCAATAATTTCCAAACATGAATTTTACTTTTACATAAAGGTATGTGATAGCTATTGAAAATCATAATTTTAAAAACTGTCTTCTTGATGTCACTAATTTCTTTTATCACTTGTCACATTATTAAAATGAGACCTAACTATCCAGTTTAAATTTTAACTCCATAACACAATAATTCTTAGGCCTTTTTCTCTTTATTTTCCTTATTTACCTTATCATTTACTCTTTTTAATAGATTGCTAAAAATGGAATTCCATTGCCAAAGCATATGAATATTTCAAAATATTTGATATAGAGTGATGAAATAATTTATCAAAAGACCGTCCTGATGACAATAGTGTTTCAAGAGTGATAATATCATTATCAACATTAAATATTAACATTTTAAGTGCTTGCCAGTCAGGCAGAGTATCTTCTTTTTATTTTATGATGATTAATCAGCATCACTTAATATTTTAATCATACCGTGAAGCTTTCTCCAAAAACTAGGAAACTTAAAAAGATTAATATTGTATCCACTTGGAGGAAAAAAAAAAAGAAAAAACTGACCTCTATTTTATTCACACACAAAAAGTTGTTTCCACCATCTTACACATCTAATTAGGGACAATAAATAAATAAATAAATAAATAAATTTCACATAACTCTAAAGGGAATGATAAAACTCTAAAACTCCTTCTATGGCTTGACTATGTTCCTCAGAATTCAAATGTTAGAAACTGAATCCCCAGGGGACCAGTGTTGGAAGGCGGACATTCAGGATATATGGTATTTGGGAGCCATAAGGTCCCTTGTACAAGGTTTTGAAGAGAAAGTTTGGTCCCTTTTCTCCTTCTAACTTCTGCCATGTGAGAACACTGATTTCCTCCCTTCCAAAGGGTGCAATGTTCAAGGCTCCATCTTAACCTCAGAAAGAAGCTCTTGCCAGAGGCCAGACCTTTGCCCAGTGCATCCACGCTGTGTAGACTATCTGCCGGCGATTCCTTTAGCAGCTGTCAAAGGAGTCATATCAAACTTGCATTATTGAAAGCCTTATTTTTTTTCTTAATAATGGTGCCAAAGCACAGCAGTGATGACTGTGGCAATGTAGACTTGCAGAAGAGAAGGCACAGTGGGCTTGTTTAAGTGAAAAGGTAGGAGTAGAATATTTTGAGAGCACACCTACATTCACGTAACTTGTATTATAGTATATAGTACAATTGTTGTTATTGTTGTTTTTAATCTGTTACTGTGCCTAATTTATAAATTGAACTTTATCATAGGTGTAATTCTATCAAAAATATACCTAGTCTTCAGTACTACTTACAGTTTCAGACATTCACTTGGGATTCTGGAAGACATTATGACTTTCTCTGATAGAGAGGAAAAGGGGTACTACTGAATATGTACACTGTATTAGAGATTGCTGGAGAATTAAGAAGACATTTTCCTTTGACTTTGGTCTGTTTTGTTGTCTCCTATTTAACTAAATATAGCTCTGTGAGTGGCAATTGTGAAGTCTAATGTTCATCTGTGCTTTATATTTTCATGCATGAAACTGATCCTAAGATGGGTTTGGTTCACTTTAAATACATATCTTAATCAACCAAATAAAGTAATGACTTACTCATTTATCTTTTGTAACTTTGGGGAAGAAACACAAATGGGTTCACATTTATAATCTGGCTTTTGGTTTTCTTTACAATGAGATCAGTATTCATTTTAACTTCATATTTTTTTCATTTCTTTAATTTGAGTTTATGAATGTCTATTACTTATTTTTAAAATAAAATTAGAATATAATTTAACCTCTTGAAGCTCTTGCATGTCTCCTATATCATCCCCTCTTTTATACATGTTTAATAAGTGAATGGTTTTGTGAAAATAAGGAAGGAAAACTTAGAAGTTGTAAATTAATGAATTTCTGGGATATTAAATGTACTGTAAATATTCCTTAGCCTCCTTTGAATATTTTTCAATGAAAACTATTTTATAAACCTTAATAATTTTTTTAAAAAGGATGTCTTGTTTCCTTTGCTTAAACCAGTAAGGTTTTTGGTTATATTTTATAATTCTATGCAGGCTAGGACAAAACATTTCACAAAATTAAGATGTGAAATATGTAATAATTTTATGTACATGATTATACTTAAATTTCAAATCTAAAATATATATTAACAGATGTAAAAGTATATGAAAGTACTTGTTATACAGGTGAAATCTGGAACAATATAAAATCCATGTAATTCATGTTTTCTCAAATATAAAGAATTTCACTAAATTTGGAAACTTTTGCTGTTATTAAGGCATCTAGAGTGAGGCAGGAGGCTTTTAAATAGCCCAGGATACAAAAACCTCAACAAAATAAAAAATACAAAGAAACAAATTCATCTTCACCAATGTAAGTTAATATATTAAACATCCTTTGGTCCTTCTTACATATGTGAATCTAAGAGTGAAAATAAAATTTAACTGATGTACTATGAATGATTAAATTGTGACCATAATTTTTTATAATGAAGAATTGATTCAAATGATAAATCTGCAGAGAGTAAGAAAATAAAGTACTGTATGTTTTTAAAGGGTAGGTTTTTATTTTAAGCAGTAAGTACCAAATGATCAAAATGAATAAGGACAGGAAGAAATAAGTTGCTGTCACTTCAAAGAAATATGATTTTGCTGTATGAAAGAGAATGCAGCTCACACAGGAAAAGTAGTTACTACAAAAAACAATAGTGGTCCAATCGCAGTTTACACGTAATTTAGCCAACCTCCTCCTTTCACACAGGATTTCATTTTTCAAATGGCAGCATTACAGAATGATGAAGTCTTCTCATTATTCATGTTCGCCACTGTCTCTGAATTAAAAAAGTCTTGTTGGCAACAAAAAGTCAATTAATCATATTTATGTTGACAACCATGACTGTTAGAAAGTGAACATTCTTAGAAAGCGTGCTGTTTTCTTTACATAGAAACCTGTTGATTGTGTGGGTCTATCTCCCGTTTTTCTGAACCAGAATTAGAGCTGGGACAGTTTAAAAAGTCATTGTTGTTCTCAGAGAGGGAATAAAGTCAGAATTTTCATTTTATTTGTTTTGATAAATATAGATATAATTCTTTCTATAGTAATTTACTAATTTAATCACATTCCAAAGTTCTAGATTGTTCCATGTGTGCTTAAAACAATAAATTCAGATGAAGACAAACCCGAAGAAATCCCATTAATTAATGAACTGATGTTTGAGAGGTAGAAACTTAATTGCATCATCCAAAACACATTTATCAGAACTTCCAAAAATCTACATGGTATAGGCCACTTTTAAGGAATTTAGTTCAGTCTTTTCTAACATTGTCTTTCTAAAATTTTATTTAGTCTGATTTAGAAATAAGATCTTATCATTTGCAAATTTTAAATTTTTGTGGAAAAATAAAATTTCTACTTACTGAATTTAGAATAAACATTTTAGAACTATAATCGTTAACTTTTTGAAATTAATAGCTCTGTAGAGTTTATTAAGTAAAATGTTTCAGTTCTCTTGTGCCAATCCTGTTAGTTTAAAGAAGCCTATGGCTCAGTCTTCTCTTAGGATGTTAGCAACTCGATTAAAATAAAATTCAAACATTACAAATAAAACTAAGTATATTGAAATTGTATTTAAAATGTTTCTATGAATATACATATAGCGTAGCAATATATGAGCTCACTAATCAACATAGAAAATAGCAACCATCCTAATGACTTGTAAATTCTTGAGCAAAACTACACCTCCATATATAGGCAACAACCATATTTGGATATGAAAGTGTCTATGATTTCTACTGGGAAAAAGTTTCAGGTAAATATAGGTAGAACTACTATTAATACATGTTTGTGGCCTGCATCCATAATTGAAGTAAATGCTAAATTTTCACTGGGGCTTTAATTAGAGATTAGTGAAAATAGACATGTAATGATTTTCTGTTCAAATCCATAGAGAAGTTTCTCTAAAATTTATTAATAGGCCCTTTGCAGGTCCTTGGACTTTGAAGTACTATACATCTACATGACCTTTCCGTGGGATTATAAAGTGAAACAAACTGAAGGGCACCTTTCAGTTTTCACTCAGGAGATGATCATTATACAGAACTATTAATCAACACTTTTTTGTTAACTAAGATTCATAATAACTGGTTACTTGGTTACTTTTTTTCTTACTGTTGGGACAAAATACCTAATACCCAAATGATGGAAGGAAAAGTTTATTTAGCTCACAGTTTGTGGATTATCCAGTGCATTCTTGGCTGTCTCCAAGGCAGAGTGGCTCATGCCAGAGTGCATCAGTTCATGGTAGCAGAAGACAGTAAAAGAACAAAAAGGGAGAAGTACACCGAGAAGATTCTTTCTCTGTTTTATATTGTGTGTTAACCACCCACCCTAGGGTGGGTATAGCACTCATACCCATAATTGCAGCATGGGACCCTGAATCAATCACAAATTCTAGAAGCCTGCCCCATGACTGCATGAGGCTTTGGGGGGACATCTAAATATAAACCATAACACATAATAACCATAATAAATTTATATTTTCTCTAGGCAGAAATCTTGAAGGGTAAGACTGAAATATGGTGCACATACAATTTTATCAGATGTTATGTTTGCAGTTACACTTAGAATACAAGTTGATTTTTGAAGAAAAAATAGATGTCAACTTTTGCAAAGCTCCTGGAATTGATGTATAACTTACAGCAAAAAGAAAAATTCTACAAAAATTAAAGGAAAGTTCACAGTTTGTGGAGGACCCAGTGCATTCTTGGCTGTCTCCAGGGAAGAGTGGCATTTTTAAAAATCAAAGGTACAAGAAATAGCAGGACCAAGAAAAGTCCAATGGCAGGATTGAACAAATAAGACTGGATTAAATTTTCAGAAAACCAAACAAATAAAGACTGAAAATAAGGAAAGTTTAGATTAAAGATGACAAGTTTATGATTCTTCAGAGACAAGTGCCATATTATTTCCATTTATTTGCATTCCTTCCCATATTGGCTGACACAATTTCTGGTTCCAGTACTCAATAAAACTTTAGATTTCTGAATTGAAAGACAACTCAGATATCACTTAACCCAACATATATATTTCTGTAATTGAAGATCCCTTTGCTCAGAATATTACTTAAATATTTCATCAAATTATTAGCTCAAGTGAGGGAGATTATTTATCTAAGATGTGACTAGTAGAAAAACTCTCATGAATTTTAAGATGGCATTTAAAATTATTTCTTTGGCATTATCTCTTTTATATAAGAAATATCATTGCCATTTTTTGAAAAGGAAACCAATGTGTATCAAACCAATGTGTAGAAAGAGTAATAGTTGGAAAATTCCTCAAACCACATCAGTCTACTTCAAAATTTTTCTCTTAAAAGAAAAAAAGGAAGGTTAGAAAAATGTGATTGATAAATGAAGCAAAGAATGTTGAAACTCATATCTATTACTGGGCAACACTAACAAGATATACTCAAAGCCCGTATTCTACCCAAAATAATTTATGTCTGACTAATCAATCTCTGAAGCTCATGAGCCAAAGGAATGAGTATCTTAGGAAAATGGGAGAAACAGGAGAGAGAAAAATAAAGATCTAGAAGTAGATTTCACTCAATTTTGATTAATGATTCATAGATCAACCTGTATTTGTTTTCATTCCATATATGTATTCTTTAACCTGAGTTATGTAATATTAATATAATGTCACATTTTTCTTAAAGAAATTTTTGTTAAGATGCTACGAGTTTTACTGACATTTGATAGGAAGTTACACAATTGAAATGCATAGGACTTATTATATCAAATTATAAAATGAGCCTAAAATGAGTTTAAATTTTCTTATAAATTTTATATTAAATGAAATTTTGTGGAGCTTGATAGATTTTCTTTGCTTGAACAGTTTACTAAAAATTATTCATCATACTCATTAAAAATTACTGATCGTGTAATATCTCCATTCCCAAAGTATGCATTGTTCACTTAACATCTTTTGAAGTTACAATCAAATCTGCTTTTTTCACTCTTAGTTGATAAATTCTTGTTGAATTGGAAACATTTATGACTAAGTATATTTTTATATTAAGACTAATTTGCTATTTCTCTTGAGAGGCCAGATAAGAAAGGGGAAAAGAATAATGCCTGTTCCCTGTTTGGCAAGAACATATTTTCAGTTTCTCTCAACTCAGTATTGGTACTTCATTAATCAATATGAACCATAAGAACGACTTTGGCACTATGGCTCAAGGGAGGTCAATGCCAAAATTTTAAAATATATTCTGTGGATTTTGGCCAAATATGTGATCATGGTTAGGACTTAGAAAACAGTGCATTAGCTGATAGGTCAGGTGCCAAATCATAAAATAGAATGGAAAGAGGTGAAAGGAGAAAGAGGGAGACAGAAAAAGGGAGAGTGAGACAGAAACAGAGGAATTGAACCACTTCTGTGGTGATCAGAATGATACAGCCCAAGGGAATTGCTTAATAATCTTTTTACCACCTGAAGAAAATAATGAAATCTTTGAAGTTTACTCTGCTGTAACAAATACTTCATCAACATACAGAGTCCAAATACTAGTGTTTAGATCTCTCAAGTGGTTTATCTCTGCTGGTTGCCTATACTACAGAAATTTCTAACTGATCTCTTCACTTGTAGAATGTAGATTTTGATGGTAAATTTAGGGTCCATGCTTTGGGGATAGTTTCACAGCTGGAAAACTCGATGCGATTCAATCAATCATAGCTATTCTTTCCTCTTGCCCTAAGATTAGCTTAGTAGTCAACATATGAGGGACATATAAAGAATAACTATAAATTTCAACTTCAAGGACTCACATACTCCAGCCTAGACAGATTTTCCATAAGAATTGTTCATAGAGGAGCATACTAAGTTGGTTGGGAGTGCAGTGTGTATAGAGGCCTAGAACCTGAGACTGAGCAGGTAAGAGAAAGTCAGTAGAAGTCTCCTAGCTAACACAAATCAAGGACAAAAGCCTTACGAAAAATCACAACCACAAATTTTCACATTGAAGCGCTAAGTATGCTGTTTTTCTTTGTCTTATTCCAAAATTACTCTGGAGTCAAATGTGCTTCCAAACTGCACTACCCATTTCCAAATGTACAAACCACTCTTGCGTAAACAAGAATCTCTGATTCTGGAAGCATCTGGACATCTGGAGAAAGAAACCCAGAGGATTAAAATCTGCCTATGTCAAATGTCTCTTGGGCATTCTTTTACTATGAGCACGCGGCTTCATGTGTTTTGCTTATTTCTTACTCTTTTCTCTTTGGCTCTTTTTCAGTATGCTGTCTCTATGCACACTAGCAGCTTCACTAGGTGTGGAATAGATTGCCACAACAGCACTGTGGCCTGCTTTTCCAACAGTTGTCATAATGATCCATCTGTCTCTGCAGTTAAATTATCTTTGTGATCAATTAGTCTATCCCTTTTATTTTGCACATGATGAAAAGAAGTTTGAGAGGCAGTAACTTCTCCATACGCACATAACTGGTAAGAGGCAATTGACGTCAAGCCTATTGATTTTTTTTCCACTATGTCATTCTATTACTTAAATATCGTTCCTGAAAATATGACATCTGTGACTCCACTTGAGGTACTGAACAATAATACTGGATAATTATTTATTTCAACAAATTGAACTTAACATTTATATAAAACTCACTCATTTTGTGGAATGCAATATCTCAGTAATTGAACCTTACTCCTCTAAAGTCAGAATGTATTCACTTGGAGATCATTCAAGGAAGAACTATTTTTCTTTCTTTTATCTTTTTTTCCTCAACCTACAGTATCAGAATTAACAAAAATATATAAACTATAGGAACTGCTGCTAGATCCTGAAGTTTGCCAGTTTAAGTGTAATTTACATCTTAGGGAGATGATTTGAACCTTAGGTTTTCCATATGTGAGTTGCATTTTATGACTCTTACAAGCAGTTTCTCACTTGAGTGTATAGCCAAAGAAAATGAAGTTAGTACCTTGCAGAGATACCTGTACTCCCATATTCACTGTAGTATTGTACACAACACCCAGGATTTTTGTGTACAAACAACCTGGTATCTTTCAATGAATGAATGGATTAAAAGATATTGGGATTAATATATTACATGGAATTTTATTGAGCCATAAAGAGAAGCACATCTGAGTGTGTGAGAGTATGAATGAACCCTCAAGACACTTTGCCAAGTGATGTAAGCCAGACACAAAAAATATTCCATAATCTCAAATATATGTAGAATCCAAGAAAGTTGACCTCAAAAAAACAGTGTATAATGGTGTTTACTAAAAGCTGGAAGGAAGGGAAAATAAGGAAATGCTGGTCAAAAGGTACAAAATCATAATTACATCAGACAAATAAGTATAGAGACCTCATGTACATTATGATTAAACTATAGTTACCATTATGATTGCTGACTACTGTCTGCTTTGTTCTACTTTACTGTGAGTACAGCCTGAGTGCACTGTGCTATCCAAAACCTATAGTAGTCAAATTTCAGCTGATGAGTGCATGTATTTGTATGATTTCACTGACACTTTTCCTTTCTGCCCTAGAACATGATCAATTTTTAGAACTTTGTAATAAGTAAAATATGTACTTTAAATCCAACAGGAAATATTAACTTGATTAAGATTTGATTAACTTCCAGACTGTATGTGGAGCCAGGCTACACACTTTTCATCTTTCAAGGGCTTTGACATTCTGATGTGCTTTCATTTCAGACTATTACTTTGAATGGTGAAGGAAGGGTTGCAGGGTGTTATATTATGGATTGTTTCCTTCGCAAAGAACAGAAAGTCATTTAAATTCATGAAAAATTAAATTTACAAAGAAGCTGCAGGAGAATCCAATTTCAGGAAATACATCTGGATCCTACAGAGCTTGGAAAGTCTTTAGACACTATGATCTTCGTTTCTCTGTCTTCAAAGTTGAAGGACCTCTCAGCACTCCCTCTTTCTCTGTTTTGTTCTACTCTTACTCTTTCTTCTTTTTGTTATTGATTTTGAGAAGTTTCTTAGTGTTTGATCCTCACAGTTTTGGTTTGAAAATTGATGCAGCTTCATAAAAAATGAATTTATTTTAGTCTTTAGTTCTTACTTCAAATGCTTAAGAAAACAAGCATCTAATTGGCTCACATTAGTCTATAAGATTCACATTAATTTAGTAGTCCTTGGATTGGAGTTTCCTTCCTTCCTTAATAAATTTCTCTGGAAAGAAAAGTATCAAACATAACAACTGATATACCAGAGCTCCAGACAAAGGTGCACATACAATCCTACAGACCAAGCACTGCATACCTAAACATTGGGCTTTCCCATAATAGTAAGTGGGTTGACTTTAAACAATCATGAATTGTGTGTTATATCATATTTTTTTGTAGCTTTGTATGATCAGGAGGATTTACTTCTACCATGGTTGACGTTTACAACAAAGAAAACATTCTCATACTTCACAAGAAGCCTCCAATAGTAGAGATTATAAATGCAATGATGTCCATGTTGTTCATATCAGACTACTTCACTTGAGGATGGTATAGTTGTCAAATGTCCCTGTATGACTGGGGACAGAATTTGTCACCTCCAGATAGGCTTATCTAAAAAATTAGACACATTTGTAGAACACAACTGAAATCAAGAGATTTACATTAGAGGGTGTAGATAAGGAAAGGGCAGAGCCACGGGAAGTTTAGAATGGTGAAATAATACCATCGCATAATGATAATTTCAGTTGTAACATATTGGAATTTCTGCTCATTCTAGAAACTTTCCTTGCTTTCTGAGATATTTCATGTGGCTATTCTGCCAGTAACTGTTCAAAATTACTGTCAACTCTGTACTTAGTGGTCTACTTCTTTCAGTCTAGCAGGAGAGAGAAATGTGTATGTTTATTTTGAATCATTTGAGTTCCTTTTACAAATATTTATGGATCTCCAAAGATATCAGTTTTCTAAAACTTGACATAGAAGTAATTTTGAAAGTAGAACTATCATGTTGGTTAACAATTTGTTCACTGAACTATAGGTACATATTTCTACGATTTATAAGTGAAGTAAAGCTTACAGTATCAGGTCATCAAATAAAGCTCAAATAAATAAGTGATGTATAAATTTTGTGATTAATATTATATTTTTCTTTAAAAACAAGAGCATAGGAATTCAAACAAGGGGGTAACATGGAATTCTCTAAGAAAATCAACTACTTTAAAATATGCCATTTTTTAAAAAAAGAACAATATATTTACATCAATATATATTACCATGGACATGCCCTTAAGGTTCATGTTAAAGACTGAAAGTGGTAAACACTTCTTTGTGGGAGCATTGAGTATCCATTTGCTATAGCAAATGGGATTTTGGAAGTACAAAATTTCATATCTTATTTAGCGTATCAGTTTTTGCATTGAAAATTTGACAAAACACAGAATAGGTTAACTATTATACTTAGTGAAACCTTCATAAGTGGTATTTTGTAGATCATGGTCTAATAACACATATTCACTTAAAGCAAGAAGTTTCATTGGCAACTATATTATACATTCTTGAGTAACCTGGTGAGGCAAGGAGACATTTTTAAACCACATGATTATTCATTTTATAAAAAGCGTTTGAAACATTGCCATGCCATGAAATTACTGCAGGCATCCCATTTTCCCTATAATTATGAAGATGTTTACATGATGGTGAAAAATCTTCCAGGAAAAGTCCATGGTTTTATGCATTCTTTCTGGTCTTTCTTAGAAGTGAAGCTGTTAATTGGGAAACTGTCAGAGGAGTCGGGAAGGGAAGAAGCAGAAATGGAATATGAGGAGGAGGAGGAAGAGGAAGAGGAGGAGGAGGAAGAAGAAGGAGGAGGAGAAGGAGAAGGAGGAGAAGGAGGAGCAGAAAGGGAAGAAGGAGAAAAAAGAGTAAATTCAGCATATTTCTTGCTTCAGATTCTGATCAATAAATTCAGGCCATTAAAACTCATAGTTGTAGTATAACGATGAAGCAGTTTGGGACCAATGGTGTACAGGATTTCCTTGATTTGAAAGGTTTTGCCACTGTTACTTTACCTTACTGACTGATTTTTATGTACTTTAGAATCACCTTCTTGAGCCTCTGAAATTGCACATTTATTTATTTTCCTCATATAAGAAGATTTTGAGAAGGTCTTGATAGGTGAAGGTCGGAGGCTTTTTAAGAAGGCAAAGAAAAAAATAAATTATCAATGGACATTTCAGTCAAAGACAAGCAACAGGACACAGACCAAGGCAGAGAAACTAGGAAAATCAAGTGGAAAGTCTTCGATATAAAGATCTCAGTTTAGGAATGATTGCAAGGAAGGAACTTTATATCCACAACTAAATCCCAATGACACAGACAGAAAAGAAGTAGTAACAGTGGAACAGTAGGAACAGTGGAATTTACATACCACTTAACAGAATTATATAAGCCTAAATCTGTTTAGGGCAAGCAGATAAGAAAGCATAATTCATTCTTCTCATCAGAAGTTATCATTATGATACAATATCTCATTGTTTGATGAAAACAGAGTCCTAATGAATGAACTTGTCCCAGATTTCCAGCACTTGTTCTGGTATGGTTTAAGAAGCTGGATAAATGCATGAGACTATGCAACAGAAAGAATCCATTGCTATTCCCATGTGACCTATCCTAGAGGCACTAGCAGAACACTGACACTGTCTGTAATTAAACCAGAATCCATTGAGTGGTAATTATTGTTAGGCACTTTGTTATGCTCTAGGGGTTCACTAACAAGCAAAATGACACAGAAGGTCTGCTTCATTTGACTTCATAGGCCAACAGAAAAAGTCAGAAACGAATTAGATTTGAAACACATAATTTCAAATTATGATATGTGCAAAAGAGTATCATGAACAAAGAAAGAGAAAAGGGCAATGTCCTAATTATATGTGCAGGAATGTAGCTTGACTCCCTGAGAATATTAAACTGAGATGAAACACAAAGGCAGTGTAACATGAGTCAGCTGAAGGTGTGTGACTGAGAAGGTTCCAAAGCACAGCTATTAATATGTCAGTGGCTTTTGGTAGAGTGTACACTAGGGAAGATGAAAGAACACCAACATGACTGTACCCAGAAAGTTTAAAACAGCAGGATGAGAGAAGATTTTGTGCAATTTTATCACCATCAGGCAAATATTGCTGTGGTGAAGTCTCAGACAGGACCAAAGACAAAAGTCTCCTAAACCAAGAAAACTGGAACTCTTAGCTTATAAGGCTTTCCAAGGTGATTCCCATAAGATCAGAAGCTCCTCTCTGTTCTAATACATAGATATATCCATTAGCAGACAGGGCCATATGGTCACTCATACAAGCTACCTATAAAGAAAGCATGTTTTAATTGTATTCTAGAGACAATCCTCTGTCACAACTAGGCCTGCTTAGTAGAAGAAAGCTTTCAACTTTTCATGTGTATGATCTTGTGAATACAATGAAAGAACTTCAGATTTGGTAGGATCTGGTCATGGTTATTCTATCCTGAGGTTAAATGCTGTGAAGATTTTCTTCACTGCCAGCCCAATATTGTTCGTTCTATTATTGAAATAACTATACAAAAGGAATAACAGCCCATCTCGTAAACCAAGTCCAAAGAGACACCCGTCAAAGAGGTTTAGGGAAAAACAGAAGAATATTAAAATGTACTGAAAGAGGCCCCACAAAAATTAGAACAATGGAAATTATCAGAGGAGAGTAAACACCCAAGACAAGTAAGTTTCCCCCTGGACCTACACCAGTCACAAGGGATGGTCTCCAAGAGCAGAATCTGCATCTCCTGAAAACTTGTTCCTCTGACTCAGATTCTTGTCAATAAGCAATCCAGTGTGCTCTAGATCTGGAGAGCCTTAGTTCTAGACATAAGTTATTATTACTACTGAGGACCAGTAACAAATCAAAATTGCAGCAGATGACTATCTACTGTGGGTTTCGTGTGGTACCGAATGATGCCTCTTTTTACTTCTGAGTGTATCTGCTTATGTTAGGTATTTATTACATACCACATGTTAGATTTACAAGTCAGAAAATAACAATACACAATTAAGGAATGGGTGTCTATCTGAAAATTTTTCCACTGTTATTTTCAATTCACACAGAAATGACTATACTTAAAAAACAAACGAACAAACAACAAAGTAATCAAAGGATAATTCAGTAGTTGAATGAAATCCCTGGGGCAAATATAATTCTATGATAATTAATATTTCAGAATTTGTTTCCATTAAGTCCATCTGACTCTGTATTGTTCTAATAAGGATTAAATATGGAAAACACCTGAGCAGATTTGTTCAGTTAAATCTCATCTTCAAAAATGAAGTGATTTGTAAGACTGTCTGTTTTCTATTATTTGATTTCATTGTATGTGAAGGCATGGACCGTTATTTTGAAGAAAACGAGACATTATGGTAACCATTGTTGATTCCCTATTGTCTTGTTTTGAAGTCCCATAATGCCTCCATTCTTTTGTTTTGAATGGTTTTATACTACTTTGTTCTGTTTGATTTTATTATTGTGAAGGTATGGATAACTATTCAAAGAAAAGACATTATGTTAGCCACTGTTGATTTCCTGTTGTCTTGTTTTGAAGTCTGGCATTGCTTATATTGTTCTATTATGGTTTGTTTTGTTTTGTTTTCTTTAAAATAAAAAAAAAATGAAGTGATTTGATGAACTTTTCTAAACAGTGACTTCTCATCCTAAAGATAGTGGGAAAATGGTGTAAATGTGATGAGATTTAATTAATTTTATACTCATGTAAATAAGAGGCACAAGAACAATGTATTTAATGAGTTGAAAAGCAACTCTATTTTTCTACTTGAGCCAAATACAACATTCATTAAATTTGTATACAGTGATTATTAAGAAACAAAGCTTACTCTCTGAAAATAAGACAAAGTTTTGCAAATTTCATTGAACCACATTCCAAGCATGGTTCCAAGGTTCCAAAGTCAGGCTTTCAGTGTCACAGTTTCTTAGCTGGGTCACCCTAGAAGCTTACTTAACATCCTGGTTTCTTCTTTCTCTTATCTTCAAAATGAGTTTTACATTAGTAACCACAATGTAAGATTGATGGACTATTATGAGACATTACATATATAACATGCTTAGACTAGTGTCTAAAACTGTTCAGATGTGTATTTTGATGCTATTGAATTAATAATACATTTAATACCTTACATTAAAAATGAATCCTAAAGAATTACATACTGCTAAATTTAGTCTTCTTAACCTCTAAGGGGCTTACCTCACAATACTGTATAAATACCTTTGACATGGGACTCACAGCTTATTTTAAAACTGAACATATTGATTTGGTACCAGAACAGCCATGGATATGTGTGGTTATGTTATATGAGATGGATTTAAACAAGCTGGTTGGGATAATCCAGGCAAATTGCAGCCAGCTGATAGAAAATTTCTGCACATGTAGCTGTATTGGCTCTGGTCTTCTTGCCTATTGGTAGCACAAAGTATCCTACTAACTTCACCCTTCTGGTGTCCACCTGGTTTTCCACTTCTAGACTGTGTGAACTCCAGTGATGTCACTCTTTGATCTTTCCATTTTTAATGTCCATCTGTTGCGTGACTTGCCCTTCCAGTTTGGAGCGCAGACCTGTGAGAAAGAACAACCTTTCTTTTCACATGAAAAACCAATTATTTGCTTTGAATAATGTTTAAAAATAGACTCGTTTAATGCCTTTAATAGATTTGGGCTAAGTTCATCAGAACTTCAAAACTTATTTGTTCTTTTGCCTACGGTTGTTGCAGCAGAAAACCAAAGCACACTACACTTCCATTTGTCACTGTCTATATTTTAAAAATACAAACAATTTTAGAGTGCCACAACTAATCTCAGTAAACAAGAGAGGAAAAAAAAGGAAATGATTTGTGGATTTAAATAAATACTGTCATGTAAAAATCCAGTATGAAAGAAAACTAAAAACATATGAATTACAAGATTAAAAAAAAGAGAGAGAGTGTTTAAGATGCACTAATTTTCAGTTCCACCAAAGAGGAAAAGTAGTGTGTGATGAGTATTTAAGCAAGATAGCGGGGTGCACATGTAGCTATGCACATCTGGCACACAGGTGTTCAAGGGGAATTTGCCATCACTCTGCAAACAGTCACATATTGTCTTTTTCAATGGAGAATGGTGTGAGGACCAGTGGAATTTGGTGTTAGATGTCAAGCGTACAGCATACTCACTTAAGTCTGAGTCACTGCCCGAATTGCTATTTGACATCCTTTTGAGCTGATTTTACACAATTGAAAATCTTTCATGGAAATGAGACAAAATCCAGTTTCTTGCACTCTCTTCAGAATCACATCTTTAGAGGAAGTAAATGAAAAAAGAGACTGTTTCTTGTTTCTATTGCTGAAAATCTTACATGTGGAGTTATAGAAAGATCGAATGCCTCTTTAGTTTGAGAGAAATAAAATATAATCTGATAGATCATTGATTATAATTATCTTGAAAAGAGACTTCTAAAAACTAAACTGCTTTAAAAACCTGGTAACAGTGTCATTGTTTTCTAGCTGTGCACAATCCTGAGCTTAAAACAGATTTCTGCCTTCCTACGCTTGGATTCTCTATTTTGTCCTTGAAGATATCCATTGTTAAACATATTTAATCTTACAGTCTTGAGGGTTTCCAGGAGAAAAATATAACAGCATCAATATGACAAAAAAAAACACACACACACACACACACACACATTTGTTGTAGCTATAAGAGGTATGGCAACTTTCTCTCTAGCATCTTGAAAATTGATTTTTTCCCCCTTACATATATATTGTGGTTACATTTCAATGGTGCATGTGGGGGTCTCATATCAAGTCACATGCTTTTAGTTTGCTAAAACCATCAGTAATGAGCATAAATATAGCCTTGGATTACAGATGACAGGATTCTATTGAGAACCCAGCTTAGCAGACTGCCGGCTATTTGCACCACAGCATGAACAGGAACTTCCACAGTTGCCTCTGAACTGTGGGAAGCTGTTTGTCAGACACAATTCCCCACCCTCCCTGCCTTTCTGTGCTCTTCCCAGTTCACCAGGCTGAGTAGACCTCTCTGTGTTTCCCCCAAACTTGGTGTCACTCTGTGTCGAAGACCACGCTTCCCCTCTCAGCAGGAACTCTGAGCCCCTTCTTGCTTCTGCAACTGAGGACATCAGCCCACACTCTGTAGACAGAAACTGATTCTTAACCAAAGTAATGGTGTGAGCATGTGTGTATTTGTGTGAAAGAGAGTGGGTATATTTTGAAGATATTTAGAAGTATGGAAACCTTGGCAGAAAGGTCATATATCCTGTCAATCTTATTTCCCTTTTCCCCAGACAGAGAGACTCTCCATTTTATATAACATAGTAGGCATTTCTTTCTCCATGACCAAAAGAAGCTATATGTTGTTGATCTGGAGTGTTCCCCCAAAAACCTCATGTAGTTGAAGGATGATTGGATGATGCAGGTGCTGTACTTACTGGAAGATTAATCTACTCTTGAGCTCATAACTGACTTGCTGTTAGGGGTGGGGTCCAGTTGGAGGGTGCCACTGGGACATGTGACATGGAAGGGACCCACCTCCTCCTGTCTCTCTCTGGTTCCAGGTTCCATTGCCATGAACAATTTTCCTCCAAGGGGCTGAATACATTTGTGTTTTCTACACAAAAAGTCTATGGGATTCATTTACGGTATAAGATATTATACATAGCTTTAAAAAAAAGCTGTTGTACCAATTAAAAATGCTTCAAAAAACACACGAGTATACTGCTATCTACCAACTTCCTAGAGTGCTTACACACACACACACACACACACACACACACACACTTATCCATTCATTCAATATCATTGCTTTATATTTTTTGGTGGCCTTATTTTAACTGTGCACTGTAAATATTTTCACAATTGACCCACGCAGGAGAGTCATGGACATTTACTGTCTTGTCTATGTTTTCTTGTTTCTTCTGTAGGTAGGTAAGGTTAACCATCATTTGGTTTTTCACTTGTTCAGTTTTTCATATTCCTTTCACTAATTTTTTACCAACATGTCATAACTTTAAATAGCCTTTTTTCCCCCTGAGGAACGTTAATGTTAATATTAACAAAATGAAGTTTTCCAACTTTTGCCAGAGTTGCAGCTAAGTTCCTGGGCCTCCCCATGCATCAGTGCATTGGAGGCTCCATCTGGAATTTGGGTTCCCCCTCTATCTTTAGTCCTCTATGGATGGAGATGTGCTGCATCATCACCCGTCATTCTTCCCTGCAGAGTCCCCTCAGCGCCAGTGTCTTCTTTGCTTGGTTTAATTTAATTTGGTTCAAAACATTCAGTCACCCTGCTTGATCCACACCAGAGCCCCAAATACTAAGGGTCCATGCATGCTTCATTTGTCTGGACGCTGTACGCAACGATAACCCATGCAGAATCTTTTATTGAGATGATCACATGGTGGTTCTTTTATTCTACTAAGGGGTGGATTGCAGAGATTGGTATTCTTATACCAAAGCTTACATTCCTAGACTAAACCCCATTTGTTCATAATTCACTATCTTTTTATATGTTTTTGTATTTGATTTACTACCATATGCTTAAGGATATTCATATCTATATTCTGAAGTATTTGGATCTATAATGCTGCTGTTTGTAACATATTTGTCTTGTTTAGTATAAAAATGTTTGGAAGTATACTCTCATCTAGTTCCTGAATGAGTTTTTCAAAACTGGTAGGCTGTTTCTTTTTGTTCATTTGTCTGTTTGTTTTCTCAAACTTCTGATTGAATTTACCTGTGAAACCATTTAAGATTTGGAATTTTCTTCAGAAGAAATACTTGATGATAAATTTATCTTTATAAAATAAACAAATACTCACAATTGCTGTTTCATTTTATTGCTTTGGGTAATTTTTGTGTTCTGTATGACTTTACCATTTTAAGTATGCAGCACAAATTTCTAATATAAATTTATTTGTAGTATTTCCTTTCTGTTTTTAGTGTACATAGATATTTTCATTTATTCTTACTACTACTAATGTAGTATTAATTTCTGATTAGTAAGTTTAATCTCACTATATATTTAGCAACTAAATTTCTTTTTTCAAAGAATAAATAATTTGTAGTATATACTTGAGCGATATAGTTTCATTCATCCTGGGGAATTGCTACATTTACATATTGAATTTCAGTAATTTTTACTTCCTATTCCCCTCCCCACTCTCCCATCTCCCCTCAGTTTGCCTTGTTATTTTTCACTTATTTGTCTATATTCTATGTCACTGATGGCTACATTCAACATTATTGTCCTTTTTATATTTAGGTTTAATTTACTTACTTTTACTTCTTAATGTGAAAGTATGCACAAGAATTTAAAATTATAGCTTTCAAAAAACATTTCTTCAGTTTCACCCACATATTTCTCTCTTCTCAATATTATATCATTAAAACTATTTCAGAATTATCTTGCGTGATTTTCTTTTTACCCACAAGACATTTAGAAGTATGCCCAGTCAGCATAATTGTGGTTTTGCATATTTTAATTCTGTACGTCACAAAATTCCTCAAAAACTTAGAACCTCTGTCATATCCAGAATCTTTAACAATATCAAATGCTCATAAGTTAAAGGATGAGAGGTTTAGTTTGGTTCACAGTTTCGGAAGATTCAATCCATGGCTGACTGGTTCCAACACAGTATAATGTGAGGGAAAGCTTGGCAGAGGAATGCTGCTTACTTTATAAAAACCAGTAAGCAGAGCAGGGAAACACTGCTAGGAAGAAACAATCAAGGAACCCAAAAAAGACCCCACAATCATGCCTCCTTGACCCAGACACCAAGAAACATGCCATGCTAACCTGCTAGGCTTCTCCTAAGCCAATAAGATTAGCAATCAAACTTAACTATCATGATGTGATTTCTCCTAGCAATGTTTCATAGTTTTTAACTTATATGTTGCACTTATTTTGTTAAATTTAATCTCAATTTTTCTCTTCTTTGATTGTTTTCTTAATTTGAATGAGTGACATATATTTTTACTTTTTTTCAATTTTTATTACTACAATATAGGAATAAAATCAATTTTCACTATAAATTATATACCTTATAATCTTGCTAGATCCATTTATTTGTTCTAGTTGTTTATGTTTGTTTGTTCTTTGTTTCTTCTGTGAATTCCTTGAGTTTCAGATGATCATATCACTGATGAATAAAGAGCTTCTCTACTTTCTTTCCAACCAGTATTTCTTTTATTTTTTCTTGCTTTCTTCCTTCCTTCCTTAACCCCTTTTTACTTCCTTTCTCTCTTTTTGTTCTCTTTTTTGTGTTTGTGTTTGAATCCTGGTTTCAACCCATACTACCCAAGTTAGCTTGGGCCAACTTACTTTACATCCTGGAATCTCCATTTTCCTATTAGTGGCTATCTTAAGCAGTTATGCAGATCAAATCATTATGCACCATAAAATATTAAAACAATGTATGGCATCCTATATAGTCTCGATAAGTATTAATTATCATTTAATAGCAAACATTATATATGATGTCTACAGCCAATGAGATTCAACTTTCTGAGTTCCTTTAAATATCCTTCAATGGACGCATTGGTGCACAACTATAATCCCAGCACTCAGCAGGCTGAGGCAGGAGGATTAGAGGAACTTCAAGTACAGCCTGGGATAGATAGTGATTTCAAGGCCAGCATGAACTACATAGATCTCAAAATAAATAAATAAATAAATAAATAAATAAATAAATAAAAGTCTTTAAACTCAACTCTGAGAACTTCAGTGTAGCCATAATCACTACTTCTTTGAGATGGGCTTCATAGTTTTCCTCTATAGCCCTGACTTTCATAATGCACTTTCAGAGAAAGACAAAAGAAGTTAGGCAAGTGTAATTTCATAAAGATACCTATAGTGCATAATTACTTTTAAAAACCTTTTTTCTCTGCTAATAAACAGAGAATAATGTAGTTTACCTACAATATTCAACAAGCTTTGCTTGTCACAACGATAACAGCAACATATTAAAATATAAGTGTACTGAAAAGCACACAGAAATAATATGTATGATATTGTGTTAATAAGTGCTTACACTGGCTTAATTGGTGAATGTTAGTTTTATTTAGAAAAATCTCTGCAATGATATCAAAAATTGTGCTCAATTTTTTCCTATTGTTATATAAAGTTACATTGCATCTAATTCTAATATATTATGTTGCTTTATAAGTGATCTAGGACCATAGTATTCACTGCAACTCTAAAAGGAGCTATTAGAATTTCATTAAATGACCCTACAATCATGTTAAAGTGTTTTTTTATTCAATCGCTTATGTAATTCTTTTAAATTAAGTTTTTCATAATGTCCACAAGATTAAAGAATTATTAGCAAGTTTATATGACAAAGTTTGGCTCTTAGTTGTACTTGGAAGAAATTTAATATCTGGAATATAATTCCAATCTGGTAACCTTCTGCATATCAACATATGTGAGATAAGTCAGGGAGGCTACACTACAGACCTGTCAAAGGTTTAGAAATTTATTAGCATATTAAAGTAAATTCCTTTGCAAAAAAAAAACAATGTGGAAAATAAAAGAATAGGTTTTTTGGTGGAATTCCTGGATACAACAAAATAGTAGGTGGCTTGTAATTAATGTCCATCTATTTTGCTGTTTTACACACTCTGCAGCTTGGTTCTATGACAGTTAATAGTATTAGTAACTCAATATGAGTCCTGACTATGACTTGGAGAACATGAATTTGAGGATAATTACTGAAATTGACTAATAAGAATTAATGACTAGTAAGTAAAATGAACTCAGCTAAAGTAATAAATAGTTAACAAACAAATATAATTGCTAATGGAGCTTATATATTTTCCACTTCTACTGTTTCCATAAAGAGAAGGAATTTTCCAGTCTCTCTCTAGGTGGAAAAAGTATAAAAAGAGTCTATTCACTTATCCATGAGTGTTTGTTCACATCTCACTAAGACAGTAAACATGACATCATTTGCTAAATTTGGAGGAAAGAGCTGAGCATGCTTAGCCTGAACCAATCCATAGTCCTGTTTCAGATCTACCTGCTTATAAATGTGACTCACTCCTTGTAGTGTTCTTAATGCTCAAGCTGCTTGACTATCCAACCTGGCAACAATATCTGGAGGCTTGTAACTCTGTTGCCCTAGACAATGCACTTATGTTGTAGACAACATCTATTCTTCCTAATCAACCATTGCCTGGCCCCTGATGGCTTATTTTGTCCTGATCTCACAGGCACAGCATTAACTAAAAAAGCAATAGCACTTATATTAATATCATTAACAAAGATGATGATGATGATATTAATAATAGAACCCAAGTCTTCAATCCCACTACTTTCTATTTCACTGAAGGATCATTTGTCATGAATATATATATCCAAGCTGTGACACATTTCTGATACTTCATTCATAAAAACAAGTGGAGTCATACAATCTCTTAGTGTTCTGCGTATATAGATTATATGAACCAAAACTAGGGAGAACCCTAAGTAGCATAATGCTATTACATAGAACTTTTCTGGCCACAGATGGGAATGTCTCTATAAATATAACTGAAATATGCCAGGTATTGTATAAATGTAAGACATTATTCCTGTTATTCAGTCTTTGTTTATACAACTATTAACAGCCATTTTTTATTTAAAATAATTGCTTACAGTTTACTATTTTGAGCTCACAGCTCACGAGGATTTTATGTGTTGGCTAAAATCACCAACCTGGCCCATCTGAACTTGCTGTGACTGTGCCATTTGGACTCAAAGCTAGATATTATTGAATCAGTTCCTTCACTGGAACTCTGCTTCCAGAGCCCTAATTTTCTGGCTCAGTTCAGGTTCAAAGATTTGTCAGACAACAATATCTGGCAATTATAGAGCAGGAAAGACCCAAAACTAAATAGACCTGGGAAATTTCATATAGTTTCTATGCCAGGGCTCTCTGGTAGAGGAACAAGATTTAAGAAAAAAAATCACATTAATGTGTCCTTCACTCTTGGAGAAGGATTTGTCCCCCTTTCTCAAGCTCTGCCTCCCAAAAGATGCACACACACACACACACACACACACACACACACACTTTCAGCATAAACACACTGCTAAATAATTTATTCTCTCTTTACATAATGGAAAACCTGACAAGAATAGAAAAAAGTACTGAACACTGAAGCATGTAAGTCTAGCCCCAGAAACACTGTTTTTGGGTTTTTTGTTTTGTCAATGGATTTCCTGACACAGTTCAGATAGCCTGAGCTAAAATGTGTTGAAACCTCTAATTGTGCTGTATGCTAAGGCTAAAATCTTTGAAATTTGATTTTAAAATTCCTTGACTATATTATCTCATAAATATCCCTGAATCCTATTAGGTTGAAACTGTTTTGGGCTACATGATACTGCATCAATGTCATGTCAGAAGTAACTCACTGGTTCCTGCCAGGTCTAGCAAAGAAGGCTACAGTGGGTTATCAGGAAGGGGCTTAGAATCCCTCAGGGATAACAGTGCCAAATATGGAGAAGCAAGCAGGGTACTGAGCCCCTGTCCTCATCTGGGGGTGAGAGTGGTAGAGGGTTTCCTTCCTTCTGTTCTAACTTTATTATATTAGGACTAAAGTCTATGCAGGAAGCAAACTGAAATAAAGCCTGGTATAGCTCACAATAGGCTTGATGAACTCATCAAGTATTAAACGATTTTTCCATATGAAACTGCTCCAGTGTAAAGTATATCATGATAGAATATTCTATTCATTTTCTCTTACTTAGAAAAATCAGTCTTAGAGGTCTGAACACACCCTCTATTGGGTTCATTTACTTCTTTTGTGTATGCAGTGCTTTGGGGAGGCTGCTGCCTAAGAACGTTGAGAAGATAAATCATTACCTGAAACACTGCTCAACAGAGCTTTCGGGGGGAAACTTCTGTCCTGAAATCACACAATATAGAGGATAATCTGGATTGTTGTTGTGAATCTTTCCATGCCTGCAGATTTCTTACACACAGGTCATGCACACGCTATTTCAAGTGACTTTTTAACTAAATTCTTGTTGCTCGACAAAACAGTTGACATGTTGACTACAACTCTCCTACTAAGTGACTGCGACAGGGAATTCTAGAGACAGTTCCCTGCTGACACAGACCCGCTGTTTCTTCATCTTTCTCATACTGCTCCTCTGGTTCCAAAGATAAAAACACCATCCCAAGCATCCTGTTCACTCCTATAACTTGGCTCCTATAACCAGCCCAAAGAGTTTCCAGTAGGGACTCTAAAATGCCAACTGCTTACCTTTTTACAACAAATACTTTTAATTACAAAGTAGTTTTTAAAACAAAAACATGGGCTTTTATAACTAGGAATATCTTAGCATTCCTCAAGTTCAGAACCATTTTCAGGTGAAGAAATCAGGTATAGGGAGTTTTTAAAAATTTTTACCAGCAATCATATGACCTCTAGTAATTATTAAATAAATAGCTGTTGCTTAGTTGATTCTAGAAATAAACAAGTACTTCATTGGTCACACAAACCACAAAACATTTATGAAAGTCTTTCCTAAATTGAATCAGGACTACTTTATAATTTAGTCTATTAGAATGCCAAGAAATAAATGATTTATATTATCTGTATGTAGTGTGTTATAAATGTAAATTCAGCAAACAGCTTCTGAGCTCCTGACATTCTAGTTCTGGCTTCCAAGGCTTTGGGCTATTTTCCTTTCACTGGGAAGACAAATGATTATTAAATGTCTTCAATTAAGTGTAACATGAGGGTTTAAATGGATTCAAATTTTCAAAATTATACCTTAATTTCTTAGCTTGGTATGAATTTGCCTCAATTAAATCATACCATATTTAGCTAACAGTAGGGACAAGCAAACAAAGTAGATGGAAATTAAATATATGTTTGAAAATACTTTCTTTGCACTCAATTTTATATCAGGTTCTTAAAGGATATAGACATGAACAAGAAAAATTCTGTTTCAGGGAGCTTACCTGTATTAGTACAGGTAAAGAACATTTACACTGATGATATAAGAGAAAATTAAAATGTGTTCCACAAGTGGGGCTGACTTCATTGTGATCTGAGTTTGTCTGTATAAAGCAGGTCTGGCTGGAACACTGCTAGCAGGGGAAAGAGGAAGAACAAGAGAAGAAAGCATAGTTAATTACCCAGAGATTTTTTGCTTCACTTGTGCTCTCAGTCTGTTGGCCAGGACTTGGTTACATGGCCACTCTTAGACACAAAGAATGATGGAAAATCCAGTCTCAAGCTGGCACGTGCTTGTGTCTGGCTAAAACTCGGAGATTTTGAAGTTGAATTTTGACAATTTTTTCTACCTCTGTTGAGGTGGTCATACAATTTTTTTCTTTAATATTTCGTGATGATTGTACTATTTGATATTCTAGTCGGAATAATTTTGCATGCCTAAAATAAACCCCCCAAAGCACTAAGAATGTTATCTCTTACATGCTTTCCTAGCTTTGGCTCACTATTTTTCATTTTTTCATCTATGCTGATAATTTTTTTAGATATAAGTATATAGCTACATGCATTTGCATTACCTGGAGTAGACTTATTTTAACCTTCAAACTGTTTACCTTAATATTTCTTCAAATAGTGCAAATTTCCCTATGGCTTTCTATTTAGAAAACCCGTGTCTATTACACAGTCTTTCTCTAACTGTGATCTGCAGAGATGAAAGTAGAAGTCCAAAGTTGTGGAGATATTATATCTAGGGAACTCCAATAATAGAGAGGCACATGATCATACCTAAGAATAAGGCACACTGAATTCACATTCTACAAAGAATAAACTTGTGCATTTGGAAGCCTTGAGCTTGCAAGAGAGCAAATCCATCAGAGAAACTAGTTTCTGGCCTCTGAGAAATTCCTTTGTTTCCCATCCCTTAACCATTCATCAAAGAAACGCTGGTTTTTATTCAAGGACCTCTAGTATTCAATTATATCACACATAGTTTTCATATATACTAGACAGAAAAAAGGCTTGTCTTTTGTTTACTCCACTTCAATACCAGAAAAAGTAGATTCCCCTTCACTTTTCAGGCTTTTTCATTTGTTAAAATGTTTTTCCTGCCAGATCTACAAATGCACATCATCTTCATTTGCTCAGCCTCATCTGTCTTTGGTGGCCACTCATACCATCCTCTCCTAACTTCCTGGAGACTGTGCTTTGTGGCACTGTCTTGCAATTCTTTCTGCATGTCCTTTGCTGGCTCCTCCTTCTCTGTCTTGTTTCTAAATTTTGAAATAATGGATGATTTGTTTCTGAGATTTTTCTAGCTTTTTTTATAGCCTTTCCCTAGAAGATCTCATTCAGTTTGACTTTAAATACCTTCCAAATTTAAATGTCTTGTGCACCAAACCCATATTTTAATCTGACCATGTAGTTTCAACTATGGATCACAATTAAATGTATACTCCAAATATATTTTCTCCCCAGGCACTCTCTTCTGAATAAATTACTCCACCATGAATCCAATTACTGAAGTGAATGTCATATAAATAATTCTTCTTTTTTTCCTCATCACCCATCTTCAATCCTTCAGGATTTCTAGTAGGTTGCTTTTCCAAAAAAATTCTCAAAATATCCCCTCTCCTGCAGACACTCTACTCATGCCTTACCCAAATTACCTTTTCTTTGCCTATACTGTTGAAATGTCCCTTTAAAGTCTCCATGTCCCATAGAGGAACCAGAATGACCCTTGGAAAACTTAATTCATGTCAATTCAATTGGCATATTTATGATTGTAATCCAGCTTTGTAGCACAGTTAAAGATTCTGCAAATCAAGAAGGCTGCTTTCCACAGCTTCATGTCATGCCATCAACTCCTTGCTATATTTCAGCATCGCTCAGTTTTTCTTTTTTTCTTAAATGTGTGCAAACATTTTTTACTACTCAGGGCCTTTGCACTTGGTATTTTCTCTTCCCACCCTATTTACTTCTTTGAATGGTTTGTTTCCTTTCATTATGCAAACACCAACTAAACATCAGTCCCTCAAAACCCTCAAAGATCTCTCCCTGCCCATCTTAGCTAATTAGATCTTCATAATTAAAATGTACATATCATTATTCATTTCATTCAAAGCACTTATCTAATATTGAATACACATATTCATATATATATATATATATATATATATACTCAATGTTACACACACACACATATATATACACAATATATACATATATGCATATATACATATATACTATATATATATATATATATACACACACACACACACACACAAAATCTTCACTCAGTAGAGTGTGAAACCTAGAAACAAAGATTTTCATGTATCCTCAGATCCATGCCTGTTAGATCTTATATCCAACAATTATCAACAAAATAAGTAGGCAAATGCATTACTAAGTGGCATTAAATGCCTATGAAATTTTTGGGACAATCACACGTAATGAACACTTTTGGGTGTCTACATTATAGGGTATATAATTTTCACTATTTTGCTCTGAGATTGTAAACGCTTATTCCAAAACTTTATATTATGATAATGACTGCTAACTTGTAATGGCTAAAGTATTATAAATAATCTAAAATTCTTTTGGTAAATGAATACTTAAATAATTTATAAAACAACTATATTATATGACATTGTATAACTTTTAATAATGTTGAATATGAGACTGCAGCACTGCAGATGTAACTTAGTGGAATAATGCTTGCCTAGTATGCAAGAGGCCCTGGATTTGATTCTCAGCATTGAAAAAAAAAAGTTTAGTAACCATGGCAGTGAAATTAAGGTGACCATTATTCATTGCTACAAAAACACAAAAGATTACAAGATGCCATTTATAATAGGATCCTCTTTTTAATAAACATAAAACACATGAAAGAATATTTGGAAAATATATGCTAAAATACTGGAAGGATTTTAATATATCCTAGACAAGCATTATCTTATAATTAGAAAGTATAGCTATATTGTGAACATTATGATTATTTATCATTAATTTCTGGCATTTTGAAATATTTTTGTTTATTTTTTTTATTTTTTAAAATTTTGTTTTAGTGAGAATAAAACCAAGTAAAATAAAACTGATCCAAACAAGACAGTGTAAGTAACACAGGATTTCAAAACATAGCAAAATCAAACAAAACAGAATAGAATAAAACCAATAAAAACCAAACAATGAATGAAATACAGGACTTAAAAACAAGATAATAGTAAATCCAAAATACCTACCATAATACATCTTGTTATCTTTGAAATAGCTGCCCAAGCCATCAGACACAACAAAATCAAACAAGACAAAACCCAACCAAACAATACAATGAAAATGACACAGGATTTTGAAACAAGACAACAGGGAATTAACAATGGCCACCACCTTCAGAAGGAGATTCCCCCATGAGATATATATGCTCATCGTGTATTGTTACTGTCTGAACAGATGATCACAGTACTGGCTTTAGGCCTGCAAAGTCAATGAAACATTAAACACTACCAGCATTAAGTTGTGTTCTACCTCATTATCTATCATCACAGCCTATTCTTGATCAGCCAGTTGCTTGGGGGAGAGACATTGGCTCTTCCTCTCTCCCTGCCCGTGTGCTGGAAAGGGCTGGTGTCTGGCTCTTCCCCAGTCAGCTCACACATGGCACCAACTCACAAGAGGTCTTAACTTCTCATTGACTTCTTGTTCTCCTTCCCTGCAGTTCATTAATGGTGCTGGCTCACAGGAGAGGGCTGGGGTCTTGCTCTCACCAAGTCAGCTCGCGCATGGTGCCCTGTTTATGTTTTAGCAGACAAAAAAATTCTTCTATAAAAGAAGAAGTTAAAGAACTCCATTAAGAACGTAAAAATGTCTAAGAGTTTCCAGGTTCATTTTATTGTATTTATTCTTAAACATTATATACTAATTCCATACCCCATTACCCCATTTTCTTTCATGTTGTCTGCCTACTCTAATGCCAATGCCACAAATAAATTGTGGCCAAGAAAACAAACTACTCATGTATTTTTGTCCATGAAATTTAAGTGAACCGAAGAACAGTGTTTGTGTTTGTTCTGAGTATGAAATTTATTTCCTGGTGGTGGAGACCAAGACCTAAAAAGCAATAAAGGCTGTGAGTGTGAAGGGCAGGTGTGGAAGCAGAGACCTCTCTGAGCACTGTAATCTGGTTCCTCCTTCTTTCCTTTTATGCTACCAAAATCTGTGACTCCAGAGGGATAACACACCTGTCAAAGAGTTGATCTTTTCTGTTTAATTTGCAATGGCTGATAATGCATTCTACTTAGAGAAGAGTAATGATGGAAATTTGCCCTCGTTCTGTGTACCTCTTTCCATTACAGGCACACATACTTACCTGCATGTTTCTATTAGTAAGAAGTATTTTAGCAAAAGTTCATACAAAAAGTGCAAATTAAGTTTAAAAACAAACAAAAACCACACACTGGTTGATTTTCTTTTTCCTTTATTTTTATAATACCATGAATCTGAATTATTTTACCTTGAGGAATATTGCATTTTAAGGGAAATAAGGTTAGAATTAAGACCTCCAACATAATGGAGGTTATGTAAGTGAGTTTCAACTCAATATGGGTAAAATTGCCATCACTGGTCAGTGAGGAGACGCAGAATGTTAAACAGAGCTCAGTCCAAATTTAGGTAGTCCAATGTCTCTTGCTTTCTAAACAAATGAAATTCACTCTTCCTGATTTTTATGGTTAGTTATTTGTCTTCTAAATCAAACTTGCATGTTCTTAGCCTGGCAAACTTTCTGTGACAAGATTGGCATTCTATTTGCAGTGTGAAGTTAAAAAAGGAAAATGTGCTTCTCTCATTTTATTTCCATGCCGTTCTCACTGGCCTCTGAAGTTCCCTGATTGGTCAACCTGCAGCTCTAGATTGCCATTGACTCTCATGTCAAATTATGAAAGATGGAAAGTAAATATATATCTATTCAAGACCAACTTTTCTAGTTTCCTAAACAAAGTCATCACTCTCTGCTCGTACACGGGAGATTCAGTGAGTATGTTCATTAGCTACCTGTTTTAAGCCATAAAAATAATGGCATCTAGTGAAAAGATACTCATGGATAAATTTTAAAAATATATTATAAATGTAACAAATTTAATAAAACTAGTAACACCAGAGACTGTCTTTTGTGACACATACAAGTCACACGTGTTGGGAGTAATTATAATGAAAACTGATTCTCTAAATTAAATAGCAATAATGGAAATGATTGAATCATGCCAAGCATCTATATTTCCCATTTTTTCTAATCTTCAGATGGGGCCACTTGGTCCCCCATCAAAATTCCTTTTTCACTTAGACTCCAGAAATAATTACGATTTTGGCTAAGAAATTTAAAGAATCTGTAGAGACTAGGTCAACACTCTAGCAAATGATCTCATTAATTTGAGGAAGATGTTCATGGTAATGGGCCAAACAAAAACTCCCCCAGTTTGTAACTGACTTCTTGTCCTATGTACAGGGCCAGTGCTCCTGTGCAGCACGTGTTTAACATCTCAGTGTTCTCCCCTTGTACCATGGTGGTGTTCTGTTTTTTTTGCAGATATTATTCCAGGCAATGCCCAAAAGTACTGCCCTCTTGCATCTGTCTAGCCATCTACTTCAGACGTCCTGGGACTTGTGCCTGCTTCTCACCTAACCAAGACACTGAAGTTTGTCTTCTAAACCTACCCCTTGTTGACATGAAACAATTGATTCAGTGCTTACTGTGGAAGCTGGTTGATTTTGTATGGGTTATGGTTCTTGGCTGCATTCTCTGGGTGGATTATTTTGTTTTCTTTGTGGAAAAACTTTGATTTTTCTCCAACTATTAGCAATTGGTTGCTTCCTGTGGCAAAGAATGGGCAAATGTATAACACAAGATACTAAACCTCAGAAACTGCCTTGTTCAAATGAAGTTAAGAACAGGAGACCTAGCAGGTAACACGTGGATTCTACCTACAAAACTAGGCAATAACAAAATCATCACTGGAGACATGTCTTTTGTAATCCTGGGATGGTTGTTCAGATGATCCTGAGTGTGACAAACTACTGCTCAAAAGCAATGTCTCCAAGCACCTGTTCAGTGATGTGGGTCTCCTCTTAGCACAGGACCTGTGAACAGACTCATCTACCAGAACTTTGTAAAACAGCTAATAGAGAACAAAGAATCTACATACACAAGTAGGAAAGGAAAAAACAAAGCAGTATAAAATTAATATTTAAATAACATAAATCACAGAAGCAAGTAAAATTCCATTTAACATGATAATTAACATAAAAATTCTCAAAAATAGTTTGAAATATTAAGATAAAATTAATAAATTTTATATTAATGAAAATAAAACATTGGAATCAGCATGAAAAGTACATGAAGAAATGGAAATGAGACAGACAAAAACTGAAAAGGTGAAATTAAAAATTAGCAAAAATCTTTTACAATATAGGTAGTGACATCCTTGAAATTAAAGAGCAATGATACAGAAATATATTATACAGCAGGTTTTAAGTGGTTTTCAAAGATGTGGTATATTTCAAAATTCTTTTTGTTGATGTTTAAAACTGACTCTCATACAAAATGTGATTTTGATCTGCAAGATAAATTATTTAACTTCATGTTCCAATTTTGCAGTACCAGAGTTGAACCCAGCATCTATGCATTGAGCCACACTGCCCAGCCCTTATTTATTCTTCTATTTTAAGACAAAATTTCACTAATTTGCTAAACTGTGCAAGCTGGATATGAACTTGCAGACATTTTACCTCTGTCTCCCAGAGCAGTGGGATTATAGGCATATGTCATCACACCTGATTTATGTTACCAATTTTGATTGCTTGACATTTTTGTCATTATAAAATTACTACAGTTAATAAAAATCAACTCCTTTAAAAATCATAGAAAGATATCTTTTTGATAATTTCAGTAAAATTATTAGGTCTTCAAGTACAAGGTACAAAATTATGACAATTATATAAAGGAAGATATGACAATTCATGTTACCATCCGAAATATATAGATTATTCATGGAATTTTTACTAGCATGGGGTGTAATTATTATAAATTTGACTATTTTCTCATTTTATCATTAATTTGATATGTAAATTTGATATCATATCCTATACATTGTGTACTAGCAATATATCACAGGAATTTTCCCTAATTCTTAAAAATTTGAGTAGTATAAGCTTAACAAGCACTCCTTATAAGCAATTCAGCTTTTATTTATCTAATTAATAAAATTTATTAATGAAATAATGCAGAAGTTTTTCAATACTTTAAGCACTCATGCGTTCAAGGAGTGTGCATCTGATCTTGGGCACACTAATCTTATTAGTGCATTCATCTGTGTAGCTGATAACAGAATGTGCTCTTCAGAGGTAAGGCTGGGTTGGAGGTAGTGGGTCCCTAGAAGTTTAATATGAAAGTGAATACTCTTGTCTCCAGCCTCTTTCTCTTTTGCTTGGGCTCTTTCTAATTTTCTCTAAGTTGTGGCTTCCATGGAATGAGCACTGTCTCTGCCTTGCTACAGACCCAAAACCAACACTACTAGCCAACCAGGAGCTAGCATGGTACTTCTAAAATTATGAACCAAATTATACTACTCCACATTTCAATTATGTAGGTCACGTATTTTGTCCCAATAACAGAAATGTGATTAATACAATTTTAAAAAGACAAATTTCACACATAACACCATTATAATAACAAGAAGGCTTTACAGTCTTAACAACTTAGTTTACCATTAGATAAAAATATTGACTCTATGGTAACCACAAACAACTCTAAACTTTCACACACATATGATCCACATTAAACATTAAGAATCCAAATTCATTTAAAAAAAAGATCAAGATTAGACCCAAGAACCTTCTCGCTAAGAATTGCAATTTTTCTGGCCAGAACTTGTGAGTTGGAGGATGTGACTTTAATTTAAACCATGTCATGTTTAGGTCTTAGTCAAAGGATAGGGAAGTTGAATAATCAACAAATTCTCTCCATTCCTGCTGTTTGGAACTCCTATGTCTCTCAATATTATACAGCCTCAAGCATCAGATCTTTAGTAAGTTCTCTGTGGGACTACCTGGGCTCCTACATTATATAATGGGAAATTAAGTACTAGCCAAGACTTAAGGAGGTCTCTATTGTGACCTGTGGATTCTTTCTCTGAGTATCACATTACTTTGTGGCTGCTAAATTTCCACACATGATACCTCTGCTTAGTGAGAAATCTGACTTCTGCTCAATCTCTAGTCCTTGAACCTCAATCCAGAAAATGACTCCAGACTCAAGGTTGGTGTAATTCTAAGGTTACAGGCATGTTTGTCTTCCTTCAAAGACCTTAGCTTCATAAGGTCTATTCTCAGTACCTAAAAAGAGTTGCTTCTTTTATTCATTCAAAGTGGATATTTGTGAACAGCATGAAAATAAGTTTGATACCAGGTATGTCAACATTACCCTTATACAAGTTTCTAAATTTCCTCTTTCCTGTGCTCTGAAGTTCTTAATCAGTATAGGCTAGAACTTTTCTCTGTAGTCTTTATTTTATCTCTTTCCCTTTGTGCTGAATTTGGGACCATTTTTGACTAACAAAGTTCATTGACTTTCTCTTCAACTGAAATCAACACCCTGATAAACACACTGATTGCATTTTATGATTTATTATATTTTTAATATGAGGAAGTTAATTTTATCTCTGCTTACTTATAGACCCTTTATTTTGATATTTTATTTTTATTTTTGGTAAATATGGGAGAAAAATTGTGCTGTGTAAAGTTCAGGCTGGCCACAAACTTGCTATGTAGTCCAGGCTGGCTTTGAACTCATGGGACTTCTCCTACCTCTGCCTCCTGAGTGCTGTGATTACAGGTGCATACCATCACTCCAGGTTCTGAGCCTTTCATAGTTTTTTTGCTCTGAGTATATCTCATTTCATACTTACTGAACAGAGAAGCAAGTGTAAATTCTAAAATAATTTCAAATAAAATCTTTATGGATTTCATTCTGCCATCTTTTCTTTCAGCTGATTCTCACTCATAATATTCTTGTTGCATTTGTGTTTGGGTATTTTTTTCACTGAACTATTTATTGTCATTTATTTTTATTATATTATGCTTTTAACAAACATCTAATAGTTAATTCATGGCAGTTAACTTATTGTTGTTCAACAATGAACAAAATGTAAATCTCCTTTCTTAGAAAGCTTATATTCCAGTGGAAGAAGATTCAATGAACAAGGAAATGATCTCACACATACACATAGTATTGATTTGTTAGATTTGTTAGATTGTGATGTTTGTAACTGGAGAAAATATTTAGGACAGAGGCAGAGGGACAATACAGAAGGCAAGGAAGGGAAAGCAGTCATTAAGAGGTGAGTTTTCAAGCCCAGCCAACTGACACTAAGACTGGAGGAGCTTAATCCTAAAGAAAGACCTCTGGGACATGCAGTTCATCTGAGACTAGGGTACTGGGATATTTATCTAAACTTCCCATCAGTCATTGATTGAAGTCGATTCTCAAAGGGCATTAACTCCTGGCATCTCTAGTCAGCCTCCTTGTGGGCAATAAGGTCTCATTGCAAGCAAAAGCCCCACGGCATAAAAAAGCAAGGCTCTGGCATTCAGAGTTGGTCCCCAGAGCGCTGACAGCATCTGCCACATTGCTATCCTAGGAGACAGAGGGAAATGAGGCCAGAAAGCCAAGGGGCTGAAAGGAATTCTGCAGTCCTGAAGATCACTAATAAGGTAAGAATCCTTTGGAGTGTTTTGAGCATAGGAATTACATGGCATTTGAGCAGGCTGACTTTGACTGCTGCACGGAAAATGTTCCTAGGGACACAAGACAGAGGCAAGGAGATCATCTAGAAGATGACTGTAGTATTCCAATGAAAAAGATGAAGAATATCCTAAGGATGAACAAGATTTGCTAACTGATGGAATGAGGCTTGAGAAACAGAACTGTAAAGAGTTACACCAAGAACTTTGGCCAAGCAACTGAAAGAACAAAAGTATCACTAAATGAAGTGATGGAGTTTGCCAGGGAATCTCAGAAGATAAATTTCTTCTTAAATCAAAAGTTCTCTTAAATCAAGTTCCTGACCTGAGGGTTTTAGTTTACCAGGATGATATGGATTTATGTCAGGAGTCTTAGCAAAACAAAAATATTACACAATAAATTTAGCAGAATATATTTGAGTATTAAAAGATTTCTGAATTGGAAAGCACTCAGATGAGGTCATTAGAGTCCCATGTCAGCAGTGTGAACCAAGGGTTTTTTTTTTTTTCTCTTTTTATGTGTTGAATACAAAAGCAAAGCCAAAATTTTGCTTCATTGGCTACAAGTAGGTATCTTCTTTATTTGAATTTGACTTTGTAGAAAGTTCCATGTTAAAGTTTATTTGGCAGTTTCTAATTAAGCTTAAATTCCATTTTTCTATTTACACTGTGGTTTGCTCATATAGTAGCTCAAAGTTCTAGAGTCATTTCTCAATTAGTTCCTCTCTCCCTGGTTCCCTCCTTCCTTCCCTCTCTGTTTATCTTCCTTCCCTCCTCCTTCTTTCTCTTCTTTTCCTCCTTCTCCTCATCTTCTCCTCCCCCACTCTTTCCCCCTCTCCTTCTCCCTCTCTCTCCTTCTCCTTCCCCTGTTCCTTCTCTTTCTCCTTCTCCAATCTATGTTTGGGGCTTTGGTTTTCAGTGGAATTAGTTTTATCTTGTGCTCTTGCCAGTGCCAGAGGAAATTTCCTTATAATATCAGAGAAAAAAGCTACTTCTACTTTACCCTCGCCCTGTGATAACAATGAGAGACCTGCATCATGTGGAACCCTATATTTTGAAACATTAAATTCTGTTTTTTGAGACTTTACAGGTTTTAAGTCAAAGTTTAAAATTTCCACATTTGTCAAAATACCTCAGGTTAATGTTGGTTCAGTGCCATGTATGTCTCAGAATCCCATTTATATCTAGATGAAAAACTATATTTTGATCAGTATTTGACCAGTATTTCTAAGTATTTTTACAGGAAAACAGTATGCTGAATTTCTAGACTCATCTTCCCTGCATGTTATTAATCTTTTAGTAACTGACTGCATTCCATTACTCTTTCACTGAAGGGAAAATAAATATTTTCAAATCTATTATAAATGCTGGCAAGTCCAGGTCAAAAATCACATTTCACTGTTAATTCCATGGATTAACATCAAGGCTCCATGAAAAACTATTTACATGCAGAACTTTCCTACAAGTTGAGAGCATAGTAGAAGAACAATTAAGAGTTCAGACATTATGGGGTCAAATCCCTACTCTACAGTTTATGTGTATGTAATCTTCAGGAAGTCACTTAACCTCATTAAATCTGTTTCTATAGATGTAAAATAAAAATAAATAAGGCATGTAAATAACTAAGCATCATGCCTGGTACAGAGTAGGTACTCCAGCAATGAAGGCCCTGTATTAGTTTTCTGCTGTTATAATAATAAATTGCTACATATTTAGTGACTTAAAACAACACACATTTACTTTTTTATTGTTCAGTAGGTTAGAAGTCCAACAGAGGTCTCACTGGGTTGTAATCAGGATGTCGGTGGGGCTGCATTCCTTTCCGGAGGCTGTCAGAGAGGTCTGTGCCCTGACTTTCCAAGCATCCGGAACCTGGCTGCATTCCTGTACCCTGAATCCCTCCTTCTATTTTGGGGGCAGTAGAATCCCTCTCACAGGGCATTGAGATCCTCAGAAGCTGGGAACTTCTGTCTAATTTTAAGGACACCTATGATTAGACACAGGATAATATCTGCATAAAAGGCCCCAACCCTTAATCTCTCCACCTCAAAGTCCTTTTTGCCACGTAAGGTAAATTTCCAGGGTACTGGAATTAAGACATATTTGGGGGACCATTATCCTGCCTGCCATGCCCATGACTATTACTAAATTTACTCAGCAAAAGGACTGCAAAAATGAAATAGAGAATATGTTCTGTAAGAATAAAAAAAGAAATGAGTCTTGATGGGGGAAGAATGAGCCCTTAATTAAATTTTCTTAATCACCAAACTAATGGGGTTGCTAATGTCCTAAGGCATGGTGTTCTCAAGTTTCTCTCTTATTTTCTCTTCAGATCACAATTCATTCTCTGTAATAATTCCTTATTAAGCCAATGTTTTATAACGATTATTTGAAATTGATTTTAGCTACTCAACAAAATCCTGAAAAGTTAATGACTGAAAAATGTAGTTCTGAGTCAAACCACAGTATGTTAATCTGGTTTCTTTGCAGGAGATCAAATTCCTCTATTTCTGCAAGTTTCTATTTTACTAACAGTTGTACTTTGGTTGCATACATCAATCCTTTTACATTTCAGATGAAGTCTTAGTAGCATGAGCAAATAATGAATAATATAAAAGTTTAGTGAGGCTCTGTGCTACACAGGAAAGCTTGAATAAAGGACTGTTGCAGAAAGAATGCCACGTTCTCCTTGGACCTTTTTTTCCTTACATCATTTGTAGTCTTCCACCAAATCCATTTGAAAGTAGAATAACCTACAGAGGATGGTGAGTCACACATCATTTGTCACCACAACACCTTACAAGAGGTCACTCAGAAACAGCTTGGAGACCAAATTCTTTTCCATACTTACAGTGACACCTGGGTATTGTCAGGTCAAGGCTGGAAATGGCAGGATCATAGATTATATTGCTGGCTCCAGGAGTGAGAAAAACCCAATCTGTAATGCCGAAAATGTTCAGACTTTCATACTTCAAAGCAAATTATTGCCTTCCTTTCCCTAGTCCTTTCTCTTTAGAAAGGCACACATGTGTGTATATGCAACACACACATTTACACACACATGTGAGCATGCACACACACACACACACTCCTAAGGAAGAAATAATTATCCAGTGCCACCTTTTTATCTATGCTTTGGCTTTATTGTTATAATGATGTTGAGTTAGTTTGTCCCTTAGGGCATCATTTATGTATGTATACATAGATACATTCTTGAAATGTGTATATTCTCTTTTCTAGTGCCCTTACATCTCTGAGACTGACACAGAACACTTAAAATACTTGCAAATAAAGAATGCTCATCTTTACCCTGTCTCAAATGTTTAAAACTCAAATATATTAAACTTGTAATTGTTGAACGCATTTCATTAGACTCCTACCTAAAGTAGAATTTACAGTATTTGCCAACATCTGATTTAGGTATAAGGATCTAGGCTGATCATATGACACAAGTTTTTAAAAGAATATGGAAATCCAGGCATGATGACATTAGTAGCAACAGTACAGATTATCTTTTAGTGTTTGTTTGTTTGTTTGTTTGTTTTGGTACCAGCGATCAAACTCATGACCTTGTGCTTGCCAGGCATGCAACTTGTGCCACTCAGCTATGTTCCTGGAACTGGATTATTTTTTAAATGATATAAAGTTTATTTTTATATATCAAGTTAATCAGAGTAAAAGATACCCGGATAACTGGCAAAATATTATTTCTGGATGTCTTTGAGAGTGTTTGTGAAAGACAATAGTGTTTGAATCAGTAGACTTATATCCTGGTCAATGTGTACAGGCACCATCCAATCCACTTGGACCCTGATTAGAACACAGAAACACTAGAGATACAATATAATGCTTACACAATCAAGTCTGATTTATTTCACTTATGAATGTGTTCCCAAATTGCATCTATTTACCTATAAAAGTCTAAAGTGTATCCTTCTTTATGGCTGAGTGGTACTTCATTGTGTAAAAATACCACATCTTTTTCTCCATTCCTTGGTTGGTGGCCTTTTGGGTTGTTTCCAAGGTTTAGTTATTACAAATATTGCCATTATAAACATGGATGCATATATATTTCTGTGATGTTATTAATTCTCCTGAAAAGATAACCAGAAGGAGAATAGCTAGGTCGAATGGGACCTCTAATCTTAGTTTTTTGAGGAATCTCCGTACTGATTTCCATTGTGGCTGTAACACTCTCACCAACAGTGGAGAAGGGTTCCTTTCTCCCTCCAGTATTTGTTATTTATTTCTTGATGATAGTTAATCTTACTGGGGTGAGATAGAATCTCAGTTTTGTTTTAATTTGCATCTATCAAATTATCAATAATATTGAACATTTTTCATATATTTATTACCATTCATATTTCTTCATGTGAGAAGTATATATTCATCTCAGATGCCCTTTATTGCATTATGTCTGTTTTTGTTGTTGTTGTTGTTGTTCTATACATGTTCTAAATAGAAGTCTTTTGTCTGTGGGACAGTTGATGAAAATTTTTCCCCACTCTACAGGTTGTCTTTTCATTCTGCTGGTGATTTCTTTTGTTGTGCAAAAGCTTTTCAATAAGATGAGATCCCTGTTATTGATTCTTTGAGGTGTTTTCCATGCTGTTTGGGTTTTGTTCATGAAGTCTCTGCCTACACCTATGTCTTCAAGGTTTTTACCTGCATTCTCTTCCAGTAGATTTAGTGTTTCTGCTTTAATATTCAGTTCTTTGATCCATTTTGACTTTAGTTTAGTACACTGTGATAGGTACAGGTGTAGTTTTAGTCACCAGCATGTACAGAACCGGTTTTTCCAGCACTGTTTATTAAAGAGGCTGTTTTCCTTACAGTGAATATGTTTTTCAAAGACAAGGTGGTTGAGTGTGTTTGTAGTTGTGTCTGAATCTTTTAACCTGTTCCACTGGTCCTCAGGTCTATTTTTTTTTCTTTTGCCAATACCAGGCTGATTTTATGACAGTAGCTTTGTGTTATAGTTTTAAGTCAAGGATTATGATGAAAAAGTAAATAAGATCCAAAATGCACAAAATAGATTATGTGACATGGGAAGAAAGTGATTAAAAGGAAAGAGAAACTTGAATGGAAGAATGGAGAAAAAAAAAGGGAAAATAAATAAATAGAATATATATATATATACACATATATACACATGCACACACACAAAATAGCTATGATATTTATACTACTGATTGCTAGTAGTTCATTGAAAAGAAAGTTTTGTGCCTGTATTGTCTGTTTAATTTTTATGCCTCTATCTTGTAACACAAGCAACCTCTTTGAAGATAACACTATGCAACGTACTAACCAAAGTCACTTTGCTACAATATTATTTTGAAATTTTGTACTGATGTTTTTATTGTTTTTTGAACACAAAGAGAAAGGAAAGGTTAATTCACAATCTCTACATCTGATTTTTATTGCTGTGGATGTTTGGGCACCCAATTCACTGGCCTGAGATTGCACACTGAAAGTAATATCATTACAGACTTTTATTTTAATTAGTGAATTTGTGTAGGCTTAAAGAAAAAAATAGATAAAGAGTTCTGGTGTAACCCACAGTTAATTTTTCCCATTATTAATACCTTAAAACAAAATACTGTATTTATTACAATTTACAAACTAACATGGCTACATTAAGATTAACTGATTCAAACTTCTTCAGTTTTTACATAATAGTTTTCTTTCTCCATGATCACATGTGGAACATCACATTATCTACTGGTGACTGCATTTTTAAAACAAATAAACACGCACAAGCCTCTTTAGCCAAAAGCCATTATCTTTTTTACCAGTGAAAAATCAGTTTTTATATTAAAGTTAAGAAAAGAAAGGCTAGTCTACAGATCAGCTTTTAATAGTGTTGGAGATTTCAGTCAGGAACTTAAAGCTAGATGAAATAGCAAGCTATAACAATTATGATAGAAAAAAATCTATTTTATTTGTAAATAAGAAACCATAATACAAAGTCATAAAGAATGTATAGTAAACAACCAGACATCAAGGTAAGAGGTTTTAATTTTCACTTATAAAAATCAATGATCTTTAATATGAAAATTCAGTTAGAATATGTGATGAAAGAGAAAAGTTCATTTATGATAGCAATTAAGTTCATAGCTAATTTTAAACTTAGAAATATCAAAATATATATGAAGAAAAGTGTAAAACATTCCTTAAATCAATAGTTTTAAAAGAATGAAAAGTTATATGATGTAGAACATGAACAGAAACCTACAGAATGTTTTAGTTAAGAATCAACACACAAAAGGTTATATAATAATTTTTCAATAAGGATGCCATCGTTTATTAAAATCAGTCAAGTAAGCTAAGAAATTCCTGAGATGAAAAGAATTTCAGAAAGGAAGAATAGTTTCGGGGGAAGAGAAAGACTTCCAGTTTTACTGTATACTATGCATACATTAAAACTTCCAGAATTAAAGTCATACAGTACATGGCAAAATTTTTAGAATTGTAACATCCAAGGTATATATGATGATTAAAGTATGTGAAAGGGGCATCTCGCATCACATCAGAAACATGGTGTTGTTATACTAGAAAAAACATATGGAAGACAACCAGTTGGGAACTGTTCCTAGTTCATATGAATGGATGAGAGGAAACCATACAAATCATAAACACATAAGTGAATTCCTCTATAAACTGAAAGTGTGAAAATTTACTAGTATAAGATAGCTATCAATGTTAAAGAAAAAGATTGATAAATTTGATTATGTAAAAATAAAAACAAAAACAGAGGGATAGAGGTAGTATGATATAATCTAAGAAATACACACTCAAAAAACAAATCTTCAATTTATTCATTCATACTATTATTAATAATATTGTTCTGCTGAAAATACTGTATGAAGTAAAATAAAGTACCAAAGGGTGAAAACATTTAGAGTAAGTAGATTTATTAATTTTTAGGGCTTCATAAAACTTTAATGGTTAATTTCATATATATGGTTACATTAGTAACATTTCATTTTGAAGTAATTTCTAGAAATTTTACATTTCATTACTATTTTGGATAAATGTTTTATTTTATTTCCTATCAGGTTATTGCACATATGCATATATATATATATATATATATATGCACACACACACACACATATATATATATATACATATGTATAAGTACTAATGATATGTGAAAAATGTTTATTATGCCATCTTATTTAACACTCACTAATTATTGATTTCTGCTCTTTGGGGTTTTTAGTAGGGCAATAAATAAAACTGTTTATATCTCTGCAGTTTAGAACTAGCTGAAATACAGGCACAAAACAAGACAGAATGAGATCGGCTAAACACCAGCTAATCAGTTAGTAATCACGTATGCCTCAGCTCCTTTATAACTGAATGAGACTGAGCTATCTCTCTGTCATGGTCTGTCATGGTGCCATTGGAAGGCAGAGATCCTCTTCCCACTCAGAAAGTCTTGCTGAGGTACATTAACTTTGTGGTTGAAGGTAGACCAGAATATAAAGTCTTTGTAGGCAAAACATTCAAAACAAAGGCAGAATTGGAGCTTACTTCATACTTTCAGCTTACCAAAATTTTTGTAAACACATAAATGAGTAGGGAAGACAGGAGTCATGTAGTTACTGTTACAGATGTCTTAATACAAAATCTCAAGCCAAGAGAATGACATGGCTACCTAGAACGTTGATTTTTCTTTGCTAGTTCAAAAAGATCTATACATTGAAAACTATAGTACTCTGAAAAAGTAGATTAAAGAGGATATCAGAAAATGGAAAGATATATCCTGCTCATCATACTGAAAATGGCTATTCTCCAAAACTTCTTATGCAGATTTAATGCAATCTGTCAAAATATCATCAGCATACCTCACGGAAATTGAGAAAATATTCTCAAAATTCATTAGGAAACAGAAGAGACAGAATAGCAGAAGCATTTCTGGGCAATAAAGGCAACTCAAGGTTCATCACATATACTACAAACATACTTTGATGAAATCAGTATGATACTGGAAAAAAAAAATTACACCTGAGGACCAGTGCAACAGATTAAAAGATGCAGACACGACTATAAACAAATCTGACCACCTAATCTTTGACAAAAGGGCCAAACACGTTCACTGGAAGAAAGGTAGCCTCTTTGATAACTGTTGTTGGAAAAAACTGGTTTTCCACTTGTCAAAGGCTAAAACTAGACTCATGCCTATCACATGCACTAAACTAAAGTCAAAATAGGTCAAAGATTTAAATATTAAAACAGAAACACTAAATCTGCTGAAGAGAAAATAGGTAGAAATCTTGAAATTACAGGTATAGGCAAAGACTTCATGAACAAAACACAGAATGTACTGAAAATACTTCAAATAATCAACAACTTGGATCTCATCTTATTAAAAAGTTTTTAGACAACAAAAGAAATCACAAAGTGAAAAGAAAACTCACAGAGTGAGAAAAGATTTTAGCCAGTTGTGCCTCAGACAAAGAATGAATATCTAGAACATAAAAAGAACTGAAAAAATCAGACCACCCAAATTCAAAGACCCAGTCCAAAAATGGGCATCTAAGATGAATACACACTTCTCAAATGAAGAAATATGAATAGTAAATAAGTATATGAAAAAATGTTCAACATTGTTGGTCATTGAAGAGATGCAAATTAAAACAAAACTGAGATTTATCTCACTCCCGGAAGGATAACTATCATCAAGAAATTAACCAATAACAATTGCTGGAGAGGCTGTGGGAGAAAAGGAACACTTCTACATTGTTGGTAGTAGTGTAGACAGGTGCAACCACTATGGAAATCAGTGTGGATATTCCTAAAAAAAATACACTAGGATTAGAGATCCCATTTGACCCAGTTATTCTTCTTCTAGCTATTTTCCCAGGAGAATTAAAAAAATCATACCACAACAATGTATGTGCACCCATGTTTATAACAGCACAGTTTGTGATAACTAAATCTTGGATATGACCCAAGTGCACATCAATCAAGGAAGGCATAAAAATATACATTATTTTTATACAATGAAGTACTACTCAGCCATAAAGAAGGAAAAACCTGAGGTTTTTATACGTAAATGGAGGCAACTTGAGACAATGCTTGTAAGTGAAATAAATCATACTCACATATTATCTCCCTGATGTGAGAAACTGAAAGAGTAAAAAAGTCTGAAATGCATAAGATATTGTGAAATGGTAAGAAATTGTTGAAAAGGAAAAAGAAATTGAGGTGGGGGAAAAGGGAAAGGAGGGAAGGAAGGAAAAAACATATACCAGATAGATATACTGCTTGTTTCTCTTAGTTAATAGAAAAGAAATGCTTGTGCTAATATTGTTGAGAAAAATTTTATGCCAAAATTTTACGTATCTTATACTCTGAGTAACTACTTTGAGGGTGACAGTGGGCAATGTATTAACTATTATTATTCTCCTATTATTTTATGAATGCTTTTACTTTTTTTACATAAATAAAAAATAAAGTGCTAATCATCTCTATGTCCAAAATAAGCTATAGATATGTGTTGTTTATCATAGAAACATGGTATGTTATAAATATGTATTATACACATGGAGTCTGGAGACAAAACTCTGGGCTGTGGATTTAGAATGTTCATCAAAGCAGATCTTCAGATGACTTACAAATGCATGAAAATATGAGAGCACTGGTCCTGGGCTGTCAGCAGTACAACTATGAAAGGTGTGTAGGGTTAGGTTTTGGTTCCTGTGTCAAATGAGATGCTAATCACTCTGTTATGTTTGATTAGAGGATAATAATAATTTATTATTCTATGTTTGTTTCCTCAGCAGGAAGTATTAGATCTATGTTTTGGTTCACATTCTACTAATTACTAATTGTATCATCTTGGATGAGCTATTCAATCACACCAGCTCCCTTTCTTCTGCTGCAAAACATAAGATCAACATGTGAAGTCATTTTGATGATGTAAAAAATAGTGCTTGTAAATAATTTATTAAAAATTCAATAATCAAAATACTATTATGGAAGGTTGTTTAACAATAATTTGAATTTAAATCTAAAGAACTTTTTCGGTCACATCTTTTTATTTCACCCTGTTCCTTTATGTCATCCACATTCATCATCCATTCCCTATGTAGCTTAAAAATCTTTTTCTAATTTTTTTTATTTTAAAGAGAATAAAACAAAAGAGGACAGATCTAAGCAGATCAGAACAGAACAATGTAAGCAACACAACAAGACAACTGGATAGTAACAGTAGCTCTCATAATGTCTCTTTCTTTGAAATGGATGAGCTTAGCTTTACACACAATAATGTCAAACATAACAAAATAGAATAAAACCACTCAAGAGAATGAAAATATTGCAAGGCATACTGAACCAAATAACCAAAGATGAACAATGGCTACTATATTATCCCATTTTCCATAAGCAACTTGTTTATACTATCATACATATTACAATCCAATAAGACACAACATGATAGAACCAATGGTAATAGAAAAACAAAAGCATGGTAGGACTTCAGAACAAGATGATATTAAATTAATAATGGTTGCCATATTGTCTTTTCTTCAAAGTAACTATTCATACCATCACATATATTAAGATCCAACAAAACAGAATAAAACCATTCCAACCAATGAATGAAAACATAAGACTTCAAAGCAATATAATGGTAAAACATGATTACCTTAAAATATTCTGTACTCTTACCATTTCTTATACCTGGGAGACTATATGGTATTTATACATGTGATTTTGATTTATGTCACTTATGAGTATGGATATGGATTCAAGTTGCATCCATTTATTTCCAAATATCTCAGTGTGATCATTCTTTATAGCTGAGTAGTACTCCATTGTATAAAAGTACCACAATTTTTTTATCCATTGATTGGTTGATGGGCACTTAGGTTGTTTCCAAGATCTGGCTATTGCAAATTGTCCAGCTATAAACATGGGTGCATATATATCACTGTGGTAAGATGTTTTCAGTTCTTTTGGGAATATGCATAAGAGTGGAATAGCTGGGTCAAATGGGACCTCCATCCCCAGCTTTTTGAAGAATTTCCAGATTGACCTCCACAGTGGTTGCACCAGTCTACACTCCCACCAACAGTGCAGAAGAGTTCCTTTTTCCCCACAGCCTCACCCACATTTGTTGTTGGTAGTTTTGTTGATCCCAGCCATTCTTTCTGGAGTGAGATGGAATCTCAGTGTGGTTTTAATTTGCATTTCTCTAATGACCAATGATGATGAACATTTTTTCATATATTTATTTGCCATTCATATTTCTTCATCTGAGAATTGTGTGTTCATCTTGGATGCCCATTATTGGATTGGGTCTTTGAATTTCAGGGGTCTGATTTTCTAAAAATTCTTAATAAGTTCTAGACAGAAGTCCTTTGTCTGAGGGACAATTCACTAAGATTTTTTCCCAGTTTTTGGGTTTTCTTTTCACTCTGCTGGAGAATTCTTTGGACATGCAGAAACTCTTTCATAAGATATGATCCCAGTTATTGATTCTGGGAAGTATTTCCCATGTAGTTTGGTTCTTGTTCATGAATTCTCTACCAACCCCTATGTATTCAAGATTTTTACCTACTTTGTCTTCCAACACATTTAGTGTTTCTGTTTTAATATTTAGATCTTTGATCCATTTAGGTTTTACTTTAGTGCATGGTGACAGGCATGGGTCTAATTTTAGTTTTCAGCATATGGATAGCCAGTTTTTCCAGCACTATTTATTAAAGAGACTATTGTTCTTCCAGTGAACATGTTTGGCCCCTTTATCAAAGATATGGTGGTTGAGTGTGTTTGTAGTTGTATCTTCTAGTCTATTCCATTGATCTTCAGGTCTGTTTTCATTCCAATACTATGTTGATTTTATTACAGTAGCTTTGTAATATAACTTCAAGTCAGGGATTGTGATGCTTCCTGCCTTGGCTTTGCTGCTTGGAATTGCCTTTGCTATTCTAGGTCTCTTCTGCTTCCAGATGAATTTTAGGAGTGATTTCTCTAGATCTATGAGTTATGTTAGTAGTATTTTCATTGGGATTGCATTGAATCTATATAACAATTTTAGGAGAATGGCCATTTTCACAGTATTTATTCTTCCTATCCATGAACAAGGGATGTCTTTCCATTTACTGAGGTCCTCTTCAATTTCTTTTTCAGGGTATTATAGTTTTCCCTGTACAACTCTTTTACATCTTTTGCTAAATTAATTCCTAAGTATTTCAGTTTTTTGGATGCTAGTGTGAAGGGTGTGGCTTCTCTTAATTCTCTCCTGTTGATTTTCTTCTTAGTGTATAAGAATGCTATTGATTTTTGAGTATTGACTTTGTATCCAGCTACATTGCTGAATTTACTTATTATATCTAGGAGTCTTTCAACAGAGGTTTGGAGGTCTTCTATGTAGAGTATCATGTCATCTTCAAATAATGATAATTTAACTTCTTCTTTACTCCTTTTATTTCTCTCCCTTGTCTAATTGCTCTGGCTAGTATTTCCAGTACTATGTTGAATAAGAGTGGTGATTGTCATGTGCCTGATTTCAAGGTAAAGGCTTTCAGGTTTTGGCCATTTAATATGACCCTGGCTGTTGGTTTGTTGTAGATGGCCTTTATCATATTGAGGTAAAGACCATCTATTCCAATTCTCTGTAAGGTTCTTACGAATGGGTGTTGCATCTTATCAAAAGCTTTTTCTGCATCTATAGAAATGATCATGTGATTCTTACTTTTGGCTCTATTGATATGATGGATTACATTTATTGATTTACATATGTTGAACCATCCCTGCATACCTGGGATGAATCCCACTTGGTCATGGTGTATAATCTTCCTGATGATTTGCTGCATCCTGTTTGCCAATATTTTATTGAGGATTTTTGCATCTGTGTTCATGAGGGAGATTGGCCTGTAGTTCTCTTTTTTAGTTGGGTCTTTCTCAGGTTTTGGTACTAGAGTGATATTCGCTTCCAGGAATGACTTAGGGAGAATTGCTTCCCTTTCAATTTCATTGAAGAGTTTGAGGAGTGTAAGCATTAAGTCTTCTTTGTATGTCTTGTAGAATTCCACAGTGAATCTGTCTGGGCCTGGGCTCTTCTTCGTTGGTAGGGACTTGATTACATTTTCAATTTCATTCATAGAAATTGAGTTATTCAGCAGTTTTACAACTTCTTGATCCAGCTTTGTTGGTTCATATGTTTCTAGGAATCGGTCCATTTTTTCTGTGTTATCAAACCTAGGAGAGTAGAGGTTTTCCAAATAGTTGTTGATGATCTTCTGTATTTCCACAGGGTCGGTAGTGATTTCACCTTTTTTGATTCTGTATTGCGTGAATTTGAGTCTTTTCTTTCCTTTTTTTAATTAGGTTGGCTAGGGGATTATCAATTTTATTTATTCTTTCAAAGAACCAACTCTTTGATTCATTGAAGACCAGTGATCTGGTTTTGTTTTATCATTCTGGAAACTTCACACAGTTCTTTTACATTCTTCATTTATTTTCTTTAGACAGTGTTTGCAGAGATAGATGTATCTCTGACACTGTAGGACAGTGATGATGAACATATTGGCACACTATTGTGCCTTTCTTGTGTGTGTGGTTTTTTTTTTTAAGTACCAGGGATTGAACTCATGACCTCGCACTTGCCAGGCAGGTGCTTATGCCACTGAGCTAAATCCCCAGCCCTTGTGTCTTTCTTGTAAAACAAAGGATGTTAATGTGTAACTTTTATTTATTTATTTAACTTTTGTAAACTAACACCTCAGTATTTAGCCTTAATTGCCATGTTGTTACTCAGTGATAAAAAAAAAATGGGCCTTGATTTGCAGTTCGGACACTTGGTCTATGAAAGGTTCACCATTGCTGCTGTGAGACACAGTAAACCTCCTCCCTTTCCCCTAGCACCAAAGTAATCAGCTGACAACTAGAGGACTTACCCAGCCTCAGACTTCTTTTACTTCCATCATTTATTGCATTCATATGCAAATTTTCTCCATTCAAGTAAATGTCAATTTAATTATTTTCTTCAGTACACAGTGAGTCATGTAAATTTAGCAAAGTTCTGAATAAACTCAGAACATGAATACTTCACAGATATCTGTCAGAATACGGTGGAAAAAGTTACTTTCCCCTAAGAAAGCATATCTGTTTCAGTTACATGATCTTTTCTTTAGTGTTAACTTATTTACTCTAAATTTGTTTCTCAGTTTTGAGTGTAATTCTGCAATGAACTGAAGAGTGAAATCATCACATCTTATTTTCCAAAATGTGAGATTATACAAATCCTGGAATGCAATCAAGTATCAGAAATACCACACTATAATCATGGTTTTGCTTTGCTCTTTATTTCTAAGTGACATCTGGCTTAAGATTTAGTTTTGAGTTTTGCAGTCTTAGTTTCTTACTTAGAATAGCTGTTGACTAAATATAAGCCATAAAGATGAGGCCCTGATGTAATCAGATTTTAGTGTGATTTCTATGTCCACTTTATGTTTTCAGGATTTGTATATTTTTTCAATGACTTGGTTGGTTTTGTTGATTTATGGGGTTTTTTTTCCATTATGATCTCAGAAAAAAAATTTTCATATAAAAAGACAAAGTCTTAACTTTTCACATATAAATATAAAATCAGATCTGGAGATAGGGGGAAAAAAGCATTATGTTTTGCAGAGTACCAACATAATCTTTTTTACAAGAAAAATTCCTTTCAGATGTCACTAAAATCAGTAACAGTTCCCCCTTATGTGTCGTGAAGTAAGTGAAAAATAGCCTTCAGAATAAGTCAAGAATAAGAAACCCAGCAAAAGGCAAGTCCAGGGACACACTTGTGCTCCACTGGCCTTACTCCTTCCTGGGTAGATTTCAGAAGTTCATGGTTGACTAGAGGTAGACACACCCAGCATAGATGAAACTCACATATTCAGATGGGAGAACTGTGAGACATAGAGAAGCTGAAGGATTGTCCAAGTCTTTGAGGCCAAAGCCTCAGGGTCTTAGCAGCGTATTTCTTATACTAATCCATTGTAATTCCTACATTGCTAATTTCTATGTTTTTAAATTTCTTTTTAAAATTAAGTAGCATTATATACTTCAATATAAAATGATAAAATCATTTGAGAGTAACAATAGTTACATGAGTTGTATTTAATCACATGTTGCACTTTTATTGTTACAACTGATTTTATGTTTTGTTTTGTTTTGTTTTTGTTCTGGAAATCAAACACAGGACTTCATGCTTGCCAGGCAGGCACTCTGTCACTGAGCTATATCCCTGGTCCAAGATAAAATTAAGGGGGCAGATTCCGAGCACAGTCACTTTTATTTCCCTAACTGATAGAACATTTCAGAGTGATAGCAATGGTTAAGTAAAAAACAGAAATGTATTTGGGATAAAAATGATGCATCAGTTTATTTTAGCACAGGATAACAGTAATTTGTGATTACAGAATTAATCATAAAATGAAACTCTTACTGTGAGCTTGGTCTAGCTTATTAAGGACAAGCTGCAACCATAAAAGTGCAACACGTGCTTAAATACAACCCATATAACTATTCTTACTCTCAAAAAATTTTATCATTTAAGTATATACCTCTTCCCTTGTGAATATCCTATTATATCCAATGTTCTAAGAAAGTCAGATTTTATATCACACTCTAAAACACTCTTGTCAGATCCCTGTGTAGAACTAATAAACTCTTGCTACAAGAAGTACACCAGTAAAATACAATCCAAAACAATATTCCCATGAAATTGTTTCAAGAAGATTATTAGCTATCTATAAAGTTCAGAATAAAATAAGTTTTTTACTTGCTGAGAATATTAGGTCATCACTAATGTTGCACTCAAAAATTTGCCCTGATTCGATGGAATTGGGTTTTGCCCCTACAAAACTTAAGGATCATTCCAATAGTAGGTTTTGGACCAATATTTTTTAATTGTGAAAGATTTTTGAAATCAGAATCTTGCATTATTTTATTCCCATATTTTCACGTGCAACCACAGCCCTTAACTCTAAAAGTGTATTCCTACTAACAACTTGAAAGTCAGTGTTCTATAGTTGTCCATTAAACATTTCCCATTGGAAAGTCTTAAAAATTATTATTTACATGAATCAAACGTGTCTTACATAAAAATATTAATAGCTAAAGGAATTGATATAGATAGGTTATATGACTAGACACATTTACAAAAGCAAAGTCTTTCTTTACAGTAAGCAAAAAGAAATCAAGAATGAAAATATTTGGTTTCTTTAATGTATATCAAGTGTTTATTCAATAGTATATTCATATGTGCAAAGATAAATTAGAAAGATTATTAAAATTATTGTATTATTTTTTATGTATAATTTTTTATTTTTAGCAAAAAGCAAAGATTTCTGAAAGGATATTCTTGCAAACTTAATGGAATACTGGTTGTAAAGATTCAATTTTCACATAATAACTGGTCTGGAGTTGAAATTCAATTCAATTTAGGAAATCAACGTTATTTTGAATAAACTTTGACTTTCTCTTTTTAATAAACTGTGTGAAGGCTTGATAATCAGAAAAGCAGAACAAAGTGAAAATTATGTTGGCAAAATTGCCAGGGAACAAATACCAATTCTCACTTGTTCAGTGTTTTGGACATCACAACCAGTAATACCTCTCTAAAATCTAACTGCTTTGAATGGACACCAAAAGATTATTTAGACAGTAAAGTACTTCCCGGTGAGTGTCTTCTGCAGTTATCTTGCCAGCTTTCATCAAATTCTTTAGGTAGAAGCCAGGTTGTGCTTAGTTGCTGTGGGTGAGCTGCTCAGTGGTATCTATTGCTTGTAGATATGATGTGGCCACTACTTAGCTTAACTTAGCTTCTTCTGTCATGACTCTTCCTATTTTATATCCTCACAGACTGAATCCACACCTAATTTTCAATAGCCTCTAGAACAATTGTAATGAGTTGCTGTCTCTGATATGACAGATTTTAGAACAGGGAAAATGTTATTAACCCACTGCAGTAACAGAGGAAATTTAAACCATATGAAAGGTGTGTAAGATAACTATTTTACTTAAGATAAATTAATTTCTCAGAGGAAAATATTGCATTCATACATATCCTGGAGACTTGGAATCACCAGAAAGAAAAGCATTAACTGACTTTTACTTTACTCCTAATGTTTTAGAGGCTACACATTCAACCATTTCCCCCAAGTTTTTCATTCTATATTTTAGAAGGAAAAATGTACTTTGACTGTGGTTACTTGGGGGAGAGAAAACAATGTTAAGAAATTTCACTCAACCCACAAATGACTGCCTACTTCATCCATTGTATATTTTCCTCATTTTTGTCTTCTTATTTTTGTCTGGAGCAATTTCCTGTACTACCAATAAAATTAGCATAACTTTTCCATTACACAGACACACTGGGGACATTTGCAGATATTCAGTCAAAGCACAAGCAAAAGCAGCTTTCAGATTAAAGATACCTCTCTCAGTGGCATAGACTTCTCACACTAAAGAATCTAGAAATCTGTTCACTAAGAATTTCTTCACTTTAAAACTCAGTCTTCACTCTGTTACTGGGTAGTAATTCTTTTCTGTTCAGAATTTTTAAATGCTTCTCCTCCAAATTTCTATACTTCTGTATCTCTAAAATGCTTCTGAGATAAGCTAAAAAGTCTCTCCAATAAATTGCCATATGATTGAAAACAGAGTTTTCATCTTGCATTACTTTATCCTTCCCGAGCAAAGATCATGGCACCTAGTTGGCACTAGAGTAGTAATTGTTGAGTGAAGCATAACTACTTCAAATAAATTGATAGAATTCTAAAGGTCAGCAGCAAACAGCCTACCTGTGATTGGGTTCAGTTCTCATTGAATGTGCATGGTCAAGAGGAGAGAAGCCGTGCCATTCACGTGAATGCATGGGCATCGGGATGAGAGGTTACGAGGTGTTATTTCCTTACAGAAGTGAAATCTTCCAGAGGTGCACATATGGTTTCACTGAACAAAAACTGAGATTGTATACTAAATGATGGTGTGGATGTCTCGATGGTGCTGACACACAGCAGTGGCTGGTTACAGTCACCAGCTGCAAAACAGCGCTCTTCTTGAAGGGTGTCTTAGATAATTTCTCAGTGCTTCCTGATGACAATGGGCTTTCTGCTGCTTTTCCTTCTCATCTACTTCAGTAATTGTACTCTAGCACCAGATGTCTGGTCCCTTTAACAGGATGGTGAAGGCAGGGCAAAGTGCAAGCAGATAGGGCAGTCACTCTAGTTTATCATCCCTTAAGGCCTTTGAGGAGAATTCCGGTTGAAAGGAAGGAGATTGAATGAAAATTTAATGAAGGGTTTTTGTTTGTTGATGTGTTTGCTTTTCCTATTTATTTTAAATGGAGAATTTTAAGTTATCTTAATCTCATACAAGCACGTAATTACAATTAAGATCACCCTCTATGGTTAGGACAGATAGCAGTCTTCTTTCACTCTATTTTTTTTTTAACAAGTGTTCTCCATTCAGTAAGAGAAGGCCCCAGAAGATAATTAGTCCTGAGCTTTAGGTCTCCAACACTTATTGTTCAATATCTTCTCTGTTTAGTTATTGAGTGGTCCCCCATGCATAAGGTTATTCCCTTGGTTACCTCCTGGTTAGAAAAGATGCAGATTCCATGAAAGGTATGGCCAGTCAGGACAATACATCTCATGACTTGGTTCTTCCCACACAATTAATCTCAAAAGGGATTAATGGAAGGAAAATGCTAACAGATGGACAAGATTTTGATTGATGGTGTTTTTCTTTCTTTTTAAGTAAGAGTACAGTGTAATCTGTTGCAGAAAAAAAGGTAAGGAGAGAAAAGCAGCAAAGCACCTTTTTCTCCCCCAGATGGGCTTCAAGCATCTCTCTTGCATGTGTTTTTGTTGCTAGTTCAGGTTTTCTTGCAGAGGTCAGTAGCAGGCCATTGGTAGATTGTTGGTAATTTGTAATAGGTGCTTTACAAATAGAGTCCCTCCTTGTCTGTTGAACTTCAAATACAAATAAGAATGAAAAATAGTGAAACCAAAAATCATGTAAAATGATACAATCAAAAACTTTTCTAAGCATCTGGTGCTAAAAAATTTATTGGGCAGATCTATTTTTACAATGCATTCCTTGCTTTTACTCCATTTTTCTGTATATAAATTCATCGCTTAGATTATAAAGCATAATTTGAAGTGAACCATCATCTTGAGATCATGGTATGTGATACAACAACACCAAGGTTTATAACCTCACCAAAGCTATTGTTCTTTTGGTACAAAACCAGACTTTATTTTATTAACTCTTCACAGAAGTCAGAACAACTTTGCTAGAAGTACCTAAATATAGACAGCAATGTCATATGTCTAATGCTACTTATTACAGTTTTAAAATACTGATTCATTATGTGGAGCGATCCAGATGAAAGATTTCCAAGACATAAAGAGAGACACATGCACAGGTGAAGCAAATGAGTATGTGTGTTCTGCTGGCGAATTGTTCCCACAAATAATGAAAAATTTCACACAACTAGGTCTCATGAGAGAGAATATGACAAACATGATTCAAAGGATTTGCCATGGTTTTAGTTCTACCAAGAAATAAAAAAGCTGGCACACCTTGGATATCAGTTTGCCGCCTACTGATTTTAGGCATAGCTTTTCATCATTCTCAGAAAAACTGTGATATGAATAATTAAAGTATATAAACTCTCAGACAGAGTCACCGTACTAGCACATTTATATTCTAATCTATCACAGAGGTCTCAGAGATTTTATTATAGTACACTAGCTTTTCCCCTGGTTTATCTAGTGAAGATACATACATTATTCCTTTATTTAAATGTAGAAGGTCTTTGGTCATCTTATTCAAAATATTTATAGTACATAATACTAGCAGCTAGCACTTACTGATTATTCCTCCATGCCAGGCACTATGCTAAAAAGTTCATATTAAATAACAGTGGGTATTTTGTAGTCTCACTTTATTATTCTTACTTTATGGATAAGGAAATTAAGGTATTCATTTAAGTTTCAAAGCTTATGAGAGATAACAGTTCTTCAACTTTGCCAAAAAAATTGCAATAAAAATGTTCTTATTCTTTCTTTTATACAAGAATAGAACAGTTCTATAGTAGATCCCCAGAAAGATTCAGGCTTGAAAGAAGAAAGTTGTAAATTAGTAAGAAACAACAGCAACATATATGCAGAGCTGGCTGCTATGTCATTTATAATTGCAGTTCTTTAACCTAATGGTTTACAAAATGTTCAAGATGCATAGCACAAAATATGATTTATATGCTGACCCTGTAGATTTGCTTATACGGATAAACTGTATCATTGAAACCTGTTTTATGAAGTAATACTTGGCCTTCGATGTTACTTTCTGATGGTACTTCATTTTATTCTCTTCTACTTAATTAGTAATGTACATCAATCCTAACTACAATTACTTGTATTATTTTATGGTCAAAACTTTGAAAAATTAGTGATGTGAAATTCTGGGTATATTCCTCCATGTGTACTTTCAAAAGAGCAATGAATAATACTCTTTCCTAACAATCATGTGTTTTCATCAATAAAGAGTAAACGTATGTGGAGTTTTGTAAAATATATCTTTAATATGTTTAGTAATTAAAATAAGTGAAAATTACTAGATTTTCATATTATATATTATATCCAAGATATCATATTAGAGATCATCCAAACAAAGAAACTACACCTTGCCATGGCATAGAGATATGACTATATCTTTCCCCCATTTATCAGTTTTCTCACGGGCTGCAGAACAATATTGAAACTTTGTTTATGGAATACAAGGCCCTCATACTCTAGCTCTATCATTCATACTGACCCCCATCTTTCCTTTTTCTTTCAGATGTGGCCCCTCTCCCAAACTAAACAGTGCTTAGTGCTCAGTCTTCACAAGAGGTCCCTGAGTGCTTTCTCATACCGTGGGCCATCACGTGCTTACCCCCTTCCTACTATGCGATAGGTCAGAGCACAAATCAGTATTACCTGAGCTATGAAAATTCCTTTGAGCCCTAATAATCTCATCCCCTATAATATATGCAAAATACAATATAATCATCTGTCTCTGATGAATCGTCTTACCACTGCAAATGTCTTTTTTTTTTCTTTTCTTTTCTTTTTTTTTTTTTTACTGAGGATTGAACTCACAACCTCACACTTGCCAGGCAGGCATCCCCAACTCTCCACTGCAAATATCAAAAGAGGAGAAAGGGCAGTAGGCAACTTTGACATACAATACTTTGCACTGGTCTTTTGGGATTAAATACAATTCCAAAGTAGAAATGCCAACAAAGTTTATATCTTTTCAGCAGTAAAGAAATTACAAATTTACATATGTGCTCCTTTCCACATTTGCATTTCAAGACAACATTCATCAACAGGATGAATCACATTCTGATTCAGGTTTTCTTCTTAGAGCACTTGGGTACAAAAAGTATAAATGAATGCGAGTCACCAAAATTCAAAATTTCCATCGAGTTTTTTGTGTTTGAATTCATTCTTAAGAACTCTGATAGAGTATTCTGGTACAATAGAGAAGCAACAATACAAAATGAATAGGTTTATTGAGGTGAGGACATGGAAAGGAGCACACAACCCATGGTGGCTGGGCTGTCTCCTACCTTAATATGGGGTATGGGACATAGGTAATCTTTGACCTAGGGTGGTGCTTAGGGCGAGCATTGATGACATGCAAGGAGCTGATTAGAACTTTCTTCATGCACCTTGGGAAAGGGAAAAGGAAGTTGTAATAGGGGAAGGAGGAAGTGACCTCAGGGTAAACATCCCTGATTTGGCCTCTCACCATCATAATGTCTTGTAATTTATTCTAGGGCAAAACTTTTTCATTCCTGTCTTTTTATTGTTAGGAAAAGGGTGAATTCTCTCTCTTACTACTTTCTGCTGAAAAGGGGTGCCTTATTGGGGTTAGGAAGATTGATGGGATGACAGTTGATATCCATGTAAAAGCTGGACCAGGTATTTCAGCCAGGACAAGGAATTAATCATTGGTGAATGTTCACATCCTAGATTGGAGAAATAAAAAACACAAGGTGCTATGAGGAGCAGATCACTATCATAATTAAAGGACCCAGGAAAGGTAGAAAGAAAAGTGCCCTTGATCCAAATGTGTCATTCCATCAAGGCCATGGTGAGGAAGGATCTGAAAAATAAGCATGGAGTTGGGGCAGGTAGAGTTATGATAGGTAATTATTCCCCCATCTGAAAGGGTAGAAGTTAAAAGTGTAGGTAGGACTTGTCCTTGTTTTAGGAGTTGAGCTGGAAAGAATAAGAAGCATGAGAAATATAAGGCCTGATATGAATCATGTTTGGGAAATTATAGAGTAGGGGTGGAGAGGGCCATGGCTGTGTCATTATAAGGAACATGAGATCTTAGACCTATAGGAGTCTCATGTTTAACTAAACAGCTTAGGGTGGAGAGAACTAAGATTGTTTTTTGATTGAGTTGTAGTGAAAAAATTAACTAATAGAATGCAAGGAATCAGGAACCAAATAGGATAACAAAACATGACCTAGCCTGAAAATTGTGGCTGTGGGGACATGGTGAGATGGAGGTGGGAGATAGGAGATGAGATGACCACTCAAAATGTTTAGAGTCAGGGGATTCAGGGTTTTAGGAGGGCACCACTTAGCTTGAGCAATGTGGAACCAGGATGGCAGTCCAGTGACCTTGACCACCATTGAAGTTCTGAGGAAGACCAGGTAGGGGCTACTCCATTTTAGTTGTAGTCCTGTCAAGAGATCTGAGGAATAAAGGCTGGACCATTATCTGACTGAAAATACTCAGGTAAACCAAACCTTGGGATAATTTCCTGTAACAGAAGTTTATTAACTATATCAGCATTTCTCCCTGTTGTGGGAAAAGCTTTTATCTATTCTGAAAAAGTACAAAGGTGAGAAGATATTTGAGAATTTTGTGGTGGGGCATGTGTGTAAAATCCACTTGTCAGTCCTGGCCAGGGCTGTGTCTGTGAAATTGATGAATAGGAAAGGAAGGGGGTGGTATGTGTCCCTGAGGAGAGGTTCTACTATAGAGATGACAGGTGAAAGTTGTTGAGACCACAGAGTGTCTGGGTCAGTCTACATAAACACAAAGTAATCCTGACAATCAGCATGTTGGGAGGATGGTAAAAACAAAGGCATTTTTAAGGTCTAGCACTATAAAGTGAGTGGTGGAGGGAGGGATATGAGAGAACATAGTACAAGGTTTTGGCACCATTGGGTGAATTGGGGTAACAGCATCATTGATCACCTAAGGTCTTGTATCAGATTATAGGACCCATTAGGCTTGTGTACCAGGAGAATGGGAGTATTGTAGGGTGAATGGGTAAGTTTAAGAAAACTGTTGTCTAAAAGACACTTGATTATAGGTTTAAGTCCCCGTAAATATTTGGGAGCTATAGGATATTGAGAATGCAAGGAAAAATTGAAAGATCCCTGAGATGAATTAAAATAGGCATGGCATGGGTAGCATGGGTGGGATTGGAGGTATCCCAAACTATGGGATCAACCAGAGAAGAAGGGAGGGGATGGCTTTGTGGTGCTCTGTGAGGGTGTCTGGAGGACAAGAGCTGTGGGGAGAAGTTAAGCTTTTGAAGAAGATCCCTACCTAAAAGTGGCATGGGACATGTTGAAATTATTAGATAGCTATGGCTAAAGAATAGTCTAGAACCTGTATGGAATAGGCCTTGTCTGCAGGGGCTGTGTAGGTTGGCCATCAACACCCACTATAGAGACTGAGGACTTAATACAAGGGCCTGAAAACTCAGGAAAAACACTATATATGGCCTCTATGTCCACAGGTACAGAGAATGTCTTACCTGAGACCTCCAGTGGGACGTGGGGCTCTGAGAAGCATACCTTAAATAGGGGGCTGTGGACCCCGAGCCCCAGCAGCAAGTCCAAGTAGATCAGCCAGAGATGAATGCAATGATGACAAGATCTCCTGTGAGGGCAAGTATTTAGAGGATGGCTTACCTGCTGACAGCCAGGACAGTCACTCTTCCAATGGCCCTTGAGAATGCAGAAGGGACACTCTCTTGCCCAGTGTCCTTTTTGTTGCACTTGAAGCATAGTCCAGGAGGGGCTCAGGCAGCTCCCCCTTGTCTCAATTTACCTGTCTTAGAGCTCAAAGTGTCACTGCTAACAGATCAGATTGTTATTTTTTCTTTTGATTTTCATCTCTGTTGTTGAAAACATGAAAAGCCATATTAAGAAGGTTTCCCTGTGGGCTTTGAGGGCCAGTTTAGCCTTTTGTCTTGGGATCTGGCCCACAGTGGAAGGTATCTGTCTCCTCCACAGTCACAAGACATCTGGTTCTCTGTGCTGGCTATTTTGAGTCCCTAGCCCTGTGTGACTGCCTATAACATTTTTAACTGACTTAGCTGCCTATAGCACTTTTTCTCTGAAGAAGTAACCCAAACTGTTGTAAGGAATAATGGGCAGAGACCGATCTGACTTCTTCAGGCTGAAGGGGGTTGAAGTTGTCAAATGGCAGTCAGGAATACTATGCAGAGCTCTTAACTAGTGGCCTTCAGTAGACAGCAGGCATTTTCATCTTGGGTAGGTGTACAGCTTTAAGTCTAAGGAAGACAAAGGCAGAGAATCAATTAAGTATACAGGAGACAAATAATAGAATCAACAGGGCATTTATGAGTATAATTTTAGTAATGTCTTCCCATAAGGAGCATAGTTAAGGTCCAGGGAATTTTAGAAACTGACATGTCATTCCTTTGTCATACACACATTTAGGTTTTACAATTTTATAAGTACCTCCTATGCTATTAGAATGTATAATGCCATCTGATTTTTGGATGATGGCCTGTTTTATTAATTTTACCTTTTTATTTAGAAGAGAGATCAGCTGCAGTGTCATTTAGGGCCAGCTGAGTAGTTAATTATGGCTCCAATATGCATTATATAACCTTTTTCTGGAAAAGATCTCATGGATCCCAGTAAAAGGAATTTTAAAAGAATTTAGTATATTTGTTATGATATCTTGGGGTTTGGAACCTTTTAGGTAAGAACAAACTTTAATCAAAGCATGTATAATCAACATATAAAGCATGTATAATCAAAGCATGAGCAGTAGGGCTCACAGTTAATTTTAGAAACCGCTTTTAGGTTACAGAAATTATAACTTATTGGCTCTTACATTCTCTAGTTGATGGACATTACATAAATTTTTGTTTAAAAATTATCATTTGACTAATGACCTCATGTTGATTTGATTTGAATCTCTTGGCTGGAGCACAAGAAAAAGGCAGATGTCTGGATCTGAAAGAAAATATTTATCAACATAAACAATCTCAATTTTTTATTTGAAGGTATGAATATACCATCAGATCAGCAACAATGAATTGTCTTAGTCATATGAACTTTAGTTGGGGTGTCTCCCATAAGGCTATGGAGATTATTGGGGCCTATGATGAATGAACAAGAGCTGGTTAAAGTTACCAGGTAGCCACTTTCTTATTCATCAATTGAAATCCTGTCCAATGTCTCCTCACCCCAAGGGATTTTGTTTAACCAGTTTTAGCATCATTTTGACCAGCTGGCAACCTAGGTGGAAGCATGCTTTTTAAATCAATAACCCAAATAAACTTTGATTAAATGATCTGAAACTGTAAAAGAAAAGGAAAAAAGATTGCTGGGTTCAAAAAAAGGAACAACTGTTTACAGAGCAGACAAATGGACAAACATGGACAAATAATCTGTACAGTATAAACAGACTGGACAAACAAACAACAGATATATAGACTGACAAACATCTTACAAAATCAGAATGTACTCAAATATATTTGGCCAATTTGAACTACAATAAATAGACTAGTGCAAAACTTTTTGTAGAATTAATAGAAATCTCTTGAAATAAGAATAGCAAAAAAAGAACCTATGTTTACTCTGAGATAGGTCAGCAAGGGAAAAAGGAACATGAATATGACCTAATCCCTCAGAGCCAGCCGGTTCCTGAAGCCAGAATAGGGACTGAGAAGGTTATGGAGTGGGAGGTGCAGATGGCCACTGAGCAGCCAACTGCCCAGCAGGTATGTATGGACAATTACTGGGTGATTAACTATAAAATGGCTGCTCATCACCATGTGACAGGGAAACACAAGATGGCTACTGATTACCATAAGACCCACAACTAGATGGCTGCTGCTGGTCCCATTATAAGGAATCAATAGATGGTGGTGTACTATCACGTGGCAGAGAGCCACAAGATGGTGGCTGTCTTCCACTTGAGCTGCAGCAAAATGGCTGCTGAGAACCATGTGGCCTGGTGGGTGATTAAATCGCACAAGACCAAGTATGGTGAGCCTGCATGGAAAATGGTGACTTAGAAGTAGGGGACAAAAAGAGCTGTCTGATGGAATACATGGCACATGGTAGAGGGGATTGAGAAATTTGAGACTAGGGAGAGAAACTAAGGGAAGGATTAGAGGCCACTTGGGATGAAGAAGGGGGAGAGGATGTGCAGGGGGCACAGAAACCTCTGGCTGAGAAAGCTGGATTTGGTCTGGGAGATACAGGGGAGGAGCCATAAAGACAGGAGACGCATGATCTAAGGGGTCTGGTGGGGAGGGAGGGAGAGTTCCTGGTGGAGCGGAGTGAGCCAGAAGTATTTGGGCCATAATACAAAACAGAGTGAGAGGAACACACATCCTCAAAGTGAAAAAAGCCTAAAAATGAAGGGTTCCTGTTAACTTGCTGCCACTGTGACAAAATTATATATAAAATATCTGTTTTTTTGGCTTTTACAGCCTTCTTGAGGCCAAGAGCACCAAGGTTATGAACCAGACACCTCAGAGGTGTGTTTTTTTGGGGGAAAAGAAATGGTTCCCAGGACTGAATTATAAGTGAGCTGAGAGAACAACTTCACCTTGGGACATAAGAGCTTTAGCTCTCCTCCAAGCAATGTAAAAGCTGTCCCGGCTCACACCTATCAAAAGAGGTTATCATCTGTTTTGAAAGAGTGACACGGAAAGTCCCAACACCCCTCAGCTGTCACCAAAGAGTGTGGGGTGGGGGAGTCCTAGGGAATAAAAATAACAGTTTTGCCTCAGGCTATTCTGCCCAAGGAACTTGAAAACTGCTATCTCTGTCCAGGGAAGACAAGGACAGGTTTTCTGACACAAGTTTGAGAATTTTAGGAACAGAAACAGAAAACCCTGGATGGCAGATCACCTGTGATGAGTTAGTAGGTTCACTGTTGCATGTGGATTAGCGGTGGCAAGTAAACAGTCCTGGAGAAAAAAATTGGTGTTTCATTGGCAGGGTAGCTTGAACTGGGAGTGGCTCCCAGGAGCTAATACACTCTGGCATCCAAGTCTCAAGGCACCTTAATGATAGAGTATTCTGGCACAATAGAGAAGCAAAGGTACAAAATGAACAGGTTTATTGAGTTGAGGATGTGAAAATGAGCAAACAACCTATGGCATCTTGGCTGTCTCCTTTGACAGGAATATGGGGTATGGGATATATGTAACCTTTCACCAGGGGTGGTGCTTACAGTGGGCATTCATGATGTGTGCGGAGCTGATTGGAATTTTGTTTGGGTACTCTGGGAAAGGAAAAAGGAACTTGTAATAGGGGAAGGAGGATGTGACCTCAGGGTAAACATCCCAGATTTGGTCTTCCACCGCCATAATGTCCTGTAATTTATTGTAGGGCAAAACTCTTTTGAACTCTACCTTTAAATATTAACAAATCATTTTCCTTGGGTACTGGAGATGGAACTCAGAATTTTGTACATGCTGGACAAGAGTTGTGCCACTGATGTACCTATATCTTCATTACTTGATGAATCATTTAAAAACAAGAGATCATATTTATATCAAGAACCAAGGTCTGGCAACTAGGGGAGCCAGACCTGCTGAAGGGGGACCCAAGCTGGCGTCATGCACCACGAGGTGAGTTGCAGATCGCCAGCACAGACCCAGAAGGGTTTGGGACCATCAATCCCGGCGGCTGGGTGCCTGCCCAGCCCCCGTGGGTCATTGGACTAGGCTCCAGAGGTTCCGCGGGCTTGAGTGGACTGCGCCCAGTGACCTTCATTCAACCAGGGGAGCCAGGCCCACTGAAGGGGGAACCAAGCCGGTGCGGCGCCATGAGGGAAAGCTTTGGAAAATTGCTGGAAACACAGAAATATAGGAAAATGACAAAACAAAAGACCAAAATGCAATCACAAACCCCCAGACCATCCCAAGAAATAGGAGCCATGTACATAGAAGAAAATACTACACATACACCTGAAATGTATGAAATGATATCAACTGAAATAAAGAAGCAAGTACAGGAAGCTATGAGGGAACTCAAATCAGAAATATTCTCCCAGGTAAAAGAAGAAATGATAAAAGTAGTGAAAGAAATACTGAATGCATCCAACAAAGACACAG